>MU827133.1:0-11294 GCA_029204205.1 Desmophyllum pertusum | reverse complement strand
AAGATTATGTATCAGCATAATCTAATTTATGCGGTGCCATGAAATTGTAACCAATAAGAGCACGTGCTAGTCAGGCTGAGCGTATCGGATAAACAGAGCACTATTTAGAGGCATAACGGCCTCACTTTATTCCGGCCTCTTTTGATCTAGAACTTCACGGGTTCACTTGGAAATTTTACCCTCCACCTCCCCGAAGCGGGCCAGCCTGGCTTCATTGTGCATTTTGTAGTTTTCTATTGTAGCTTGTTTTTGGTGTGGCCTTTTGACACCCCACTCTCGGCGATATTATGTCAAATGATCAGGTATTGGTTACACATCACAATAAACTGCCATGACGTCGCGTGGCCGCGCCATCTAACTTCCATAGACATGGTTTCTTAACTTTTCCTCGTAGATAAAAAACACGTTTAATCAATATTTACGGTGTGAGCGCCATGCGTCAATATTAGACACTCACCTGAGGTGGCCGCAGACATAAAATCTATCCTTATTGCTTCAAAGTAAATAAACACTCCATGACTATTCAGAATGTTCTTTTACAATAAATGAATGCAGGGGAGGATCCAGGTGGGGGGATCTGCCCAAAAAATAATAAACAAGCAAACTAATAAACAACATTTTAGAAATCCTGTTTCCGCCCCTGGCCTGGAGTGTAAAAATTTTTAATAAAAATCACCCTTGTAAACACTCAGGTTCTTTGTAGCTCTAGTTGTTTACTTTCCAATGTAACTTCTTTTTTAACCTTTCATTCCAAACAGGGCCAAGTTAAAATGTTACACTGACATACCCACATTCCATTTTTATCTCGGGATTACGTCATATGACGTAATCTCGAGATATACATATGGCTTAGCGGTCACGTGACTTGTCAACAATTTTCTGTGAACAAAATTTGTCCACACTGATGGTCATGTAAGCCACAATGAATTGAACACTGGTTAGAATTTCAGAATTCTTCCTCTTGTGAGTCTAGTGAGGTACAATTCATTGTGGCTTACATGGTGTAGAAAGTGTGACAGATTTTGAGAAGGAACTTGGATGGCCAGCAGAGCTCGAGGCTAGGGTAAAAAGTGTTTGCTTGTAAAATTGGGGCAAAGGACTTCTCAGAGAACGAAAATTTCAACCTTGTCACTCTGAGGTATTCAGGAGAGAGGATATGACACAAACTAAATAATTCGTGGAAGGATTATCTAGTCCTGTACGCCGGTGGCGTTTCGATAGTACGGCGGACAGCTGAAACATGTGGAACTTCTCGAGTCCGATCCGAGAATAGCGAACAAAACATGCAACTACTCTTATCAGCATTGATCAATTTTTGTTGTGCTTCTTTCTTTGGCTTGGAATTGCTTCGGGATATCGTCACTGAATGGCGCCAAGGTAATTATATTTCTAATGTTTTTGTTTGCTGTTCTGAACATTGTCATGTCTTTAGGTCCTTTTATTTTGCTGTAGAAATTACAGCAAGGGTTGTACTAAACATTTTAGTTTTTTTGTAAAACGTACCAGCTTCTGGGTCAAAGCATTTCGGGGTGTTTTAGCGTAAACTTTGTTTGCATTTTATCGTCATCAAACTCAGCAAATTATGATTGCACACATGTACATGCGCTATACCAAGCGTAGTCAATCGATAAACCGATAATCGATATCAATCGATAACAATCGATAACAATCGAAGAATTGATATCGATTTCCGATATCAATCGATAGAAATCGATAAAGAAAAAAAGTTGTGAGTTCGATTGATATCGATTTCCGATAGAAATCGATAACGATTAATTTATCGATTATTATCGATTGTTATCGGAAATGATTTTTGTCATTTTACAAGTAAATCATTGACACAATGTTGTCTGTATGGTGTTTATTGAGTCATTCAATCATCATAGCATGCAATAGTTTAACAATTATCAACAAAATACTATAGGAACAAAAACAATAACAGGAACAATGTGGTCTTTTTATCGATCTTCAGCGACAGTTCATAATACCGGAAGAAGAGGTTGCGGTGTGCAAAGTAGTGGCGTGCAACCCTCTAGTCTCGTTATAGCAACGCCATAAAGATGAAGCAGAATAAAACAACAAAATCAGTGGTTTTTGTGATTTCAATTAGTCCGCATTAAAAAAGAAACGTAAGAATAAATCACAGAGTAAGCAAGAAATAAAAAATAATCCAGTAGCACAGCAGTAATCACTTTGGCTCCATAAATATCGACCAGGAACAATACATGCAAAAGAAGAAGCAGTTTTCTGTGTTTTTCATCGTCATAAAAACAAGGGTTCGAATGAATGGACATGTTCAAATCTTTTAAATCCAGAAAACCAAGTGAACGCGATGAACACTCTGCCTGGACGTGTTTACTAGATACATGTCTAGATAGCCACGCCATCTTCAGTAATATGTTTGAAACAAATACTCCTTTGGATTATCGATGTTTATCGATTATTATCGATTGTTATCGATTGTTCATCGATTTTTGCCATCGATAACACTAGATAATTTTTTTTTCTGTGAGTTCGATTGTTATCGATTACCGATATCAATCGATAGCAATCGGCGATTGATATCGATTGATATCGAGTGTATCGATTGATTTCCGATATCGATTTCTATCGATTGACTACGCCTGGGCTATATTATTAAATGTAAATACAAAATTATATTTGAAAATACAAAATTTCCTGGCTTGAATGACAACAACAGGAAAGCCCAACATAACCTGCCTTCGAGAATACGTTTGAAACCATATTCTTGCTTTTCAGAAAGAAATGTTTTAGCACATGCATAATAAATGTTACAGAGTCCCAGACAACTGGAATGTGTAAACAACTTGGTGAATGTACATGTAAGTTACTTGTTTTGTATTCATTCTGATTCATCCATTGCGCTTTTTTGAATTATTTAAATCTCCTTTTATTCAATACATGTAATTACTGTAGTTTGTTGATGGTTTGCCCTGGATTTTTTCTCTCTTGTTAAACTTTTGAGTCGTGACTTGAAATTGTGAAACCCCGCTTCTTCAATGTTTATATATCATTTGGTTAAGAATATTTTCGCTGGGTTCTAAATTCTTCTTCTCTCGGTTGCAGAATTAGTTTTATTCGATTCAAAGTAATGTTTTAATTCATTCATTCGGTTCTCGATTATTTCAATGTCCCTGCTTTGGGATGAAAGGAGGAATTTAGCAAAAAGTCTGCAGTACAGTTGTCATCTTTTGGCAAGTTATTCAGTCAGGTCAGGTCATGCAAGCAATCTCATAATCATTGTATGATTAATATCAGAGTTGATAAATTCAAGTTCTAACCGCAGAAAAAAAAAATCTTCCCCCAAAGGAGGAAGTGAAATTTACACTGTATTTGTCAATAATCCCCATTATGAACATGTCAATGCTTGTCAAAATTATGTCTCCCCAAAAAATTTTCGATTCTCTTTATACTGAACAGTTATTTCATGTCCAGGTCATGCAAGTAATCTCATAATCATTGTTGTGATTATATCAGGAATGTGAATTATATGGGAATTAAAGGATAAATTTGAGAAACTAGAACAAATAAAATAAAATATTTTTGTTGACCTTGTCCTGTTTTATAGACTGTTCCCCTAAAGGGGAGTGGAATTTATTTTGTCAATAAATGTGTTTTCGATCTCTTTATACATATAGTCAAAACAGTGATAAAATATATTTTCATGTTTGACTGATCAAGTGAATCCATCATTAAAATACAAAGAATGCGGCAAAAGGTTTTTTACATAAAATATCAAAAAATTAATATTTAAATATAGCATTTACTTTGTATTATAAAACGACTACCGAAATGTGTGGTATGTTTCAGCATGGATACTATGAAGATTCTTAAAGGTGCATTCTTTTGGTCCTCCATGTATCGCCTGTGTGATTCCCACTTCGGCTCAAAATATAAAACAAACCCGACCCTCTGGGGCTCTCGTATATGTCAAAAAAATCCAAGCTGCCCCTGGCATGGGCAACGGTAATAACGGTTTGTTTGTCAATAGTCTGTGTCTGCCCTGTACTCTCCATTATGGAAAGACATTGATCACGTGCATTACACATCTGTTTGTAATAAGCTATGTCTAATAACCTGACATTTTCCTTCTTCAGAATTCATACCATCAACCAAGTGAGCCCAATACTGCAACTGGAGTTAAAAACAGTTTTTAAAGCTTTAATCAAACACCTTTACAAGAAACCCTTCAATATATAATTCCACTTTAAGCACTGTACACTAGTCCATCAAGGATGGTGTGCAATTCATGTATAATTAACTTTAATCAGGAAATACTTTTGTTTTACTATGGTATTGGGAGAGGCAGTGGTCTAATGGTTAGTGGCCATTTGACTCTGGATTGAGCAACATGGTCAGTGCGGGCATTGTGTTCTGTTATTGGGCAAGATACTTTGTCGTTGACATTGTCGAACAGCTAGCCTGCTGATGCTGACATAGAACTTTTGTCATAATCGAACATTGATATAGTCATAAATTAATATGATACCACTACGATGTCATCATCAGTTGTCACGGCAATGTTAAAAATGCCAAACAATGCCAAATGTTTGACATTTTGAGGCCAATAACTTAAAATCTACATGGTAAAAGGTTTTCCTTTTCAGACATTTTTACTTACCTGATGTAAGGAACATTTCTACCAAGTTTAAAAAAAATATGTACATATGTTTTAGAACCACATTGTATTTCATTAATAATTTTTAATTAAGGTGGCTCAAAAACACATGTACATAATATTTTTTGAAATTGGTCAAAATGTCCATAATTATTGTTACAGTCAAATCTCTATTAAGCAGTCACCCTCGATGTTGACCACTTAATAGAGGTGATCTAAAATTTACAATTTAAAATTTAAAGTTAAGTTTACCCACAAAAGCCTATTAGCCCAAACAATAGCATTCTTATGCTGATTACATATATTATGTTGTGTTTGATGAGCTCTTAAAAGAAACTGGACATGCTTCACTTATCACTGTGTCAAAATATCGCATTGTACTCAAACTAGAGGTAAAATACAATAAAATTAGCCAATTGGGAAGTCTATTAAACGGTGACCGCGTCTGCTTAAAAGAAGTGAATACTTAAGAGGCCCTGACTGGAAATATGGAGAATCGCTGGCCAGGCTGGGAAAATCAAAAATCCTGATAATTGGCCTGAATGACACTTATGGGGAACTATCTTCGAAAATAATACTTAAAGTTTCTGGAAATTTATACTTTTCGAGAAAATCGAGAAAAACGAAAATACGGGTTTTGGCTCATTAATTATGCAAAAATCACACTGAAAATTGGCCAAGTTCAATACACTTGTATTCAAACATTTCGCATTATCAGAAAATAAAATTGATTTTGCATAACAACATACCTCTTCTACTTTCTAGCAATTGGAAATGTTTTGTTTCTGGAGCGACTAGGAAGGTTGCAGGGTTCTTTAAAGTAACGACATTTCCAGCACTTTATGAGAAGGGAAAAATTGCTTAATTTCAAAGGTAAAAAACGCATCTTGGTATGTCCGATATGAAATCCAAATTACCATCGTGATACAGTTTGGCCTTAGTACTTTCATAATATGAAATAAAAAATCTGGGCAATCAAGTCACACGCTGGCAAAATCGAAAGCTGGTGACGCTCTAAACCGTCAAATTAGCATAATGCAAATTTCTAAACTGAAGTATTCGGATTGACTAGTGTGTGAAAGTTCCATTTTGACGCTGTGATGTGAAGGAAACATACAAGAAATAATTTAAAAGATGATATTAATCAACCTTTACTTCCGCTGATGGTTTTTGGTTACACTTTGATCATATAAAACTGAAGGAACAGATTGTCAAACCCTTGTTTTGGCTGACTTTACTTTAACCTGCGATTGCGTGACCGGAGTCACATCAATATAGTTTTGACACATGCCGCGTTACTGAAATGTTTCAAAAATAAGAAATGGGGACAACATATCCCGCTTAATGCAATGCATATATGTTATTGAAATATTTAGTTGTTTGCCATGATATCTAATCGTGAAGGGCAACCTTTTTTTGCCATTTCAAAATAAATACCGTATTTCCTTGATTAATCGCCCTGAGCCTTCCCTCGAATTTGCGCCATCTTGCATGGTGTCATGAAATCTGAAATAACAACCAACCCCTCAGGTCCACTCCAATTTTAAAACAATACCACAGAATGGATCAAAACTTGGCTGAGCGAGGTGGGGAAGTTGTACTTCTCGGGTGCCCGGGCGTGATGTAGGCTACATGTTTAGAATATAATCTTCAAAAAAGAAGCCAATTAAGATAAGTACCAATTCAAGTCCAGACAAGTTGTTCCAAAAAGAGCTGTTTTATCTAGGCAGTTGGATGCCAGACATTTGCTCCACTCTCTCTTGGTGTCATGAGTTATCCATTCCACACCGAAGCGAAACAAAAACACAACCCAGGATTATCAATATAATAATAGTGTGAAAAACATCTTGCATTTGCAACATATATATAAGGTCGATTGAAAGAGAGACACTAATTGATAGGCACACCCCTGGAGGCACACTGTAAATATGCTGCACTGATCTCTATCTAGAATCAAATCTAGAAGGCGGCGGAATGATCACTGCTATTAATACTAGCAACCACTTCCTTGGTAGCGCCACGTGATGCTACGCCGTGCTTATTCGATATAATATTGGCCGGGAGAGTAGCATGGTTGAACAAGTTCTTGCGCTATACAAAATGAATTGCGTCAAGCACAAGAAATCCCTACAGGTAGCTTCATTTTTCTCCCGGATATCTGAGCGAAGTAAACAAGTATAACGTATTAAACAACAACAAAAAATGTTGCCAAGAGAACCTCCATAAAAGCAATTAAAATGGAGACTATCAAGGCTGCTTCAAACAGTAGTTGGATTTGTCTAACTGCGTACAATGCAATTTCAAAAATTGGTATAGTCTGGTGTATTTAAACCCCTTTTTTACGAGTAATGAATGTAACATCCCTTGCATCTCTGTTGTGGAAGATCTCCGGGGAAGATCTAGTAGAAATCTACTCTTGCAGTATACAATATCATCTATTACTGGCAGATTGTTTTGACAGCAGACTGCAACTAATCCCCTCGTAATCTGACTCATCCTCAGTCGTCTCCCTTGTTAGTTGACGCGCGTGACAAGCTCCCCTTGCCACGCGCGTTTCCTCATCATTGTCATGCGCGGCTCAAAACAAGAGAGACAACTGGGGACGAGTCAGCCCTGTATTACATGAACCAAGCCAAAACTCACAAAAATTACCATGCCTTTTTTTCATTTCCCTCCAAAATACACAGTAACATAAAAGATTAACGAAAATACTGTACAATATCCATGGAGTTACTTTGAGCACAATGTACAAATTGACAGGTATACGCGCGAGCCTCCTGCGTGGCCGGTGCAGAAAGGGGAGGGCGGAGGGAGCGCAGCGCACAGCGTGTGGACAAAAGGGAAAGGAGCTCCGTTTCCCTCCTTCCCCTCGCGCTCCGGGCATTGTGCGAATCCCAAATACCTCCTCTCCCTCCCCTTTCTGCGCCGGCTAAGCAGGCTATATTCACTATATTCACACTCACCCTAGAGTCTTTGCTTTAAGATTGCGCGCGTACGCCAGTCGCCAAGCAACTCTTCACGGACTGTATGCCAGTCTAGCAAAATCGTGAACAGCATTACTTTTTGATCTAAAAAAATCCCCCAAAATATCAAAATCGTACATTCCATACCCATAAGAAATCCTTTGCTATCCCCGCCAAACACCCTTACCGGCTAAGTAAAACGAACGTTTACGTTTGTGATATTGTATATATATCTAGCTTGATTTATGAAAAGGTACCTTGATTCTCAATTTCTGGGTTTTGGTTTTTGCGGTTCAAAAACTCTCCAATGTTGGTGATATAAAAACATAATGTCAACTTTTTTTTTCTTTCTCCTTCTTCTTCCTTTTCTTCTATCTGTCTGGTCGGTGATTTACAGGCGAATCGGACTTATCCTTGTCATCTTTGAGCAGACTTTTTGTGAAACAAAGTGTTGAGATATTTTCATTGAGTACGTTTAGTTAAATTTTGGTAGATATAAGACTGAGTTAACATCAGACTCGTTTCTTATGTTAGACTGAAAAGATGGACCTGGTTCAGCTGTTTAGAATACCGTAAATATCCGATTTAGCACCCAGTGGTGGTACGGGTAAGTGGTGCTCAATTAATTTTTTGAACTCAAGGGAGACAGCTCGCTTATTTCTGTTTTGACCTAAACATATTTTAGTAAGAAAGAAAATGAAAAACAATAGGAACTGTCAGTAAGAAAGTCTATGGCCAATAGCTGGCCACTTAACTTTCAGGACAGGAGCGCTTATTGGTCTAGGCATTCATGCGCAATATGGACGGTTATTGGAATATGGGTGTTTATTACACGACATGGCATTTTAGAGTGAGAATACGCACAAAGACGAGAGCAGATATGAGACCGTATTACACGGGTCTCAGTCCCCCTGACCGTGCGCTACGAAAAACACTGTTGAAAGCCTATATTTTAGGAAATATATTATGTCGTATAATAAACAATTTATTCAGCGGAAAGTTGTGTAATACGGCTGGGCATTTTGACTCGTCAGTGTTTATTTTTTCTCGCCTAAAGGCTCGAAAAAATAAAAACTGACTCGTAAAAATACCCAGCCGTATTACACAACTTTCCGCTGAATAACCTCTATTTATTGTTAAATAAATAAACGGATTCAACAGGGGAGGGAGCATATGAGAAAGATGGTGCTTAATATTGAAAGGAGGGCGCTAAATCTCAAGTCATTACTTTACAAGGACATTTCTGGATTCTCAGTTTTTAAGCGAAAAATAACTGTGCTTTATTTACCCGCCTAATTGTCGTCACAGTAAAACTCTCTTGTGGTCGAAAAAAATTCAAATGATGTGTCAACAAAATGTATTGCAATGGACAAATATGGGTAGCTAGCCTGAAAATTAAAGTCACTGACATACAGAGTTCAAAGTCAATAAAATTCACAGAGTTCACAGACTAAACTTCTTTTTTACTTTCACTACGCTGTGACATACTTAAAACTTGTAACAGCTAATTTCACTGAACGACACACCCAGGGGGTACTGGGTTACGCTAAAACAATTAGACGGCTCGCTCTCGGTTTCTAGTCGCCTTTGATAGTTGGCTCGGGGCTTCGCCCCTCACTATCAGCCGTTAAAAACCTCGAGCTTACCGTCTAATTGTATAGTGACTAGGAGGTGCGAATAAGGCTAAATGTTTAGACCCCAAGTCCAGTTTGACCCCAAAAAAGTCCAATGGCACAGCAGTTAACCGAAAAAAGTCCTTTTTTCTCCGCATAAAAAAAATAAAGTAAAAAAACATCAAGATAGTTCGAGATAGTCTTGCGTCCACCTTTAATTTATACGGGATAAACGTCTCCTTAACATTTGCCGGTAGTTTTAGGTTGTAAATGAAATTGTTACAGTTGAGTGACATTCTATTGAGAACGCTAGGGTACACCTTTTATCAATCTAAAAAAGTCCCTGCCAAAATTGTTCTACCAAAAAAAATCCGGCGGAAAATTTCGAACCCCAATATGCCTTCACACCACCCGTCACTAATATACTTGGGGTACACCCAACCTAGCTCTGGCGGATGATTACATATATATGCGCACCCATACGGCTGGGTATTTTTCTCCATGACAATTTCATCCAATTTAGCAGCCCTAATTTATTATCTGTAAACAGGGAATGAGAAAACCCTGGTCAGGTAAGTTGCAGACAATATTCACGTGACTCCGGTCACGCAATTGTCAGCCAACGTATCGACGATTTGACTTTTATTTACATTACGATTACATAATTGGCCGCGGTTCAGTTTCGTATTAAACCTACAAACAGCGAAGGTTGATTAATATCATCTTTTAAATTATTGCCTGTGTTTCCTTCACATCACAGCGTCAAAATGGAACCTTCACAATCAATCCGAATAATTCAGTTTAGAAATTTGCATTATGCTAATTTGACGGTTTAGAGCGTCGCAAACTTTCGCTTTTGCAGCGCGTGCCTTGATTGCCCAGATTTTTTATTTCATATTATGAAAGTACTAAGACCAAACTGTATCATGATGGTAATTTGGATTTCATATCGGACATACCAAGATGCGTTTTTTACCTTTGAAATTAAGCAATTTTTCCCTTCTCATAAAGTGCTGGAAATGTCGTTACTTTAAAGAACCCTGCAACCTTCCTAGTCCTGCCTCCAGAAAACAAAAAACATTTCCAATTGCTAGAAAAGTAGAAGAGGTATGTTGTTATGCAAAAATCAATTTTATTTTCTGATAATGCGGAAATATTTGAATACAAGTGTATTGAACTTGGCCAATTTGCAGTGTGATTTTAGCATAATTAATGAGCCAAAACGACGTTATTTTCGTTTTTCTCGATTTTCTCGAAAAGTATAAATTTCCAGAAAACTTTAAGTATTATTTTCGAATATAGTTCCCCATAAGTGTCATTCAAGGCCAAATATCAGGATTTTGCATGTTACCAGCCTGGCCCAGCGATCCTACATATTGCCAGTCAGGGCCTCTTAAGCCCCTTCCACACGAGCAAGTTTTCCTTGACAAGTTTTCACTTGACAATTTTGCCTTGTTCGTGTGGAAAGGGAAATTTGGCAATTACTTGACAAGTGTCCTTGTTCATAAACTGGCGTTGTTCGTGTGGACGTGCAACAAGGAAAATATGACAAGGAATCCCTGGTGCCCAGCGGCCTTATATTGTTGCTCGTGACCTGGGTCCTATTAAAGATGATAATCCGCTGTAAAATATTATTGTTGTTACAAAGAAAATTGTCAAGGAAAAACTTGTCAAATTAAATTTGTTGTTTATCCACACGAGCAAATAAAAATTGTCAATGTCCTTGTCAAGGAAAACTTGCTCGTGTGGAAGGGGCTTTATAAACAGGTCTGGATCCATCACTGTGATATGTAGTACCCCTATCCTTGCTTTGATTTTACTTTATGCACCTCCCTTTCCCCTCCTGGTAATTATTTCACAGTCCCTTAACCCGCACAGTGCCTCTCTCCTCCCAGGAATACAAATGGTTACCAGCAACATAATGCTGGAGGGAAACAATACACTAGGATGTTACTTTTATCTGAGTGACCATTCATTCTCCAATATAATTATTCAATAATTATGCAGCATAAATCTGTATACAGCATCCATTCATTATCATATATATATAATCCCGAGATGCCCATTGGGCCCCTTTGA
>MU827132.1:0-11338 GCA_029204205.1 Desmophyllum pertusum | reverse complement strand
AAATTAGTAAAAATCTACGAGTATACTAATGCAAATGAGACAATCTGATTGGCTGAGCTACTCAGCCATTAGTGTCTGCCCCCTCCCCCCCCTCAGTGACTTTGAGGTCGTCTACAAAATTGCGGTTTCTTCTCGTTTGAGCCGAAGTATTTGGAATAGGAATTTAGAGTTAACAAAGACAATTGTTATGATCTAAACAATTAGATTATTCCCTCTCAAATTTCTATGATGTGATAGTCGATGAGACCGTAGGCCGGACAGAAATCAACTATTACATCATAAAAATATCGAGCTCAGAATCTAATGTTAAATAGTTTACAATAACTATCAATAAAAATTAACAGAAGGGAAAAATACGGTTAAAAGGTTGCCTTATCTAACTCCTATACTTGGGTATACGTGTACTTGTGTATGCTGGGGTTTGCTTAAAGCGGCTATGATCACGCAATTTTCGGCAATTCTGTTTCTTACACACAAACTAGTCTTAAAATAGATTGAAACTACTAAAATAATGGTTGCAAACCATAGAAAAACATAAAACAAATACTAGGAAAGCCGCAATGAAGTGCGGCATGGTCAAAATTGGACAAGATTGAAACGGATTGCGAAAAGGTTATCTTGAAAAACGACCGGCCCGACGTTTTTCAAGTTTAAGTCCATTTGTATGAAACAAGTGGTAAATAATGCTTAGGAATCATCTGTGTTTCGTTATGTAAAGTGAAATTCCATCTTTGAATTAATATTTCACTCACATGTTAGAGTGTAGAGCTCGTAAAAAATAATACAGGGAAGAAATAGCAAAATAAACAAATAGTGTGACATAGCCCCTTTAAGGTGAATTGCCATCATTTTCTTTGTAGGCTCCGGCTGTTAGGAATCCAAATGAGATGGACCAGAGACTCTAACAGAGGCTCTAACAACCAAACGCCAAGTAGGACAAAAAAGGTTATGCAGCAGACCAACACTGCATTCCTAGGAGCTGTTGAACGTGTTGATCGCCCCAGACAACTAAAGAACTCACTAAAAGTAGTCAGGACAAAGTTTGAAACACTGATCACTTATTCACGTCCATCAGAGAGACATACTTCGATGAATCTGGTGAGTGAAATAAAGGGATTGTAACACTCATGGGTAGACAAAGTCTATCTTAAAGTGCCCGTATAACCTTTTTTTTTTTATTTTCTCATCAGAATATAAACATCACCCAAGGAAATTCTGCGAAAAATTTTTCCCATTTTCAGCAAAAACGCGAATTGTTTATGAATGTGATAAAACTTTCAAATTTGCCGCCAATTTGGATCACCATTTGCTTTAGTCTCCCCGGGGTCCTTCTCGGTTCACAAAGGATCTGTGACGTAGATTAAGGAACACGTGACATCAGACAAAGGAACTGTGACGTAGATTAAGGAAAAAGGGCTTCAAAACAAAGGAATTGTGACATACATTCAGGAAAATGTAGAGCCCGTCGGCCTTCTTACAGCGGGACGGTGTCTTACCAAACCAAAATAGGAGTTGAAGATTTGAAACATTCATAAAAAAATTCGCAATTTTCTGCAAATCGCAAAATTTTTTCGCAGAAAATTCATTGGCCGTAATGTTTAGATTCAGATGAGAAAATAAAAAAAAAGGTTACGGGCACTTTAAAGGAGAAGGTCACTCAGAAAGCGCATTTTTTTTCTCACTACCATTAACAAGTAAATATGAAGATGAATTAACTGACCGTACAGTTTGAAGTTCCAAAGAGCCTCATAACCTCGCGAAATTTGCCTCAAATTGAAGTGTCCGAAAAATTTCGTACTAAGGCGGCTCCGCCATTTTGAAGACTACTCAGCAAACCTGGCAGCATAATCGTGGACGTTCCATTCCGTCCAAAACCTGAATTGGCGGAAGCGTAAATGACCTTCTCCTTATAAAGCCACGCGGGCCGAACAAGAACGAGAGTCCGCCGATGAGGTGTAGGGACGAGATTTGTTCTTCGACTTCGCGTTCAACTATCAATCATAACGCTGGACCAAACGCTCTAAACAAAATTGAGCAGGTTGAAATTCAATCGAGAAAGTACGATCTGAGAAGTCGACCGAGAGCGTATGAGAGTTTCAGGCCAAACGAGAACATTACCATTGTATTGCATAAATTTCTAAATAGTTAA
The DNA here is from genome assembly GCA_029204205.1 of Desmophyllum pertusum. Taxonomy (NCBI): domain Eukaryota; kingdom Metazoa; phylum Cnidaria; class Anthozoa; order Scleractinia; family Caryophylliidae; genus Desmophyllum; species Desmophyllum pertusum. The sequence continues at coordinate 9,189 of MU827132.1, read as the reverse complement.
CAAAATTAGACGGCTTGCAAAATATGATACTTGATTGCGGCATTAATTTCATAAACAACAAAGAAAGAAACATGACTGAGGTTTGCTCTGCACACTTTGAAACCTAAATCTGAAATTTGAATTTGATTTGAATTTGGTTTAAACCGGTTACTCCCAAGAGAAATTGTCAAACACTAACAATTCCACATGAAAGTACAGCTCAATAGCTTTTATAATGAATGGTCACACACTAGGGTTTCATCCACAGCTGACCGAAGGTTTGACTCTGGGAGTGAAAAGGTTAACATGTACACCTTTCAAACGCCTTTCTTCTCTTTCAGTGTCGCATGCACATCAAGACTCCATCAGACTTTGAGTGGTTGAAACAAATCCGATTCTACTTCAAACGACGATGGGGACCAATGTTCTGTTTCCATTACTGATGTTGACTTCAACTACCAGAATGAATTCCTTGGCTGCACAGAAAGACTTGTCATTACACCGCTGACCGATCGCTGTTACATTACTCTGGCCAGGCCCTTGCTATTTCTATGGGTGGCGCACCGGCTGGACCGGCTGGAACTGGAAAAACAGGTATTGAAAGCTAAGACATACAAAAATTTAAGCAAAAATAAAGTTTGCATCTGGTCATCATACTGTAGTGGTAGTATCTTTGAAACCTTCAGCACGGATAAATTTTCTGTAAGAGGACACGGTGGTTCTATTGGTTAGCACATTAGCCTTTATATGTATCAAGAGAAGATGATCTAAGATAAGCATTTCTCCATACTTGGGGTCTCTTCCAGTGATAATTTTTTGGCATCTATCTTTAATTTTCAGTCCATAGCTGAGCTATTTTAAGAGCGCTACCTGAGCGCTACCTGATTGGTCAGTTCGAGTAACGTGATGTCGGAGCCTCGATCAGAAGGAAATAAAAATAACTTTCACAGCATGGCGTGAAACTATTAATATATTTCAACAAATTATCATGAAGCACAGTGGGAATCCTTCTCTTGGTTCATCCTCTCTTGCCTTGAGATCCAAAGGACGAGCTCTGGCCGTTTACTCTTGTTGTGTTCTTGGACAATGCACTTACAGCAAGTCGCCCAAAAGTGTGACACACTTAAGCCGAAGAATAGCTATCATTGACTTCTCTTCTGACTTGGAATAAGAATATACGCGCACGAAAGAATGTGAATTAATTATAAAATTGAAGAAAAACAGGGGTAGTGGTCACCAACACTCCTTGGGCGCCTTGCTGTAACTATCACATTGCCTCACTTGATCCCGTGTGCTTCGTAACTGGCAGGTAGCTGTATTAAGTTGATTTATTCGTCGCCGTACGGCGGTTTCTCGTTATTTTTATAGAGACCACTACAAAGACATGGCAAGAGCTCTTGGTAAATATGTTGGTTGTATTCAAGCTGCTCGGATCAGAAATGGGATCTACAGTAGGACTGGGGCGAATTTTCAAAGGTAACCATTCGAATGCACTTGCTTGTGCATCAGAAAAATATTTCCAGTGTTTACTAAAATAGAGTTTAACACGGCTATTACTGCCTTTATGGCAGAATAGGTTCTTTCAGGGATAGCTAACTCAAACAGATGAATCAATTATTTCAAATAAAGGTGTAACTTGGTTAAGAATCTAGGCCTGGATTAGACAAACGTCTCTCAGTGCGCGTGCTCAATTGCGCTGAATTATGTGTACTATCCTCGGATTGGTTGTTGCTCGCGTTTAAATTTCCGCACGCAAATCAGAGACACTACAAGGATCTCAGTAGAGCGACGTCATCAGTTAGTATGGATTTTTTCGGGGTTGAATCTCCAAGCATACTCTGAGTGGGGTTAGCTATAAAAAAAAAAGCCATTGCAAGACTCTGCTGCGCGCGCCTACAATTCCGTACTCGAAACAACGCAAGTCAATAAACTGCTTATTTCACTGGCCTTTTTACAGACTGGCCCCGTCAGGCAGTTGGGGCTGTTTTGACGAGTTGACCGGATCGACCTGCCTGTGTTTATCGGTGGATGCAACTAACAGATCTACATTGTGCTGCGAATGTGCCAAGAAAGAGGAGGAAGAAGCTAGTTCATATTCTCAAGACGGAGATGTGGTGGAGAAATGAAACCCAGACATTTGGTAATTTTGACTGTTTGTAGCTGTCCTTGTGTCCTTGCGTACACGCAAAATCTTGTACTGACCGAGATATCGAAGTTTTATCAGGCAAGATTGCCGTTGTTTATCTTTTCAAAATCTTTGGATAACGTCCGAAACTTTTCTAAACGCCTAGGTGGTGACCATTCAAATGAAAGCTATTGAGCAGTTATGTGGTACTGTTTATTATGCTGCACAAGGTGAGTTCTAACTTTTAAGTCTGCGTATGAAACACTAGTGTAGGACCATTCAAATGAAAGCCTATCGAGCAGTACTTTCATGTTGGTACTGTTTATTATGCTGCCACAAGGTGTTCTAACTTTTAAGTCTGCGTATGAAAACACTAGTGTATGGACCATTCTAAATGAAATCTACTTGAGCAGTTACTTAACATGTGGGTACTGTTTGTTTTTTTCAGCATATACGATCAATAACATTTATTTTGTTTGTTTTTCAATTGTACAAGTTTTGGCACTCTTGGGAGTGAAAAGGTTAAGCATTTAAGAAAACAGGTGGAGACTACTATAGTTGTGACAACGAAGAAAGAAACATATTACTTGACTTGGCTTCTATTTTGACTCCATCTCAGGGATCCTTCCTGACAATGAACCCAGGCTACGCTGGCAGACAGGAACTACCACTGAGAACCTGAAAATCCAGTTCCGTATCAGTGGCCATGATGGTCCGCTTGACCGACAGATCATCATTCGTGTGAAACTCGCTAGCTGTGGTTTTTATTGATAATGTAACTCTGGCCAGGAAATTGACCATTCACTCTGTACAAACTGTGGGCGAGAAGAACAACTTTCTAAACAGGTACTTTCGTTGAAAAGGACGAATAATAAGGAATCCGTGTTCCATGTTTTTCTTTCACGAGAAAACTGCTCTGTTTTGATTTTTTAAGCCCAGGCCAAACGGGAACGGGATAAAGTTCGCCCGATAGTTGAAGATTGAGAGTTGGACGAGAATTGTCTTCAACTCTCTGCGAGTCGACTATCCATCAGCCCAGGCCGAACGAGAGAAAACTCTCGACGACTTCCAAGAAAAAAAAATTGAGGCGGTTTTCAAACTAGATGAGAGCGCATGAGTCCCCGAGAGCTCATTAGAGTTTCAGGCCAAACGAGGAGCGAGAGTTTGAACTGTTGTCAACTGTCAATCCTCGTTTTGCCCGGGTTTTAATATTTGATGTTTTATTTCTCGTTTATTTCCTGCTGTCTTTCTTATCATAAATCGTTGGAATCAGTCGCTCTTCAAACATTTTTCAATCCTTTTGTTCTTCTAGGTTCACTATGACTTTGGTTTGATGAATATTTTGTCCGTTCTGAGAACTCTTGGCGCTGGCCAACGATTGAGTGTCGGAGACGGTGAGAACACGATTGTTATGAGAGTGTCTCAGGGATAGGAACCTCTCTAAACTGGTAAGGTTCCTAGGAGTATTGGTGTGTGTTATGCGTCACTTCATAGCTCGGTTAGTAAGAGGGCATCACACCTGCGGTAATGCGGAGGTCATGAGTTCAAATCACCAGTCAGTTGAAACCCTGGGAGGATCATTTTTTCTTCTTAAAATATAGAGTATTACTGCAATTTGCCTGTCCTAGGCGAACTTCGTTTCTTTGTTTCTTTATCAAGACACCGCAAAATAATAGTTTATACCAAACATAGCAGTGAAGGGACTCACATCGAGTTGCGATATGGGTTAAATATTGAAACAGTTGTAAGGAAAAATGGTCAGTAAGCCTGTTTGTTTTCGAAAGCTTTAAATCTGTAAATGTTGTAAGGAACAATGGTCGTAAGTTGATTCCGCTACTAACTACTAAAGCTACTGAAGTCAAATTGGTATAACAAATAAAACGTGATTTTGCGCGCCAAGCTTTCAGTTGAAGAAGTAGTCTTTCTGTGTTAGAAGAAGAAAGCGTGATCGTTAATGACTTCCTTGAAACGTGGAAATTCAGTTGTTTGTTTGTGGAATTTGCTTTCTCTTTTCCGTTCCGATTGATGAAGACGAGCCCCTGTTCTTGAGTTCTTATAAACGATCTCTTCCCTGGTATTGTGTTGGACTAAAGCCGGTTAGTCCAGAGCTTAGAACAAGCAATTGCCAATCAAGTGGAAGAGGCTGGCATTATCAACCATCCACCATGGAGACTTAAACTTATCCAGGTAATAATCTTTAGCTGCTACTCACGACCGCGTTATCGTAATTTTTTCTATAATAAACTGTGGTTCTGGAATAACTCACTCACTCACGCCTATTCTTTCTATCTTTTATACACTCGACTCGAAAAAAGAAAACACTTAATTATCAACGTGAATTTCAATTTAAAAAAAGGTTGAATTAAACGCCGTAGACGACTATGGAAAGCTGACTTTCCAGCGTTAGCCCTTCGTTGGAGTCAAAACGTAAAAAAACATGAAATAGTTTATTGTTCGAAACTAAATAACGTTTTTATTCTACGAGTAGAGTGCGAAGTAAAGAGTGAGAGTTTGTATCTTTCATGATGATTTGAGACATGATTTTACCATTTGAAGAATACTCGTTTCGTGGCTGTAAACATAATGGTATTGTATTTGCTAAAACTGCTGCTCCTACGAAGAAAGGTAGACTGTGACCAGTCCCGCCATTTTTCCATCACGTTTTTCGATCGTGGATTATTTGGCGAGCGAAATCTGGGGAGAGGACAAATCTGCTCTAAATAATCCAAGATGGCGGCTCTACGATCGAACGTGAGGGCGCGACAATTTCAGCCCAAAAAAATGGAGGAACTGTTCACAGTCTACAACAAAGGTGAAGCTAATTAATCTCGTAGAATCTGTAAATGGGAAAATCTTGGTAACTTTGTCAATCGTGGGAAGAAAACGCGATGCTTTATCTTACTATTGGTACATATAGTTTACTTCTGCCATACCTCGTGCAATCAACCATAGTTAATAGAGGGAAATGGTTATGAAGCCCGGCAAACTTCAAAGAAGCAAACAAAGAAGCCAAGATTTATGTTGGAAGGTCCATGACCGTGCACATCTTTTGTTTTGCGCTCATACACTATGCATGAATTTCGTAATCGCAACATTTCTATTGGTTAGTTGCTTGAACACACGTAACCACCCATTGTATTTTGTCAGGTTTTGTGCACGGTCAACCCCCAAAATAGCGAACAAAAACATATAACAAAGAACTTTGCTGGGCTTCATAACCATTTCCCTCTATTAACTATGGATCAACCGAATGCAGTAATAGCTGTCATTACAGTTGAGCCCGCGGTCAAATATTCTTTTGTTTTTAAAAAGTATGCAACGAGTTAGGCTCGATTTCCGCCGCTCTCTCGAGTCCGGTCTTCGTTCTGGCTCATTTTCCCGAACAGCGGCTGGTAATCTGAGCCTACAAATGAGGCTAATGGCCAAATACAATGCCAGATTGACCCTTTCGCCTCGTTTGCATGTCAAATAGAAAACAATACCAGATTGACCCTTTCGCCTCGTTTGCATGTCAAACCGCTGACCGTCTGTGATAACTGCTATTGGATCGAGTTTATTCACGCTATGGCCTATTTTCCTTGCAGTTATTCGAGACCCAGCGAGTGCGCCACGGTATGATGGTACTGGGCCCGAGTGGGGCGGGAAAACCGCGTGTATCCACTTATTGATGAAAGCCATGACGGACTGTGGCACGCCTCACAGGGAAATGAGAATGAATCCTAAAGCTATCACTGCACCTCAGATGTTTGGACGGCTGGATGTTGCTACAAATGACTGGACTGATGGAATTTTCTCCACTCTTTGGAGGAAGACGCTTCGTGCTAAGAAAGGTTTGTAAACTATGTTCTTCTTTGCAACTATTGCTGACAAACAAACCAATTGACTACAAAGGTAACTTGGTCGATAAGAGTTATATTTATATATTTAACTTTGATTATTATTGGTTTGGTACATTTATAGCTGTGAGTGTAGTAGTGTTCGGAAACAGAGATTAGTCCAGAGGGCAATAAATTCAAGCGTATAAATGTTTCTCCCTTTTTGGGGAAAAATATGGAGGAACATCAGATCTTTGGAAAGATTTATGGCAGCAGAGATTTGTCTAGGGTTCCGACTTCAGGTCAGGGCAAAAAACAATAAAGGTGCTATTGCAATATCTTATAATTAACGGATAATTATTATTCTTCAGTAGAATTCTTGTTTCACTATTGTGACACCAACACATGTACTTGCAGAGCAAACCTTTCCGTGTGCGATAGGTTTTAGCTTTCATTGTTTGTAATGCGCTATTTCTTAGACCAGTAATGACTAGCTTATACGGCCCATCAGTCGAAGCCTGTTCTAGTCTTACAATCATAGTTTTATTGTGTTGTCACCAGGTGAACGCATCTGGATCGTGCTAGACGGACCCGTGGATGCCATCTGGATTGAGAACCTCAACAGTGGTAACTGGACGATAACAAGACCTTGACTGCTGGCTAATGGCGACCGAATTCCCATGTCACCCTCAGTGTAAGATCATATTTGAACCTCACAACATCGATACGCATCACCAGCTACTGTGTCACGCAACGGTATGGTGTAGTCATGAGCTCCTCTGGACTGGATTGGAGACCCTTGCTTCAGGTGAGGATTGCGTGAATCAGGGGCGTGAATAAACATGTGCACTAAATTAAATGTTTGGATTGGTATTTCAGTCGAAAACTTTGACACTATGCAGGTGTACTTATTTGATAAACATGTGTAGTCTAAAGGTATAATTAAAAGCTTTTTTCAATGCCTTTTTAGGAAAAGGCGGTATTTCAAATCTTAAATCGGCTGCCACACATGAAAATAGGTGTAGACTTATAGGAGAATGTTACCTCGTTACATTACCTGGAAAAGAAATGAAAATAATCATAGCGCTATGCAATAAATGTCAGGGATGAAATACTTTGCCTGTGAGGAAATTGTCTTGGAAATTGTCTTACGAAAGAGGAACTAGCACAACAATACAATCATTTCAAGTAATCTTTGTCACTGTTTTGAACACTTCAGCCTGCGATAACTGCTACGTTTTTTATGTGAAAGGAAGTTTCTTTCAAAGTCTTAACTCGCTTTTTGAGATATTTGCTGAAAGGGTGGTCAATCCCTAGACACGAATTTTCATGATGACCGGAAAATGATAGGCAATATAAATAAATACAAAAATGTCAATTGAAACTTTTGCACATTTTAAATGGTGAGGTAGGGACAAAATTTGTCACAATAATTTGGGTCGCTTATCAGTGTGCTTCCAGTTTAAGTTTGGCCGTTTGTCAGTAATCAGTTGTTTGGATTCTGAGGAAGACACTCATTTTGTTTAATGGCTTTCAAATTGTGATCGTTTCTTCACAAGATGGTCATGGGGAATGGCTTCAGTTTGTACCCATTTAGGCCAAGTAACACGTGCGAAATTCTCTCGCAACAATGTTGCATTGCAAGGTGAAAAGCGTTGCTGCGCTTATTACCACTCGTGTTGCAAGTTGCGGCAACAATTTGTTGCATAAGGTTGAACTCATATACGCAACACGGGTGCATGGTAATACGCCCAACAACGCTTTTTAATTTGTTCACGCACCTCTGTTGCGCGACAAGTTGCGGGGAAATGTTGTTACGGCTGATGGCTATTCTTACGTTGCCTCATGTTGATTACTGTATAGGCTTGGCTTAACAAGCGGCAGAACCTGAGGCGGAGGTCTTGAAGGGTCTGTTTGATAAATCATATGATGAAATCCTTCGCTTTGTGCAAGAAAATTGCGGTCACCAAGATGGACATTTTGGAGCACAACTACATTGTACAGGTTGGTTTTAAATAGCTTTGTTGGGCTGGTTTAGAAAACGTGTCGAAGTCAGGCATACATAGTTATCTAAAGTGGCTCGATCGGGTTTGTGGAGTGACGATACCTTTCAAATTTGAGCAACTGGTGTACCACCATAAATAATCTACAGAAAATCAATCGTTACAGCTGTACTAGAGAAAGATTAAAGTTTCAGATGAGGTACGTTTTTATCGAAATCGGAGTTGCCATAGCAACGTAATGACGTCATCCCCCATTTTACATTAGACCGAATTACTTGTCGTCAAGGCATTCGTTTGGAAAACGCTCTCTGGACTTTTGACCTGACATACTTGTCTTAAGGTCTGCAAAATTTTAAGAATTTTCTATGAGAGCGTTTTCCGAGAACATTTCGGGTGAAGTTTTAAGGCGTTAAAATACAACAAAACAAAACAATTTTGAAATGTTATTGAAAGTATGTCCAGAGGCTTGATGGAATAACATTATGGTCTTAAATGAATTGGTGATTGAATTGATGATTGCAATAAGAATTTCAAAATGCGTAATCTAATTTATATCCTCAGTCTCCTTCGCAGTTGTTATTTGGTTTCTTGCACGAGGTGAAGTAGCGTTGCGTGACGACCCAGGCTACGGAAATCTGTTGAACCTTTTGTAAATCGAACTTTCGTCTATATTTCGAAATTGAGGACGTCGAATGGATTTCAAACTTATATTAAAGGCTGAGAAATTTCTGAAAGGTGATAGGTTAGAACGAGCTATATTTATCTGAAATTCCTACATGTAGAAATTACAGTTTTCAAATATGGCAAGTGTAATAACTGACTCCCTAAAAAAAAAACAATATGGCGACATTTCTATCGTTTTAGTGTGTGGACAAAAGCGGCATTTCAACGAGACTATCTGTCAAGTGTACAAAAACCTACGAATATTGAAAGCAAAACACTTTTGTGTGTGTAACTGAGCTGGAAAAGCACTCATTGCGTAAACGTTTCAAAATGAAGTTTCAAATTGAAAACTAGAGTTTGTGTCCTTTTTTATGTACTTCATCAATTCGCATTTCCTCTCAACGATGCTAATCAAATTACTGACAGAAGTATGTGTAAGCCTATCGGAGTGCAACACCACTCGCTATGTGCGTTGAGACAATCATTCCTCGTTGTCTAAACACAGAATAATCCCGAGGGGGGGGGGGGGGACTTAAATATAAGTCCGCCCATATAAATTTGGCGCGGGTGGATCGTCGTACCTTTTAGGGGTTAATTGGTGTTT
>MU827131.1:0-11361 GCA_029204205.1 Desmophyllum pertusum | reverse complement strand
TGGAGCAGGACGCTCTGGATGGAATGATTGTTATGTTCGGCCGCCCATGCGTTTGGTGAACGTACAACGATTTTTCGCGCCTTGGGTTTCCGGTAAGTGAGTGAACGCCACTATACTAACAGACGAGAAACTTTTCATCCTGAACACACGACAGACAAACGCTTTTTATTAGAGTAAGAAAGCTTATGGGCAAATAAATATGGATTACACCACATCGCGACGACAGGAGACAGATGACCCTGGGACACGAGGTTGGCGAGAGAGAAACAGCAAGCAAACGCCGGCGGCGGACCATCATGCTCCATGTGGCGACACATCGACTAGTAGACCCCATCGCCTGTGTGAAGACGAACCAGTTAGCAGTAAGTACATCAACGTGGGACAAAAAAGATAATATACTTCATCGTTTGGTATCTTATCACGATGAACAAACAATAAACCGTTTTCATGACATACCGTAAAATTCCGAAAATAAGCCCCATACTACCGGAATATAATATAAGCCCCAAAATTCGAAGAGCCAACTGATAGTACCCTCAGAAAACAGTAATGCTTAGCAAAATAAGTCGAAAGACCGGAGCTTATTTTCGGAATTTTTACCGGTTATAAGATTTTATGATGTCCGACCAAAATAACGCCGATGTTGTTGTAGAAAAGGATAGTATATGATATAGTAATGATAGTATATGTCTTGTCCTTGAACAACTATCTTCCCTACATATGTCTACCAGGAAAAGAAAACTGTGGCAAGAATGCGTATCTGACAGCACTCTGCACCTTAAAAATTAAAACTGCTTGGAAGCACTACATTATTCAACCTTTCTGTTTTCAAATTACCTGGGGCAGTAACTTTGTATTTTAATTCAATTGTGAAAAACCATGCGCAATTATAACAAAGCAAAGTTAGTTGTGATTTTCTTGGTATTACAATATAATGTCCTAGGAGAGACAATGGCTTTTGTCTCGGGTTGTGCAGTACATTTGCTCGCATTCATTTGGGCAATTCGGGACCTCACACAGCAGGCAACCACTTTTAACAATATGATCTGTTCAATTGGAATGATCTTAGGCGTACAGTTATATTTGGACAAGCGAGCGCTAAATATTGAGTACCATCACGAGTTCTGAGCTTCCCATTTTGGAAAACAGTGGAGGGTTGGGGCCAGGGGAATAGGAGTAAGAGTGAGAGGCTAAAAGGGGACACTTCTGTGAGGGAGGAGGCGGGGGAACTCAACGTTTTGCGAATTCAAATATGGCTGGATATAGATAAACGAAATCAATCCATTCGCTTGGCACACCCAAAAACGCCTGCACTCCAGGCTGGGAAGGTAGCCCGTAAATCGACAGTCGCCACATGTACACATACAGGGTACCTATTTTTATTTAGCGTTGCGTGTCTGGACCGCGCGAACGACGCCCTTAACGCTTGCGACCGATTCTCATCTACATCTGTTATCTGCATCTTGTATCCAGAGTTGGTATAATAGGGGTGTCAACATATACCGAGATCCAAGATAGGATGACCCACCCCATTACACTCTCTCCTCCCACCCCACCGCGGAGGCTCGCTTAGGATATATCCGACGGCGGAACGCGATGAGTGCGAGCCGCAAAAGGGAGGAAGCCGCCCGTTACATCGCGCCATGCACACACCACGATTCGGCGGATTGTCTCCTTAGGCCCCCATTCCCCCATTGATGCAGTAAGCCTAATCTGTAGCACAGGAGAAGGACGAGCCCAATAGATGGGTTTACTGCCACAATTATATTTATAGGACTGCGAGCAGTCCATCTTTCTTCCGAGAACTCGAGATCGCCCTATCACTATCGGAACCTGAGAAAGAGGGGACCTGCTCGCAGTCCTAAATTATATTTTTTTCAAAATACTATTTTGAATTACTTCAGTGCCAACTCACTGGTTGTTCGCCACAACTGACGTCATCGCCACCATTAAACAACAAGACACATATTCTAATTAGCTTTTATTGTTTGTCATGCCTCCCCCAATCAGCAAGAATAATAAAAATAAGACTTTCACAGCCATGGCGCCCAACAAAACTGATTACACTAGCTTTCCAAAAAAAATATTCATGGTGTAGCACTGGGGGATTCCTCCTATCTTGACTCCGTGACCTATCGTTTGCCGGGAAAAAAAAACAGATTGTGACATTACCACCAAGGGGGTTTCCAAAATCAGCCGACCAACCAAACCTGGGTGGCGCTAACCATGGACGTCGTCGAAGACACAAAAATCGCCCGGGTGACAAAAATGACAGCAAAACTATGTTTTATTGTTTTTCAAGGACTTTAAAAAAAACAATCTGCATCAAAGAGCTAAAAACACTATGTGGGAAACAACTGTCAAAACGTGTCGGACGACAAAACCACACAAAGTGGCTGAGGCACAACTACATAGCTGATGTGCGTCGTACAGGGGAGAAATTTGTTTTATTTGGCCCACTGTGAACGTTGGGAGGCGAATAGAAAAAAAAAAGTACCACTCCTTGAGCTATGCCCTCGCCAGCCCCAACGTTCGCTGTAGAGCGTGCCTTTCTTCTCCCCAAACACACATTGACCTAATACATTATATAGCTTGCACTTTGTTTATTAGTTGACGTGTTTGATTGTAGAAAAAAATTATTATAAAACGATTTGTGTTCACTGTAAGGAGTAGTGATTTACAGTCTGAATAAGCAATCAGAGAAATCGTTTATTTTTACGATCTACTACCACGGCAAACACCTTAAACTAAAAAAAGAGTCGTATAATTAATAATGATGTAGTTCTTCTCCGTTTTTTAGATAACATAGTTCAAAGGAGCTCCAAAGAACATCACGATGTTTTACAAACTTGTGTCCAAAGAATTATTTGCCAATGGTTCTTGGCAAGTTATTTATTGAAAGACGTAACTGCGTCTGCCATGCCTCGTCCCCAGTCGTCGCTCCTTGTTTGAGCGCGGTTGCGCATGGGGTTTGTGGCGACTGTTGCAGGCGAGAAGAGCTTCGCCTCCTAACCATCCAAGCCCCGCGCAGACACCCTCGTTTGCCAGCTCGCAACGTGGTTTCCCGCTCGCAACGGCGCCTATGGGAAAAACCGAGGCATAGTAAGGCCTTGCGTAGTGACGCATATAAGTATGTGACAAGTGATCAATGACAGTACGCGATGTGAATGGCTTATTTGATACAAATCGTTCTTTCAAATAACGGAGGGATTCCAGGACATCGACCGGGTTAACAGTGACGACCTTTATATAAAAAGAGCACACACAAGACGTTTCCGCCATAAATATTATAATAATTAAAAGGTGCCTGGCACTGTGCACCATTACTCATATCTAGTTGTCAATTTCTCCCCCCTCCTCGGCCCCTCCCCTCCCACAAACCTCCACACAAAGGATGTGTAAAAACCAAGCTGACAAACAGCCTGCGCTTTTTTTTTCTAAGGAATGGTTCTGTTAAACATTAGCAAGTGATATCTTATTTTTGTTGCTGATATAGTTTGGTCTAGTCATGAGATTTTGGAAGCAGGTTTTATAGTTTGCAGGAATGGGACGCCTTGAAGTCTCAACAACGTGCACACGACTGCAATAGTACAAATTGTTTTTCTTGCATTGCAGTTTGTCATAGTTTCGCACATGGAAAAGGTGTGAAATTGTAGGTGCGATGTGAGCCATCACTTGTTTTCTTATAGCGGATCACTTCTCTTATTCGTTTTTACACGGAGAAAGATGACGCCGCCACCAGTTGCCACTCGAGAACTAAAGTTTTTGAGAGTACAATTTTGTTAGACAGTTTTTCATTTTTGACGACTTTTCAGATGGTCTCCGTTTGACTTGGACAAATCAAAAAAAAATCACAAAGGAAGTGTTGGAGTCGGAGTCGTTGAATGTTGTACATATGGTATTAGTTTCTAAGTCTAGACCAAATGTGTGTAGCGCCACAAAACGGAAACCCCTATTATCAAACGTTGCCAAAACAAAAAGATGTCAAAAGTTATCAAAAAACTTTGGTCCGAATGGCAACGGTAACCTATATGGGGCCCGACAAACTGAACGGGTGACCGAGACAACATAAAAAACTGAGCAGAGCTGCGATAATACTTACTCACAAAAACAATATTTCATCATACAACAAGGCTTTTCAAAGATTCTCCGTCAAAAAAAAATGGAACTTAGAACATTTTAAATGCTAATAAATTTGCTTTTTAAAATATACAAAAATTTTAATACTAATACGGTAGCCAATAAAAAATATAGATCTCCTCTTTGTAGATGAGTTACATATTTGTCATAATAAACATTGTCCAATTTTTCATAAAATCTAACATCCCTGAATTAAATAAATCTACTTGACGTCATACTTTGAAGATGCGATAAAAATTCTTTCATACATTCAAGTCTGAAGGGAACATTGATGAGTGCTCTCTAGCTTTTTGGTCTTGGAAATCTCTGAAATGAATGAAAACGATTCAAATTGAAAAAATTAGGGGGAAAAAAACACCGCCAAAATATTGAACTAGAAATTAATTTACCAAAGATCAAAGGATTCAATTTTATAGAACGAGTTACTGGAAAAGATTTGTACTAGAAACCATTAGGAATTGAGGAGTGACGTAACGATGGCGGAGGATGGAACATGGATGTACAATAGGGACAAACTTGGGAAAACGACGAGGCTCTATGAAATTAGGAGAGAACTGAAATCACAGTACTCGAACAATGAGAGGATAAGCTAGCCATTGAGGGAAGTGAGGATGACTAACGATGGCGGACGGATCTGGGAAATGGATTACAATATGGACAAAATTTTGAAAACGAGGAGGCTATGCATAGGAGAGTGAGAACAGTTCTCAAACAAATGACTGAGACACAAATCCATCAGGAAGTGAGGATAGCTAACGATGAGCATTGAGGGGATGGGAAATGGATTTACAATATGGACAAAAACTTGAAAAAACAGAGACGGAGAGACCATATGAAGAGGAGAACGTTTCTCAACAAATGACTAGGGAAAACTATTAGGGAAGTGAGAAATGGACTAACGATGGCACGGATGGAAATCGGATTACAATATGGACAAACTTGGAAAATACGAGGCTATATGGATGGAAGAAGAACTGTTCGTCACAATCAAATGAGAGAGAACAACAATTAGAGAAAGTGGAAGATGACAAGCTGATACTGGCACGAGGATTGGAAATATATTGACAATATGGGACAAACTTCAAAAACACCGAGCCTCGTACCCCCAGTGTTGGTCTTTTTAATGTTGTGTATCGAAGCAGTTACCACCATAAGAAATTCCACATAACCGCGTGTTGATGAATGAACGAATTTTAACACAACTGCTTTCCACTTTAGATAGAAGAGTTTAATAGCAATGCCGTCATTTACCATACATTGTACAATACATCATAGGGAGAACATATTCTGCCATTATCACTTTTTTTCAGCAAACACATTCGCCCTTTTGCGCATAGTGCCGATATTCTTGACCCACACCAATTTAAAGTGACCACTGTCCTGTATTTTAAGCATGGCAATGGATTTGGGAAAAGCTCAGAAAACATAATCTAGATCATAGGAAGTTGATCAATAATGGTTTGATTCTGTTAGAATTAACACTCGACAAATGACAGGAAACCCATTTAGAAAAGTTGAGGATGACGACCCGACAGCGAGGATGGAAATGGATTGCAATATGGATTTTTTTTGAAAAAACGTTCAGTTTTTTGAAAGTTCTCAAATTTGGCTCCGAAATCTTTTTGAAATTTTGCAAAGAGTGTGTGTGTTATGCTGGCAAGAGTATGGAATTCTCTTCGAAGGAAATTCGACCCACTATTTAATCATATTAGTTAGAGTTTATTACAGTTCTTATTAGTCATTGATTTTAGGGACCATTTCATGCATTTATAAACAGTTCTGAAGCAAATACGCCGGGACAGTGTCCCTTTTAAAACAAAGAGACATAAGAGACATGTGATTACATCACAAATCTAATTTTGAAACCAGAACAAACCTTTGAAAGGGCGCAGACGATGGATGATGATATCATCTTCTCTTTCCTAACAAAAAAAAAACATATTAAAGTGTCAGTAGGATTTTTTTATAAATCTTGGCAATAAGCCGGACAATCCTTTAGCCTATATCCCAATTGAAACACACAAAATGACTTGTAAGCAAAAAAAATATACGCGGTAAAGCCAGCATGCAACGGGGTCCATTCCCCCCTTTGTGAAAGGAGCTACGGCACGGTTGGCCAACATCATGATTGTTGGGCGCTCAAATTCACTCAAAGTTGAGACCGTGGTTCACGCAATCCGGTTCTTAATCCTTCTCCATCCTCAAACCAACCATTGTGTATCTGTTTCGGTGTTTTCAATTAATCACACCTCTTTAGCTGTGTGGTGTTTTTATTTACTCTTAGTAGACTATATATTTTGACGGGCTTATTTCTTCAGTTTTGAATCGGTTTGATTTTTGCGCACATTCGCGACACAAATAACATGTACTAACATATCATATATATATTCTGTGACATTAGCGATGTACCTTTGAAAACAACGTCCACAATTTTACTGGGCTTGTTGTGGACATGGCAAGAGTTTTGCCCACCCACCCTCCAACACAACATGTCTGTTATTGAATCGTTTGAAGCAGCTTTCGGCCCTTTTACATTTTACATTATAAACTAAAATACCCATACACGAATCTGATTTCTTCTCGTTATATCTTGGCTTTTTTAACTCCGTGAATTTGAAAGCAAGCAGTGCGGCGGGATGTAGCATTTGGTGGACAAATGGGTTCATTTACGGAGCTTGTCCTTCTTATTTGCCGTCTGTTTATAAAACGAGTCACCTAGGTGCATGCTGGATTCAATCTTTGTTATGGAAATGAGTTTAGTATGTTTGCATGACAATGTAAAACATGCAGTGTAAATAAAACTTATTTCCATAAACTACGTTTTGACGAACAGTAGGCAAAATGGTGGAAATAACTCGGAAAGGGCCCATTTAACATTCGCCTTATAACCCCTCAAGGTCCGATGGGCTGTTAAAACTAATAATAGCGCTAGTATTAATTTATGTCATAATTTAATTTATTCATACTAAAAATTTTCTATTCATACACGAACGTGCGACCATAGAAGTTTTTTTTTTTTGATTTTCCTAAAAATTTTCCAAAATTTTCCCTAAAAAGTTTTCTGAATTTTCTAAATGTTGGGACATCATGCAAAAGAGCGCCCTATAAGGAGAATCTTTACAACAACGATCTCTCCAAAACAAATATTCTACCTTCTCCTTTGGCAATCGAATCCCTTCTCCTTTTTCCTCGTGGCTTTTTGATGATGTCCCCTGTCCTTCCTGTTCTCGCTACTGTTCCTGATTGCAATAGAAGAGAGTGTAGAATTTGTTAGAATTTCCTTCAATCAACCTATCAGAACCGTAGCATCCCCCTGAGATCTAGAATTCATTATTGGTCATAGGACGAAGAGAACCGCCCATTTTGGTTTTCCAACGAATTCTGAACAGAAACCGCCGCTGCGACAGGCATAGTGCTTTCCGTTCTAAACCCTCGTTTTCCAACAACATCAGCGAATAGAAGCTGTGTCACAAACCAAAGGGACTGCTATACCTGAAAATGCAATTCGCCCAAACCTGAGCAACTTGGTAATAAGAAAGGGGTAAGACACTGCCTTGCTGTGCTGATTAGAGTCCTTTTAGACGTAACACAGTGAGAATTATTTTTAGAGGATTGATTTTTTTCTCCGGTCTCTAAATTGTTCAGTATGCTCAAGGGGACCAACTCTGATGATGGAGAGCGAGGTGAATTTTTCTGCATACCTTGAGCTCTTTCCTTTTCTTAGTGGAGTTACTTCTAGACGCAGCAAACATTATAAAATTTTTTTGCGGTTATACGTCGTGTCTGGGTGGTGTGTATGCTGCAAATCTAAGTATAATAGCAAGATTTCTAACACTGAAACTTGTTGTATGCGTTGCCAATGCTAAATGTATTGTACTACGAGAAATTGGGAAGCTTGAACAAGGTGAAAGATCGGGACTGTGTGACCTCTGCGTTGACAACCTGCATCCAGTATGCCTCAGATGGGATGCGGAACCCTGTCGTCAGCCTCATGATCCTGGCCTATGGTATTCCACGCAACACTCTGTTCTTAGGACCCAGTTAGTGAACTTTCTAATGCTAGCAGTTGCCATTAGTCAAACTGATGCAGTGCTCATTAAAATGGCTGGGCTATAACAGCGTGAGTAAGTCCCTGTTGTTAAAAGAGCACGATGTAGTTAATGTTAACAGTATTGACCACCTTGACGTCAAAGACGTCGGAGACACTTGAAATAGCGGTCTAAGATTTGGAAGCGACGCAAAACGGGCAGGTGGGTAACGAAGTTGGTGACCCCCCCCCCGCCCCCGACCCCCCCCCCCCACAACATGGTTCCTGCCATTGGCAAGTATAAAACAGTAAACAATGATGAAAGATTGGTTGCACATGTCAATTGGGTGGTGTAAACAACGTCGCACGTTGAAATCCACGGGTGGCTAGTATTTAGGAATTTGACCCCCCCCCCACCCCATGCGAAAAGAGCTTGAGTTGCAAATATCGTGTAAAAGAGTTTTGTCCCGTCCGCACCCTAGTCCTGCCAATTGGCACGGATTAACTGGATTGAAGAGTTTGCCACATGTCAATTGGATGTTGATGAGCTGATCCCGGCACTTGATAATGGAGGTTATAAAAATTGTGAAATCAGGCATGCGCAAGGAACTAGCGGGTAAGAGAATTGCTACCTGTGCTTGCATTAGTTTTGCCACAAGATTAACAGATTGAATGAATCTTGAACATGTCAGTTGGAAGGTGACACACGACCGTCTCGCACGTTGAAATTCGAGCGAGTCAGGTTGGATAGATGTTGAACTTAAAACTTCAAGCGCCCCCCACACAAAAAGCTGGCGTTAGCCGAGTGGTTAATGCGTGTGGTGACCAATGCCTCCCTGCATTGAACAGGTATTAACAGATGAAGGGGGGGCTTGGAAACTATTACATGTTGAAAAACTGACCACTGGAGGGGCACCAGGGAGGGTTAATGGGTGGAGCTAACCACAAATAACAGGCAGGGAAAGGCCTGGCAAACCATGACAGAACGGGAAGTGTAGGGGGGGAGCACCACCTGATTATTAAAACAAGAAACTGGTCCCACCGTTGCCATAGAATGAATAAGGGGAAAGGGGAGCTCTTACGTGCTTCCGAAAACTGTCACCACCGAGGTAGGGTCGCAGAAAATTGACGATAGTGGAGGGTAGGGTAAGTGGTATATTGAGACAACCAATTAAGTTTAAATAAAGTTGCTAATGCGATCACTGATCATAAGTGAGGGAAGTTAGTCCTAGGCTGGCTATTGATTGACAGGTGAAAGGGAGATCAGGCCATCCTAATGATAATGAACTAACGCTAGACCGATAACTGTGTGAAAAAATTAACAGGTGAAAACGAAGGTACCATTGATAATGTGGATGTTGGA
This sequence comes from Desmophyllum pertusum, assembly GCA_029204205.1. Taxonomy (NCBI): domain Eukaryota; kingdom Metazoa; phylum Cnidaria; class Anthozoa; order Scleractinia; family Caryophylliidae; genus Desmophyllum; species Desmophyllum pertusum. The sequence goes on along the minus strand of MU827131.1, from coordinate 1,831 downwards.
CAAATGGCTGTGCGGAGTAGAGAATATGTTCCTTGTTGAACCAGTAAGACTTGACGAATGGGTTGATGTAAGTTACTGTTGATGGCACAGACGATGTAACCAGGTGATGGAGATGGTCTTAATGGCTGTGATGGACATAAACTGATAGGTGGAGAGAGCAGGCGCGATGGGTCGGGAAAAGGTTTGCGCACAGTTGCCCACAATGTATAGAGGAAATTTGTCTGGAGACAAGCAATCGGGGCAGCCACAATCTGGACAGAGGAAGGGAAAGGGGGCAGGTTGACAGTTTTTGTTTCGTACTGAGGAAAACGAAATGCACTGACCGACAGTTAACAATATGCAGGTTGGGCCTGATCACAGTATTAACTATGTTGTTTAGCAACAGTCCAGAGCACGATGAGCAAGAGGTGACAGAGATCTGTAAATTTCTGTAAACCAGCGGCAATATCCTGATGGTGATGATGATTTTGATGACAGGATTTACTTGTTGCCGTACCTGTCTTTTGCTGCTCTTGGCTCCTTTTTTAGTTAAAAGCTATTTTTTGTTCATCTGTTTGTTGTTTTCTTGCTTGGCTGCTTTCTTGATCTTGCTGGCCTTTTCCTGCGCGCCTCTTTTACTGGCTGCGGTCCATGTAGCCGTGGTCCATGTGGCCTCCGGTCCATGGTCAAGATCAAAATTGAGTGCACGTACATATGTCGGAATTGTTGATGTGATCAAACTTGGTTGATTGGCAACAAGAATTCTACACCGGTTTTGTGTTGGTCGTTTGTTGGAGCGTCTTTTTGAACAGAATGTGTCTTCTTTGGTGGGGGGGTTGGCAAGATTTTGCTTGTTACTGATGGAAGAACACATGCGGAATGATCAAGCTGCGCCTGGGCATGAGATGGAATTCTTCTGAGGGGCTTCCGGCCAGGAGGAGTAAGGCGATCAGTCCACGGTTTATATTTTTATTAAAACTGGGGGTAGCTAAAAACAAGATAAAATTGAGGTTTATAAGTTAGCTACCGTAAAAGCTCTATATTATGCCCCCCTCTCTATTAAGCCCCCCTCTCTAATAATCCCGCACCTTAGGCAGTCAGATTTTGTATTAAGCAACCCCTCTCTATTAACGCTCACCCACTCCCCTTCCGCCAGGCTGATCTTTTTCAGCACTATTTTCTGGCGTTTCAGTCACTGTATTTGAAACGTGGTCTTAAAATGTCAAGAACTATCCATTGAGTTAGGGTATAAATTTACGTTGCATTTGTAAGACGGTCATACATAGCCCATTTTCTTGTTCCTGTTTTGAATGTTTTAGTTAGTGGTATGATAATAAAGTTTGAAAAATTAATGTGAATTTTCTTGAAAATTTATGATTTGGAAATAAGCCCCCCTCTCTAATGCTTAGCGAGAGCTTTTATCGGTATTGAGAATCATTTTTCTTGTCAACCTGTAACTTAAAATTAACAGTGAACAACCCTCACTTTTTATCTCAGAAAACCATTAATTGGCAATTCCAACAACCAGGGTAGGGCTTCAATATAACTTCTGGCATGTACATTTAGGTCCTTGGGATCAGAATACCCTTAGCTATTGTATGGCCATCTCAAATGTTTGCGTGCTGCTGTTTTAATTATGCTGTACAAGGTGGTTCTAACTTTTTAAGTCTTGTGGATGAAACCCTAGTGTGATGACGCATTCAAATGAGAGCCCTCTTGAGCAGTTACTTTCATGTGGTACTGGTTTTTATTATGCTGTACAAGGTAGTTTCTAACTTTTAATTTCTGTGGATGAAACCCTAGTGTGTGACCATTCAAATGAAAACTATTGAGCATTACTTTCGCGTGGTAT
>MU827130.1:0-11411 GCA_029204205.1 Desmophyllum pertusum | reverse complement strand
TTTCGGCTCATGTGAAGTTCGGCGTCTGAAATCAAAGCCGGTCCACAGCCGTTATTCCCAGCTGAGCTAGGCGGGAAGAACGGCTGAGCCGATCCGAATTCATTCAGCCGTTCCGAATTGATTCAGACGGCGTACTTCACATGGACTTAATTCATCGAATTCGATTCGGCTCGTGTGAAGTACGGCGTCTGAACTGGGCGCTAAGTGAGACATCAACCGACACCGTAAAATCCCGGTTATAAGCCCCCCTGGTTATAGGCCTTTTTCCACCGCTCCTCATCTGTTCCGAGGAGCGAACAGCTTTTTGGAGAGCAAAAGCTTGAGGAAACCTGAGGCTCCAAGGAACAATCATTATATGTTCTGAGGACAAAATCCCGTAAAAGCTCGTATTAAGCCCCCGGGGGGCTTAATTTAAGTTCAGGCCTCAAGAAGGGGGGGCTTAATAGAGAGGGGGCTACTTATTCTCAAATCATAAATTTTACTATTACACCACTAACTAAAACAGAACAAGAAATGGGTTATGTATGACCGTCCTTACAAAGGAAAACGTCCATTTATACCCTAACTCAAACGATAGTTCTGGAAATTAAAAACCACGTTTCAATACAAAGTGACTGAAGCGCCAGAAAATTATTTTTGCTGAAAAGTCATTTACATCGGCCCTGAACCAGGGAAGGGGAAGGAGGGGGGGTGGGGGTGGGGGGGGGGGGGGGGGGGGGGGGGGGGGGGGGGGGGGGGGGGGGGGGGGGGGGGGGGGGTTTGGTGGGGGGGGCCTTATGTTACAAGAGATCTGACTTCCAAAGGGGGGGCTTATTAGATGGGGGGGGGGGGGGCTAAATGGAGCTTTTACGGTATAAAGCCAAATAGTCAGAGGCCTGGATTTGTGTTTTATTTGATTATCCTTGCTAAATATTTTAACCAAGGCTGAGGCTGCTCTCCTTTCAGTTTACAAGAATGCAAACAGCTAAGACGAGCAAGAAAAAACCGAATCTTGGTACCCAGGGTAAGACAAAAAAACGAAGGGAGGTGGGGGGGACCCTGTTTTTTGTTAAAAAAAAGTAATCACGCGTCTCAATCCCCACCTCGTCCTCATCTCACTGGCCAGATGTCATCAATAAAACATAAACACGTTGGTACCCAATAATTAAAATACCACTAACTCACTTATGTTTTATTCCATGTTACTGCAGTAACATGGTAATTTAGTTTAAAAAATGTTTAGGCTAAGCTTAAGTTTATAGGCTTAACCATGTCCTTTTTTTTTTTCCAAACAAGGAGACAAATCTCCTTGAAGTCTTGTCCAGCACTGTCACAACATCAAATTTTTTTGAAGAGAAACCTGATTTATTTTTTCTCTTGCCGTTTTTTGGAAGTAGTTTTCTCCTTCTCATTGGTTTGAAGGTAGCCCGGTGCTTGGTTGAGAGTTAAAGCCACCATCTCAGTAACTCCCTTGTCCTCGGTTTGCCCAAAAGCTTTAACACTAGCCTTAACAAAGCTAAGTTGACTGGGGGGGGGGGGGGGGCATTTGAGGCATTAGGTACTACCAGTACTGTATAGCGTAGTTGCATTAACAGCTTACATGGGCAGTGTAACAGAAAATATTACATGCCCCTCTATAGCATGCCCTCTAACCCAAAAGACTCAGAACAATATTTATCCAACATATAAATACTCATTGGCCCAACAAAAGAGCAATAAGAAAACGATACTTTTAAGAACTGCCGGATCTCCCGATACATTAAAAAGTGGTATTATTGTGACGCCCACAAGTTACAATCTAAAACAATCAAAAATAAATATTTAGAAAACAACAAAGATCTCTTTTATCTGTCACAACACCTACTGTCTTGGAAAACATATATCTATCTGACTTGTACTTCATTCTTGAGAGAGATTTCAGACAAAAAACTCCACTAAAGAGATATCTTTAGTGTTTATATAGCAGTTACCAACCAGTGATAATCATTCACAGAAGACCCGACAATTGTAACTTTACGATCATGTGCGACTTTTTTGTTTTTGTTTTCATTGTACTGTTTATTACTATTGCTAGTAGCTTGCGAGTTTCTTCATAGCTTCAAAACATCTCCACTTGTCCGGCAGGTAAAATGGCTCAAAGATGTGAGGGAAAGGAGTGTCCCAGCCACACACCTCGCTGGATGGGTGCTTCAAGAGCCAAGAAACAGTGTTCCTACAGCAAAGAAAGAACAAAACCCTGTTAGCGGTGAAATCTACAGAGTTACAGGAATTTCTGTACACAACAAGTCCAAATTATCTTGGGTGGGTTGGATTGGCACAGCGTCTGACATGCTCATGGAGAGACTAACAGCTAAAGGCCAACCAACTCCGTTCAGTTATATGGTAATGCATTTAGCGTATTTTTCTTTACGGTATATCCAAATGCGCATGCATTACAATACAACTGAGGGGCGAGATCTGATGTCAGCTTGTAAAGTCCCTATATGGTGGCAACCTCTATCATGGACCATTTGTAATCTCACTCCACCACCCAATCCATGAATACATGTGAACAGGTCAGACCACAACACCGGGGGACCACACTTATTTTATTTTCAGACTGAAGTTTATGGTATGACAAAACACTTGTCTCAGTTCAGATTATCGTGTCATTGGGCAGTGACGTTAAGCCATTGGCCTTGTCTCCTACATACTCCTCATACCAAATCAATTATTAGTAGGGGACATTAAAGAACCCACATCACTATTCGAAAAGTGCAGGGAATGTAGGCCAGATGGCCTTTTCCAGTTCCAGGTGAGCTTGTACCAGTATCAGAAAAAACGATCTGCGTGGACTACCAGTATTTAAATTCTCCCCAGGATACAGAATTACTAACAGTCGTTATGGACAATGTATCAAAAACTGTAACAAGACATGTAATGTTTCACATAATTCATTACCTGTAGCTGTACTGCTAATTTCAGCAGCAAATCCTCCAGTTATAGGAGCTTCATGTTCTATTAATAGCCTCCCTGTTTTCATCACAGACTAGCAAAAAAGAGTTCAACCATTGATTATTTATTGTAATATTTGTAATTCAGGGCCCGGTTGTTCAAAGGACGATTAAGCTGATCCAGGATTAGTGTGAATAATGATTTCAGTTTTGTAACTTTTCTGTGAGATAATTTTTTTGTTTATATTTTTTGTCCTTCAGTTTTGACTTTGAGTAATCTCAAACTCTACAAAAATTTAGCAGTGAAAGACATTTTTATACAAGAGAAATTTAAACCTCAATTAATTTTTAATCCTGGATTAACGTTAATTGGCTTTCGAACAACCGGGCCCTGAATTTCAGGCAGTTACAGTGAAGACCGCCCTAGCATTGCCACTCGACAAGGTTTATTTGCCACTTTGTCGAGTGGCAATGCTTGGGCGCTCTTCATTGTAACAATCACTTGTTACTACACACACCTACGTACTAGTAATTTAAACACACAATTAATGGGAATCTAAGCTATAAACTAAAGCAGACTAGCTTTCATTTTTGTTTATTTATCGCTGACTCTGAAATTGGCAAACTGTTTTTTTTTCCTCAAGTCCTATTGTTGTTTGATGATTTTACTCAGTGTACCCTGTTTCACTTAAAATCCTATCTTCCATTGGCAACCAAACTCCTAGTTTGTACATTGTTGTATAAATATTTATCTAATATATGATTGTGTAGTTCCATAAAATATCCTTTCCCCCAAGGAAAGTTTTTTGGTTTGAAACCCTACGGCAATACCCCCTGGAAATTCCAATTTAGCTTCATACTTTCATTTAAAAAAAAAAAGACTTTTGAAATCCCTCACCCTCGGAATTTCCAATGATCTTCCTTGGGGCGGGTATGGATATTTTTCTGGAACACGTACAATAATTTTATGTATGGCATATATAAACACTCTCTCATAGCCCTGATGAAGGATATTTTTGTCTAACCCATCAAACTATTCAATGAGCCAAATTAAATTTGACACCTTTTCAGCTGAACGATTAACCTTGCATTTTTTTTAAATTTGTTTTTTAATCAAGTTCTCTCCGTCTATCAACTGAGAAATAAATACAGTTAAACCTCCGCTAATGGACACCTCTCGTAGGTGGACATCTCTCGTAAGTTGACACTTAGTCATGTACCCAGCTACATACAAGCACTACATTCTTAACCTCCCATAAGCGGACACTTCTCTTAAGGCAGACACTTTTTCTGGTCCCAAGGGTGTTCGCTTACGGGAGGTTCGACGGTACCTAAGAAAAAGAAAACTACCTTGATTATAGTGTCTTCATCCCAGGGAAGAATTGTTTGAAGGTCAATCAGTTCACAGCTCACGCCTAGCTGATCTTTAGCCATTTTACAAACATCGCGCAATACATGAACCTGTGTACCCCATCCAACAACAGTCACATCAGAACCTGCCATAATCACAACAGACAGTTACTTTGACGTCATCTAACAGCAGTTACATTCAGAACATGCAATAATCAAAACAGACAGTTACTTGACATCAAAAATCAGCCAGTAAAAATTAAAATTTGTACTGAGGAGGAAGGGGGGGGGGTACTCAACCAAGTTTGACTAGGGGCCTAGTCAATGTGATATCATTTTTGTTAGACGCATGGTTGGACGGCAGCCAGTCTGCAGAAAATGTCTGGGAAAATATTTCCTGGTACTGGCTGGCACCCAATGTACCCTGACTATGACAGCGTTCGAGTCAAAAACCCATACCCTGTTTATGAATCTAGGTCGAAAACCCATACCCTACAGGCAGCACATCCCTGTATAGGCTATATATGGGAGTAACCTCCCCCCTCCCCCCGGTACTATACAATGTGCTAGTAATAGAAGAGTAAACACAGCTGCATTACCTTCCTCTAGTATCTCTGCCTCAGATAGTGGTATTTCATAGTCTCTAACAGGCACCTCTTCAACAGCCTGTCTGTACAAGATCTTAGGTTCAAGGAAGATAACTGGGTTTTTGTCTCTGACAGAAGATAGAAAAAGTCCTTTGGCTTGAATGGGCCCTCTGGGTATAACAACCTAAAAGAGAATCATTTGATTATCATCATTATTTCGGCAACATGGTGTCAAGACACCAGTAAGTGCAAGAAAAGAGACTATTGAAAATAACAAATGAATCTGATTCTGTTAAATGTAAAACAGCTGTTATTGTTGACAAGGCCTTTTCCTAAACTCATCACATGTGGCGAACAGTTTTTTGATAATTTACTATTGAATGTTTTCTCCATACATTTTGGTTGACCAACAATGAACATAGCATAATAAATTCATGTGATCAATCTTGAAAATGTCACAAAAACTAGAACATCTGCAATATGCACACCGATTTTTTGCTGGGTTTCGTGGCTGCAAAGAAGACTTTTCACTTTCAGAATCTGTTAACATTTTGATTTCATTTTGACACGATCAAACTGCAAGAAAAATAGTCAAGAAAACTCAAATTTATACTTTGTTTTTGCAGAAAGGTTAAGTCTTCACGAGCCTAGTGGCCCACAACTGCTGGAGCTTATCCCGGTTTCTGTAGCATGAAGCGACTAGGAATATTCTACTCCCCTGGACGGGATGCTAGTCCATCGCAGGTTACCCCCCAGCATTTTTTCGCTGGTACCCATTTATACTCCTGGGTGGAGAGAGGCACTATGAGAGTAAAGTATCTTGCCCAAGAATACAACACAGTCACCCCGGCGAACCCGGACCGCTCGGTCTGGAGTCCAGCACGCTAACCATTAGGCCACCGCGTCTCCCATATTTTTGCAGAAAGCTTTGCGAAAATAGCAATAAAATAAATACAGGAAAAAAAATAGGAAGACCAATTTTTGGCAAAGGAAAATCCAACGTGTTCACCCTTTTCTGATTCGTACAGTAAATATGTTGGTCATTTTCCAGCACTTTAGTTACTGACAATGTATAGCAGCACTCTGCATGGCAAATACAATATAATTATAGTAAAGTGTTTTATTCCACTGACACTATTGTTACCTTTAGTCCTGGCACATGAGCAAAGAAACTTTCCACTGATTGTGAATGATAATGAGCGCCGTGTCCAACAGCTCCACATGGAGTACGTACAGTTAGGCTTCCACAATTGAAAAGATTTCCTGAACGGTACCTAAATTTTGCACCTTCATTTACAAGCTAGAACAAAACAGCATAATTAACAAATCAACTGGTGGTTAAACTTTATCACATAGTAGACTAACCGTGACTGACAATAATAATTATTATTATTAGCAAATGTAAATATTAAAAAATACATTTTTTTTAATTGACCCCTCCCCAATGGGGCTTTTCAGGGCCAATGTAAACAAACTATTGGCCAAATCAGGAGGGGGGGGGGGGGAACGGGGCAATGCTTTTCAAAGGAATTGAAGGCCAAAAAAAAAAGAATTACCCTAAAAATACACTCACTGGCCATAGGATGGTTTATGCCCCAGCCCTTCAATTGCTTTGTCACACATGTGATTTTGCACTGAATTTTCCCTTAAATTCGCTGTTAAATTTTCAATGTTGTAAAAAAAAATCCACCACTGCAAATTATTTTCCATGGTCTACACCCTTTAGACCTTTTATGATGCCATAAAATGAATTTGAGATTTGAACATTTTATGACATCATTTCTGTGGGCTATAAGAGTGTATACCATGGAAAATAATTGTGATTGATTTGTTAAATAGAAGGCCCACAGAGCATGCATACACGCACAATTTTTGAGGCATCATTGCCGAAGAGTTGCGGGAAATTCAGACATCCTTGCCCCCCTACAGTACCTTACCTCCTAATAACTAAAGTAGAAACAAATTAAGGTGAATTACATGTACTAAGTTACCTGATCAAATGCAGGGAAGATATAATCAGCAAATTGAATCTCTGCAATAGCTGTCGCACCTGCGGCAGCCATTCCAATTCCAAAACCAACAATTCCTTGTTCACTGAGCGGTGTATTGAACACTCTGTCTTTACCTAGTGATGACAAAACTCAGTTTTACTGCTTCAATTAATAAACTGGGGTATAGAACGATCCATAAAAAAATTATGTAACAGGTCACAGTCACAGGTCACCCTAAGGCTAGCCCTAACCTAACTCTAAAGCTAATCCTAACTCTTACCCTAACATTAGGGTTAGCCTTAGCCTTTGGGTTAGGTTACAGCTAGCCTATAGATTGACCTGTGACCTGTACTTTATACCCGCCGAAATTAAAGTGTCTCAGTTGGAATTTTAAATTCGAAAAACTGTTAGACTAAGTAAAATAATAATATAATTGCTTTTAGTTATTATACTCATAAATCTCAATAATTACAAATATATACATTTAAAAAAACAGCCTATGTTGATTTTTAGCAGTGTTGTTTTAGTTAACCTCTAACAAATAACAAAAGAGTATGAAAGAAATATGTTTAATTTGACAAATAAATAAATGTAAAAAAACCCCACACACATGGCAAGTGCTCTGAACAGTACTCAAGTATCAGGCTTGATTGTAGCTCTACATAGATCCTTGTAGTGTCTTGGATTGGTTGTTACTTGCACATGGATTTATTGAAAACCAGGCAACAACCAATCAGAGACACTACACAGATCTCTGTGCGAAGACACAGTGGCCTATATAGTTAGCATGTTGGACTGCAGATCGAGCAGTCCGGGTTTGAGCGCTGACCAGGGTCACTGTGTTGTGTTATTGGACAATACACTTAGCTCTCACAGTGCTTCTCTTAACCCAGGAGTATAAATGGGTACCGGTGAACTATTAGTGCAACCTGACAAAATACTAGGGGGTAAGCTAGCATTGGACTAGCATCCCACCCAGGGGGAGTAGCAATACTCCTAGTCGGCATCATGCTAGCCGGGAAACCGGGATAAGCTCGACAAGTGTGGGTCAGTTTGGCCATGAATGGCTTTATATATCAAATTGAACGTTTCATTGCGAGAAAGAAAAATAAATTACAATTACATAATAAGAAATGGGAACCTCTACTCACATTTAATAGATCAGTAGCTGTCGTCTCCGGTCCTCGAGTATCAAATATTTTGTTTTTTCCTGCAGGTTTTGGTGTCCGTACAGTGTAGCTTAGTGTGTGTTGTCTAGGCTTAATGTATTGTGTAGTGTAGTTTTTTTTAGCGTAGAGTTGCATAGCGCCGTTGTGTCATTTAGTGTAACTCAGTGTTGTAACCTTTTTGTAATTAAGTAATATTTATTAAAAAAATAAAATAAAAATAAAAAATAAAAAAAATGAATGGCTTTTACCTACACAGGTCTCTGTAAAGCAATGTCATCCCTATGGAATTTTTTTCAAATCAAATTCAGGATGTCTCTCAATCAGGGGAAAAGACCAGAGTTGTCTGATTACTTAGTCTAACACATTAATCTATGGCCAAACTTTTAACAACAAAATTTTTTCTATTATTATTATACTTACCATATTTGTCTTTAAGGCCAACAGTACATCTAAATACTCCACCAAAAGCAACATCCTCTCCAATATAACTAAAAGCAACATTTTATATTACATAAGCTTATAGAAAATAAAAATCTCAGTTCTAGTAAATTATTGATAAAGATCAAAGTTAATAGAAAATGGCACGCATACATGTACATAGTCTGATACAAACAGCCAGAAAAGTTTTGGAAGAATTTGAAAGGTACGCAGTAAAATGTAAACCCTAGAGCGCTTCTGAACGTGACCAGACCTTTCAAGTTGTAACAGTAATATCAGTCCAACTCTCTCTTAACGGACACCTCTATAAGGAACCTCCTATAAAATGGAAACGCTGGGTGTTGGTCCGTGTGCGCCGTTTTTCAGTCATTTTACTAGTCTTCTAAGCTCTCTATAAAAGCCGGACAACTCTCTAAGGACGGACAGTTGGTGCCGGTCCCGATGGTGGTCCCGTCTTAGAGAGAGTTTGACTGTAATAACAAAATGAAATTAGTGTACCTGCTGTTGGGTCTGAATCAAGTATGGTATCCATTGGCATTGGTTGAGAGATTGAAACAAGTTCATCTTTTGAGTTCATCTCCTGTAGGGAAAATGTCATCATAAAAGTTGACAAAAAATAAAAAAATCATAAAAGTTTCAGAATTCATGAACCATGTATTTTATCCATAACATATACCATTAGCACCATTATTATTAACATTTATGCATCATCAATTCCAGCGGTGCCCATACTCCCATGCCACCAACCCCCACCCCTGGTGGGGCAGTTTGCTCAAGTTCAAAGTCCCGGGTACGGGGGTTGGGAATTAGCCCTCTCTTCACAGAATGCTGGCTTTTGGATGAACACCGAGACAAAGAATGTGCCTTCTTTTTTAACTGTACTACTATGGAGAAGTTTGAACAGCTCAATTTTTCCCCACCGTGGGGCATTTTTTCCCTTTTTTTAAATTTAATACTTTATTGATTAATTAAGCTTATCATAAAATTGTTACATTACAAATACATATAACTATTACAGTAACACTAAAAAAGAACAGTTTTTACTAGTTTCGGTTACAATACAATATTACAGTTCGAGTTACAATACAATTAGCATTCATGTTTTACAGTTTACAGAAAAGAGAAAAAAAGGAAATTGGCAGACGTGTGCATGCTCTGGGGGTCTCCCCCGGAAGTGGGGGTGGGGGATGGCCACTGCCTGAAATTGGCTGATGTCATTATTTACATATATTTCTATAAAGTATTTCTGTCAATTTCATCCCTCACACTAGCGCCAAGTAGGCCCAAACACTAACTAGTCAAATAGAAAACTGACTGAAATATGACCTGGCCAACACTTTAATCTAACTAAATTAAATGAGGATATTTAATTTTTGAAACCTATACCAAGCTCTAAATCACAGCTTTTACACTTTTCAAGTTAAAAGTAGAGCTTTGTCATAGGCTGAACTTCAGAACAATCTAACAACAGCAAATACGAAGTTGTTCTAATTAATACATTGTACTAGGTAGGTATAATAGATTGCAGTCTTGTCTGAAGCTTACGCATCAAGAAGCGAAGGCGAATCCGGAACGAATGAGAATGTCGAAGCACATCTGCAACATCTCTGTAGTATCGTGGCTCGATTTGGATGTCGGCCCTAAATGGCTTGTGACTTTTTCTTGGAAAAATGCAACAAATTCGAGTTCAAAAGGCGTCTTTTAAACCCACGAGCACCCGCGCATTGTTGAAAATGTTGGAAAGTCCATTAGTTTTCCAGTCCTATTTCGACACTCAAAACAGCCCAGTCTTTCTGCGCGCTGCGGCTTATCGAGGCTTAAATCTATATGCCGGGGATGGAATGCGGGATTTGGCTTACCGTAAAAGCTCTAATTCTAGCCCCCCCCCCCCTCTCTATTAAGCCCCCCCCCCTATTCTATTTAACGCCCCCTTTGGAAGTGAGATTTTGTAATAAGCCCCCCCTCTCTAATTAAGACCCCCCCTCCCCCTTTCGTCATACATGATTGTAAATAATGGCCTTTGAAAGAAATATTTTCCTGTTGTTTCAGTCACTTTCCTATGTGAACCATTGGGTCTTTAATTTCCAAAACTATATCGTCGAGTTCGGGTATATAATGACGTTTCCTTTGTAAGACGGTCATAATGTAACCCATTTCTTGTTCTGTTTTAGTTAGTGGTGTAATAGTAAAAGTTTGAAAAATTTAATGTGGAATTATTCTTGAAAATTTGTGATTTTGAAATAAGCCCCCCTTCTCTATTAAGCACCCCCTCTCTAATAAGGCCCGCCCCTTTTATTGAGGGGCCTGAAATTAAATAAGCCCGCCGGGGGCCTTAATGAGAGCTTTTTACGGTATTCTTTGGTTTCCACGTGACGTCATCAATTTCTAAAATTCTAAACCGCGAAGGCTACAGAATTTGTACCATCATTCAAGGATAATGATTACCTAAATATATATATTTTTCACAATTTCTTAGCTCGATCCCTCAATGCTTCCTTTTGAAAATAGAACGGTTTTAAATTTCCGAGTTTTCATCGTACGTGACATCAGCCAGGAACGGCGCGATCACAGAGCTGTTCCCGTATCTAAAACATGACTCTTCGGTGATATTCAGCATTCTACAAGCAATTTTAAAATTTAAGGAGAAATGATTTATCTTAAATATTCGAATAGTTTCACAAGAGAGAAACAATACCTCCTTTCTGGCAAAAGTGAACTCCAGATGTTTTCTTCCTATTTCCGGCGGCCATGTTGGAAGCCCCTCGTGGCGTTTCCAGTGAGCTCTATAAATTTGTGTGGAACAATTTTTGACAAATAACTCGAGTATCGGAAATACGCGCACAGACCTGAGACTTGGACTGATCCCTTATTTATTCATCATCTATGACATGTCATTCCTTTTCCCTTGACTTCATTACATTTGAACGGTTTTCGATTTTTTTTATTTATGGCGTGACAGTGAAA
>MU827129.1:0-11461 GCA_029204205.1 Desmophyllum pertusum | reverse complement strand
GGATTGTGTGGGCCACCTAGGCCCGAGGTGCGAGTTTGCCTTAATAAAATAGAAAGTCACCTGCAGGTGATACTATTCTCCTTCTCCTTTTGGGTCTCTTAGATTGTTTATCAGTTTCTTCTTCTCTTTCCTCAAATCGTCATCAGCGGTAAGTTCGGGTTCTTCATGAGAGAGAGCATTGTCCTCTGATGAGTGAAATGACGCCAAAAAAACGTAATAATCGTTTTCCTCAAGCTCGATTGTATCATCTTCAATGGACTTTACTTTGACAGTTCCTTTCATACCATCTTTGGGTACTATGTGTTGTCTGTTCTCCGTTTGTACTAAATAGAAGGGGATCGACAAGGTCCTGACTGTACCACTCTGTTCGAACATGGGCAACATGGTCATCAACGGGCAGGTCTTCAAGTAGTTTCACTATGTAATGAAAATGAACTTGTTCGTAAAGAACTGGTCTACACCTCTGCGGATACAGCACATATGTTCCTTGGGGATGCACAATTTTCCTCTTCTTACCAGAATTTTCGCTCTCCTTGTTTTGATAGTGGTTTGCATCTTGCAGTAGCGTATTGAAGTTCACAGCTTCTTCCTTGGGAGACGAGGCTTGATAAACATTTAACGATAGTGTTCCAAGCTTGTCTTTGGTTGAGAACTTTCTTTTTGTCTTTTGACGGACACTTTTTCCATGGACTGATGCCCACTGTCGAAGCTCTACCATCTGCTTTGGTGCCAAGCAACCCTTACCAGGCTTAGGCAGTTTCGCCAATTCCGAAAACTGGACGAGAACATCTTTCATTGAGGGCTGAAGATAGTAGGAAGCCTTTGGATTAGTGAAGTAGTTGAATGGAGTCCTCGTTACTCTTTTAAGCAGTTCATTTGTGCATCTTGGAAAACGCAGGCATAAATCTAGTACTATCGGTGTGACCGTATTTCCACCCCTCATACTTGAGAAGAAGTTTTCTACAAAAGTGTCAGTAAACTACGAACATTAGTGTGCTTCAAGTACTCTTGATTGAGTTGGATTTCCTCTTCTTTGAGGCGGTTTAGAACCTACAAGGATCATTTAAAGTTGTTGAAGACAGAGTTCCATCTGGTCCTTGTGTTTAAGCAGTGGATCACTTTATCTGATGTACCTTCAATGACGCTTTATCAAATGCAATCACAATATAAATATACTTTATACCTGAAATTAAAAAACCCTGATATACCAAATACCCATATTTCAGCTGAAAGATACCGTATACTCGATTTAAAAAAACCTTGTATACCGTATACCCAAAAAACCCTGGCCGACCCTGTTCTTTTCTCTCTCTATCGTACATTTGACGAGTTTTGTCCTTATTAGTCTTGTACAACGCATACCTTATTCCAGACCAAAAACGCAAAACTGTAAAAACCCCATTTCAAACGAAAGCGGGTCAAACACCATACCCTTTGGAGTCACTTCCCGGGTAGTCTTCGAGGCCATTACCAGGGTCGCCATGTATAAAGAGAGCCTAAAGGGGTTATTCAGCGGAAAGTTGTGTAATACGGCTGGGTATTTTTACTCGTCAGTTTTTATTTTTTCGAGCCTTTACACAACTTTCCGCTGAATAAGTTTATTATACGACATAATATCTTTCCTAAAATATAGGCTTTCAACAGAGTTTTCCGTAGCGCGCGGTCAGGGGGATTAAGACCCGTGTAATACGGTCTCATATTTGCTCTCGTCTTTGTGCGTATTCGCACTCTAAAATGCTATGTCGTATAATAAAGATCTGTGTAGCCTGCGTGCAGACGTCTCCTATTTCCTTTGCTTTCCTTGCTTTCCAGTTACTGGAAAGAATCAGCATGAAACAATTTATGACAACTTTTACTTTCTTTTCCATTTCTTTAATAAATGATGTTCACGAAGGATATTACCCTTTCTGTGCTAAATATTATTAGTCATTTTCTTTGTCGTTGCACAACTAATCACCGAGCGCCTTTTTAGCGAAAACAAGAGCTCAAAACCTCATAGTGTACGCGTATGTACTGAAATAATAAAATTGGATTAATTCGTAACAATTTCTCCTCCAGGAGATAACACAGTTGACGATTTAGCGTGTTGTACAACGATGCAAACCAATTGTACGAGACAAGTCTTTGGGCTGGCACATAAAATTCTTTTGTGAATATAACATTATTTCCAGAATCACGTTGAAAAACTTAGTTAGATATAAAAGTAGAAATAATTTTGTTTATGCGTTGTGGGAGGAATTCAAATCCTTCGACACGCACTGGTAAATAATTCTTAACAATTTTATAAAATACAGACTTCGGATTTATGATTAGAGGGCGCTAGTGTCACGGCCTGAGTCCTTAAAATGAGATTGAAACGCACTAAATAACTGGTTTTAAACCAAAGCAAAACATAAAACAAATACTAGGAAGCCGCAATGAAGTGCTGATGGTCAAAATGGGACAAGATTGAAATGTATTGCGAAAAGGTTAACTTGAAAAACGACGGCCCGACGTTTTTCAAGTTTAAGTGTCCAGTTGTAAGTGAAACAAGTGGTAGATAATGCTTAGAAATAATCTGTGTTTGTTATGTAAGTGAGATTCCATCTTTGAATTAATATTTCATTCACTTGTTTGAGTTTAGAGCTGGTAAAAATAACACAGGGAAGAATAGCAAAAAAATAGGCGTGACATAGCCCCTTTAGAAGTTATTAGCTATTATTATTACAAAACTCTGTGTGCATTCTATTTGCGTTGTGTGGGGCCAGAATGGGTTTTTCCAGTAGTTTCTTAAATTCATTACTTCATGGATTTCTCAGTCACCTTTCGCAAGCCGTTACATATTTGGATCGTCACGCAACGCTTCTTCCATTGTTGTGACGACCCAAATAATGGCTGCGATGGGGCGAATCATTTCAATTCGGAAAGCATTCCTAAATACAAATCTCGTACCGTCTCAAGAAACATAAAATATAATTATGACGACATTAAATGGGCTAAGTCACACTATCATATGGCGAGTATGCTGGGTTTTTGGGGGGGGGTTACAAATGAATTGAAAATGAGATTAGAAGTTTATGATTAAATATCAGCTACACAGTCAATACGCACCACGCTTTCATACAAATTAATAAAAAGCTGTGCATTTAGAGGCTGTCATTCGAAAGATATCCAGTTAGTTTTGTAACAGAATCAACTTAATAGCGTGACTTAGCAAACAATACCTCAAATTTCAGGCACCTTAGCTAGACCTATGGAATAAATTTCACTAAAAGCAATTTCTTATGAAACCACGTAAAATTTACTGTTTGTGTGACTTCATTTACAGGTCGAACCTCCCTGTATAGCTGATCAACCCTTGGGACCATAAAAGGTGTCACACTTGGGAGAAGGTGGTCCGCCTTTGAAGGTTTAAAAATGTTAGTGTTTATGTTTGGGCTAGAAAGGAACAAGAAATAACCAACAGAATATTGACGTGTGTTTATGTTGTCGATGAAACCTCTTTTAAACGACGCCTTGTATATCAACATGTCATTTCCTCCTTGATCGCAATATCAACACAATCCTAATTCAGGCAACATGGTGGACGGAGAATAAAGAAAAATTATCAACTATGGGATGTTGTCTGTGGATCCATACCAACCAAATTCTCCCCATACTAACATTACAAGAAAAAGCATGGCGAACAGTAAAGTGATGTGGAAGTGACCATTTTCGAGCTTTGGGAATGAAGATAAAGGAACTACTTCATGGCATGGATGCCGCAATCTTCAATTTAGCCAATTGTTTTTTTCAAGTTCGTCCGTTCGTAATCCTTCTTTAATCTGTCCCTCAGATCTTAACAATACCTTCGGTTCCTGTTTTGGTTTCCTAATTACATATCTTTTGGTTGTTTTTCTATCTTAGTAAACTATTGATTTGTTGAGATTCCCTTCACACTCGAAAGTAATTTTGCTCATCAGAAAAATGACCTCAAAGATATTGTGACTATAGCTCTTTTTTAACGTCGTTTAGTTTAATTGGTGTTAATTGGGGTGCGCGTTTTAGGGGTAAACCTCCGACAAGAACAAACTATTCCATCGTTCTTTTTGGTACGATAACGATTGTGGCCGCCGTGAATACATGTTCATGTACGTCTGGTTTTTCTTTGGTACTTAGTCATGCAATCTTTTTCTCGGGTCCGAGTTGCTTTCCAAAACTGAATTTCTTATCCTGCTTTAGTCAGAATCTCTAGATTGTAGTTCTCTGTGGCATGACATAATATATCTCTGTCAAGGGCGCCAGATCTAATATCTCCTTCATGCATTTTTTACTTCTTTATATTTCCACTCTTTTCGGAGTTTACGGAAAAACACACCCCAGCTCAAGCTCACTAAAACATACACTGCGTATGAAAGAAATGTTCATCACGAAGCAAAGTTTTTTTGTTCGGTCGCCTGCGCCCGAGGGTTTTTCGTACATGTAAAAAAGGGTTGCTAAGAAACGGGACGTTGTACTTTATGACGTAACACCATGACTTTTGGCAAACGTTCGATTGGTGAATAAGAATCGGAGACTGCTCGGGGATGTTTTTAACGAAGATTTACCGAAGAAAATGTTGGCAACTTGTTTACTGGAGGGGATTACTAGATTCAAATAATTAATCTCTATTCTGAGAACTACGTCTCATGACATTTAATCTCCTTGCCACATTTTTCACAGTTCCTCAAACGTTGGCATCTTGTGCAACTGTTCCTTGTGACTTCAGGCACAGGGCTGCGTCCGGGTCCCATGTGAACTCCACCCTTCCATGTGTAACAATACCATAGCGTCAACTTATCTTGTTCGCCTAGTTGGACTTTTTTATCCCACGACCCGAAGGCGAGGGACTTAAGACTAATCCCTGCCAGGGCACTGGGGCGAGGTCCCTAGGCAGCTCCCTGGGCCATACGGACCCCGATGTGGGAAACTAAACTTCGCTGTGGGGGTAACTGTCCGTGCCTGTTAACGTCGCGGCTCGGGGGAGCTGTGGTCCCTCTTGGTACGAAGAAGTGGGGGGTGGGGGAGTTTATAACGATGTCCAAATCTTGAAGTTCCCCCTGTTGAATAACGTTTACAGTTCACTACAACATCGTGTCTTGTTAGAAAAGTCTTCCGGGACGCCGAATTTGAAAAACTTTCAGCATTTGAAAATATTTTACTTCTGTGGAGTTCGCTCGAGGTCCATAGGACTTTGACCCTGCGATCTCGCCGCTCAGTTGTCCCAAGTCTAATAAGTTTTTCTTATCAACGCAAGCCTACGGGCGTATATTTGTGGACAGACGATGACGTTAGAAAAAGAAGACCGCCCTCGCCTAGAGTTTAGGTTTCAACCGTTATGTCCAGGTAACGGTGGTGGTGACTCTCGTGATAAAACGTCGCCTTCAACAGAACATGAGTCGAAAGGAGAGGCCGTTTGCTTTTGGGCCTTGCGGAGCAGACCAATGTCTCGAATGGCAAAGTCCGCGCGGCCTAGGGACGTGCGTGGTCGAATTCGAGATTAACAATGGTGTCTTTCGCTTTGAAATGGAACTAAACCACCCCACGAATTTCGACGAAAACGGTGGAATTTCCGACCTCGTATCGGCGTCGGGGAATTTTGGCGACTTTGTGCTTGTCTGTATTTCGAGCCTAATCTTAGCATAGTCAGTGTCCGTATGATCTTTCGCACACTGGTCCCGGAAATCAGCACCGTACCCACAGTTGCTGAACTAGCAGCAAACCATTATTAGAATTAATTAAGGGGATAGAGAGGGAAGCGGAGGCGGAAAAGGAAGAGTGCAGGATAGGAAAAGGGAGAAAAAAGAGGAAGAGTGATCAGGTAGATGGGGGGACAGGGCGGGTGGAAGGGGAGGCTAGGGAAAAGGAAGGGGGGTAAGAGCGAAGTGGGGGGCGTAGAAACAAAAGGCAAACATATTTATGAAACAACGACGGAGCAACAGGAGAGAACTCAACAAGAGAAATAGTAAACCCGATATAAAACAAGTAAGATTATATTAATACAACGGGGTCTTATAGACTGACTAATCGTAGCGACACAGAGAGTACAACGCCAGCCATATTACAAGACCAAGGTTGGTTTTAGAATGTAAACGTTACAGGAATGAAAAAAACAGGGTATAGACTACAGTGAAGTGGCAAAAACGAACCAATCTTACAGCTTACATACACCGAGCTTCACAGCGGTGATACCCTTCGATTTCGTGTTATCCCTGCGAAGATTTAGGTTCGACCCAGGGCTGTTATCGGCTGCTGTGAATCTATTCTACCATTAACACGGCCTAATTCACGACAAAGAAAAAAGTTAGCAGTTATTATCTTGGAGGACTGCGGTAATCGTCACGACAACACTTACAATATGTTCTACCCTTGTTTTGCGTGACTTACTAAACCCAAGTAACCTGTTTTGTGATAGAACACCATAAATCTAGAATTGCAATAGCTTCGCAAGAAAAAACCCAGAGAATAACAATTAAAGATGCCAGCATTTTCAATTTTCCTATACAAATACCGGTAATTTAGGATAAGGTTTTTTTCTGAGAGCTTGAGCCTGTACATAAAGCTGGGTCACAACAAAGTCGAAAAGAAAAACGCATGGTTAGTAAATGTGTCATAAAAAGATAAATAAGGTTTTTTGTAATTTTTCACATTGAACATTGTGATACCATACCAACATAAAAGTCGGTCTGCTTAATACACCGTAGGCTCAGACTGTTCACACTGCAACGTTTTTTCCGTTACAGCAAGCGTTGCCAGCAATCTTTATTTTTTTGTGCGTTGGCCTAGGGGGTGTTACCACTGAAGCAACGTTTCGCACACGGCAATCAGCGAAAAGTTGCGATACAAAATTTGCAACTAACACATTGTGACTAGTGTTAGCGAATAGCAAGCCATAAGTGCAGAATTAACAATAACAAGCTTTTCTTTGACCAGTTAGAATACATTTGATTTAACTGTGTGTCCCTAACACTTTGGGTGGGTACTCAAAGAGTATGCATTCAACCTCTCGGTCATAAAGCGATCCTTTGCTTTGTGTGCCCCTCCCTTCCTCACCCTCTCACTGACTTTATTCTCCCTTGTCTCAGGTCGTCCCTCTCTGTGCAGTCCGAGCTGGGGTCCCCATGTCCGACAATCCTTTTTTTGCTCCTTGTTGCGGGGTCTCACAGGCACCTTCAATGGAGCCCACCCGGGTATCATCAACTGAAAAAGAAATCAGGCGTAATTTAATCAAAACTCGTAACAACCCGGCCCAAGAAAGATAGGCAACCTCCAGAAAGATGGCCAATTGGAAAAGGGGGATGTGATTTAATCCCAAAGTAACGACCCTCCCTGTATGGTCAGTAAAGGTAAAGTCTTCATGAGCCTAGAGGCCCACAATTGCCAGGACTTATCCCAGTTTATGTAGCATGAATCAACTAGGTGTATTGCTACTCCCCTGGATGGGATGCCAGTCCATCGCAGGTTACCCCCAGCATTTTTACGCCGGTACCCATTTATACTCCTGGGTGGAGAGAGGCACTGTGAGGGTTAAGTATCTTGCCCAAGAACACAACACAGTGACCCCGGCCAGGGCATGAACCTGGACGACTTGGTCAGGAGTCCAGCTTGCTAACCATTACGCCGCCACGTCTCTCACAATTTCACAGTTGTTAGTAAAACCCAAAAGGAACAATAGGAAAAGGTTGCTAAATCCAAACGTGACATACTTTTGTAGCCATACAGTGGTCATTACTCATTACTGAGCTTGGTTATGCTGAAACAAGGGCATTTAACAAAAGAATGTTTCCTTACATGACAGTAGCCTGAATCTCTGATGAACAGCTGGGGATGGCGGCCCAGTTGGAGTACTAATGCCTTCAGTAAGAGCTGGGTTTGAATCAAAGATATCGGATGTGATGGTAAACCTGTGCTGGAACCCTGAAAAACAAACAGCAAATCATTCTAAGTTGTTCTTACAGGGTTTTCCTTTTCTGCAGGCCACAGGCGATTTTCACCACATGTGAACAGTCATGTCCTTCGCCTGCAACTTTAGTTTCCACTGCAAAACAATCCTTGGGTTTCTCAAGAGTTTTTTGTTGATTTCTCCGCCTGTTTCAATTTTTTAAACACCAACTCTATTTGAAAAGGAGAACCCTGTCTTATTCTTGAAATGAAATACTGAAATGCATGGTTCAACATTTTATTGATCAACAAATGAATGTTGGATTGTATATCACTGAATGTGAACTTAGAAGGCTATCATCAATATGTCGACCAGTGTTGAACGGAGTAGAGTCAAGTAGACATTATCCAACTCCACTCAGTAGAGTACAAAATATGTGCGAAACGAGTACAAATATGTCGCAATATTGTACTCCAGGAGACCGGTTAAACAGGTTTTCTGTAGATAATATTTAAATCTCTTATTAGACATTTTAGTGTGTATGGTTTTGTTGTACATTTTTACTCATCCTGTGTATTTTGACTTGTCCTACAGGCTCGCCAAAATACTGCAATACTTGTAAAGATATACAGTGATACTACACACTAAAACATCTAATAGGATATATATAGAGGTTATTCAGCGGAAAGTTGTGTAATACGGCTGGGTATTTTTACAAGTCAGTTTTTATTTTTTCGAGCCTTTAGGCGAGAAAAAATAAACACTGACGAGTAAAAATGCCCAGCCGTATTACACAACTTTCCGCTGAATAAATTGTTTATTATACGACATAATATCTTTCCTAAAATATAGGCTTTCAACAGTGTTTTCCGTAGCGCGCGGTCAGGGGGACTGAGACCCGTGTAATACGGTCTCATATCTGCTCTCGTCTTTGTGCGTATTCGCACTCTAAAATGCTATGTCATATAATAAATACATGTACATGCAAGTATTCTGTCCTGTTCAACATAAGGAAACATCAAGCAAATTGTATTTGGAGTCAGCAAGTCACAACATGTTCAACATTATTTTGTTGACTCATGAGCAACCAGCGGTGATTTTCAGGCTGTCACCTTTTATTAAAATGTAGATTTACAAAATGTACATGTACTAGTGCGGTAAATTTTAACAAAGCGCGAATCAGGCAAGCAAATATTTTATGACTTCACTACCATGAATCTCCTTATTTCACTTTCACTTGTATGCCTTGACCAATCTGTCATATTAATTAGCTAATAAAGTTAAAGGAAGTAGCTGTACTACAATGTCAAAAATTAACTCAAAGAGAATTTAAGTAAAGTTGGCCTAAACTGTTGGTGCACTGCTTTTTCTTCCACTTCCAAACCTCAGCTTAAAAAATTGGCCTTTTTTGCGGCTTCCTTGTGGGGGATGGTTTTGGCTGCTTTTGTTGCTGTTAGAGAAAAAGGTTGAAATGCAAAATATGAACAAAATCAAAGAAAACCTGAGAACAAAACAACATTCAAGATCACAGAAACTGGCACTCTATAGAATAATACTCTGTAAGCCAAGTAATGAATGTGGGGTGGGGAGATGTGGTGGCTAAATGGTTCATTGCATTGGACACTATTGGTCAGGCAGTCTAGGTTGGGGTCACTGTGTTGTGTTCTTGGGCAATACACTTTACTCTGACAGTGCTAGTCACTCCTCTCAACCAGAATTATAATGGGTACCGAACGCGGCAAATTGACAGGGCAACCTGGAACAAAAATAGGGGTGGTTACCTAGCAATGGGACCCCTAGCATCCGATCCAGCAGGGGGGCGAGATTCTTCCTAGTGCATTGTACAGCTGTACAGGGCACGAAATTAACTTTTTTTTTTTCCAGGAGCCATTTGGCTCCTAAAAATATTCCAAAGTGGTCAGCCAGCGAGTACCAAAAGTTAGTTCCCCATTTTTAACAACAATGTTTGTGTTTTTTTATCAGCACCAGAGACACAAATCCATCGGCCAAATACATGACATATTCAAACAGGTTTTGCACAACTCGCAATGCCTTGTAGGAGGTTTGTAGGGCGATTTTGTTACTTAGGTCTGAGTCCCAGCTGATATAAACTTTTGTTGACGTTTTTTTGGGCCCATATTTTCTTGTGATGAATAGCAAAACAATACCAGAGAAATATTGTTTTTTTAACTTTAATCTATTTGTGTGAACTTTTTTATGGCATAAGTTAGAACTGAAAACTTCGAGTAAGATGTCAGAATTCTAGTTCTAGTACGGGCGTAGTCGCCAATTTGGCCGACTAATTTTCAGGATTGGGTTCGCCTAATATCGTGCCCCTTGCTGTACATTGTAGCTTCATGCTATGGAAACCAGAGTCAAGGCACTTGGCCTGATAAGGAGTCTGAATGACCTAATGATTCTCACCTTTTTTTATAAAATCACGAAAAGCACGAAATACATGTAGGGTTAGGGGTTCAAAAACTAGGTGTCAACTAGGTGTAATCTGGAATGGAAATTTAAGGGCGATTACCGTAAAACTCCATGTATAGGCCGCACCTTTTACTCAAATTTGGGTTCAAAATCGGGGGTGCAGCTTATCTACGGCACCACCTGCGATTGGGGTTCTCAGCGGCCTAATTAATATTCATAAAAATCTCTTAAGACGTTACTGAATAAATATATAACAAACTGAAAGTATGTTGTTGTTGTTCATTGACAAATCTTGTTCCTCGGTTTTAAGTCGCATGGTAAATGGCCGACCATTTCAATGTTTTTTACTCTTCTTGCACGGCAACTTTATCCACTAGATTTTTGAATTATTGTCCTGCATCAAGTTTTCTGCTATTTAAAGTTCCCAAACATCTCAAAAGACATGGTACTGATCCTCGGACCACTGAATACACAAATTCAAACGTCTCCATTTTGCTCATAAGAACTACGATCCCACGATGTGGTGCCCAAACTTCTCTCCACTTGTCAATGCTTGGTTACTAAGCTATCGCTTCGTACATTTCATTTGAACATGTCGCTAAAGTGTTTTGAAGCAACAATGCAGAAAAAAATCAAAACAAAAGAGCATTTTAAGTTCGACATGGTGATCTCGAACTCAGAAGGTATGAAAGTAAGATTTGACCGTCTATAGAGTTAATAAATTTGAAAGAACTATGTCATTTAGTGTTCTGAAACTCTATTTGTTTGTTTACCAAACGCATTTTGTCAAGTATCTTTTTTTTTTGCAAAATTGAGCTTCCAAATTGGGGGTGCGGCTTATCTACGGGTGCGGCTTATCTACGGGTGCGGCTTATACATGGAGTTTTATGGTAGTATATGTAATAGGACTACATGCTGTCCAATTTGAAAATAATTGGATGAAAAAAATTCTGAGGTCTGCCAAAATTGGACGAGACCGTCGGTCGAGTCCCATTTGGCAGTCCGAGGAATTTTTTTAATTCAATTATTATTTTCAAATTGGACAAGCATGTAGTGCTATTAGGTTTTAATTATATCGCGTGAAACTGTCCAAATTAATCGTTAATTTGGACACGTATCCAAATTAAGGATTAATTTGGATAGTTTGAAAAA
>MU827128.1:0-11525 GCA_029204205.1 Desmophyllum pertusum | reverse complement strand
CACCTCTTTTAGAGGCTCATGGCTTTGGCTCAAGCAGTTGATAAAACTTCACATTTTCCCCTGGATCTACGCAGAACCCCTACCTAAAAATGTGGAGCCGCCAGGTCATTCTTGTCCAGTAGGAATTATAATGAATTGAAATGGAGCTCTTGGAGTATGCCTTTCAATAATAACTTGTGTACATGGTATGGGCATTGACCCCACATATTAAATTGAAACTTGTGAATTCTAGAAACAGAAAAAAAATTCAACTCTATGAATGTTAGAAACCACCCTTTCAGCAATGCCTTCATCGGAGTGTACAAAAATGTAACCACGATAATGCGAGCATTGCCGAAACATGGTTTTTAACATTCGTAGCATTATTTTAGTGACAACATACTTTTTTTTTGGTTGGGGGGGGGGTGGGGGGGGTGGAGGGGGGGGGGGGGGGGGGGGGGGGGGATTCACTTCCAAGACGCTATGCCGCCTGAAGCTTGTTTACAATCAAAACTACTATGATTTGTTTGCACTGAAGACAAAAAAGATTGCCCTTTGTAATTTGGAATTACGATTTGACCCCATTGTTTGTTATTTTGTACAATAAAAACTGATCCCTTGAGCAGCAAGTCCGATATAATCTCTTGGTTCACACATTCAAATGCAGCAATACTTAAATTTTTGTGATATTTTCAAACATTAAGAATGTTTATCCTAATTTTTGATTTTTGATTTGGGAATTTGGCCATAAAACATTTCCTACTGTTGAAATTGCCAAATAAAACACAAAAATATTCTGATGTCAAGGACATAAAAAATATACATTTCTGATCCCCAAAGATTATTAAATTAAAAAGTATCCTAAAATGCAAAACAGGACCTTTCTGTGGCCTAGGACTTTTCAATTTCAATGGGAGCTAGTGCTGTTTTAAACAGAGGCTTGTGCTATTAAAAATAAACAGTACAGTCTTGTGGCGATTAAAGTGAATATTTCACTTCTATTGAAAGAAAGCAGCAGATAATCTTAAGCGAAAACTGTGTTTCCATCTGGTATGTTTACCGCATGGATGGCAAGAAAGGTTATGTTGATAAATTGTGTGTTTGTACATCGGCCTGTTAATAAACTAGGTCAAAGCAGACAGGCATAAAAAACATTTTTTTTCTAAAACTCCAATTCGACCTGGAAGCAATGGAACGAGAAGAGGCCTTGACTCTGTGGATTTCCCACCGAAATTCCCATCTTATTTTTTATTTATTTAAAACAGTCTGTTTTTAGATCCTTGGCAACTAGTTTTTCACATTAATATAGGATTGTGCCGGCGGTTTGTCGGTGATATGTTGGTGGTGTGTCGGTGACTTGTTCTTAAAAGGTGTAAATCTTAAAATGGATGAGTTAGTTGTTTTCTGTTTACATTTTTAAAAATCTATTAAAGTGCACAAAATCAGTTTAATGGATCCAAAAGATAAAAAAATGTCTCTAAATGTCTTCTACACAAAAAAATAACCTAAATGCTACTGTTTGTGTGGAAATCTGGTCATACCAGAATGCCACTATCTAGACATGTGCGGTGTGTTCAGTTTCGACAGTCGGCAAATGGGACCTGTCAACAAAACCCAGCTAAGAAGCAAATAACCACAAAGAAAGGCAAGAGAGCTGCCAACAGTGTACAATAGTGGTGGCCAGTTTTTTTTTTTGCCATTATTTTTTTCAGCGATCAAGCAAAATACAACTGCGAATGAAAAACTAAACTGCCATAAATTGTGATAGATTTAAATGGAAGCGGTTGCATCATTTTCAATGTAATAACGAATGACAGTTACCAATCTTATCAAATTAGAAATTGCATTGTATGTGTGATCTTGATGTAATATATCTATAACCCGAGAGACAGGGTTTTTGTATCACATTTCGAGATGTGATCAAACCCTGTCTCTCAGGTTTCATATATCTTCTCAATCGAAACTAAGGAGGAGGGAACAGAGAAATAAAATCGCAAAAATCTATGGCAGTTTTGATCAGTTATCAAAACCCCATCACGGTCATGATTTCTAATTGATAAATAATTATCAATGAGTTTGAGAAGTTTTAGACCAGGCTTTTATATATCATCTGGAAGAAGCGTCATTAAAATGCAAAATTGCAGCCATGCAGTGGCCTATCTTTTTGAAATTATAATGAACATGGTTCGTACAATCTTGAAAAGCTCTTGAATAGATTATAATCTTTTTGAATGGTATTGAAAAGTTCTTGAAATTTGAAACACGAAGGAAGGAGGGAAGGTTGAGGCCTTTTCATGTTGCTGAGTCGGACGCACTGAAAGGCTAGTAAGGTTAACTATATGCTAGAAACTAGAGTGAGTGTTGCACATAAATGTTTATTTTAGACAGACAAACAGATGTCACTAAGGATGTTATGAGGACATTAGTTTTCACGTAAAATATATCAAACACAAGACAGTGTTTCATCGTGATATCCAAATACCAAGAATGAAGTTGAAAATATGATGCGCAGTGGAGTATTTTGATGAAATTCAAGGTGTTTGGATAGCCGATGAAACACTGTCTCGAGTGTTGATATATCTTCTCAATCGAAACAAAAAACTAAGGAGTAAAAGGAGAAATAAAATCATAAAAATCTATGCTAATTAAGATCAGTTATCAAAACCTCTGATTTGGTTATGATTTCCTTTGTTTTAACTTGATGAATTATTATTGAGTTTGAAAAGAAAAGTTCTTGAATTTTGTTTGCCTAAAACTGTACGAACCATGTATGAAGGACACTGAGGCGTGATTGTGTTTTTTATCAGCGAAGCAGCAATCGACAAAGCATAAGCAATGTTTTAACGTTCCACATGCAGCATAGTATTACTTAACTATTGCATTAGCAGATTACCAAGTTAACTTTCAGTGTCTGGTGTTGAAGGCATTTCTGTCCATACGATGTGCATAACAACTGAAGGTAAAGTATTCTAAAGACTTACGATTTAGGTATCTGTAGCGTGATGTGGTATAAAATAGCAACAATCAAGTGCATTTGCAAATGGCACAAGCATATTTGTGCTTTGCTGCAAGGGCAATATTAGGCTGAGTCGATCTAAAACTTGGGTTTCATTTACATTATTTCATCAGAAGATAGTTGGCAAACATTCCGACAAGGAGTGCAAAATACATTATAACTATTAATTATCATGAGAAGCAAAAGATACATTAAAAACCGTTTTCTGAGAAAAATCTAAAAATATTATAACGTTTGTTTGGTTGTAACTTTCTATTATTTTACTATGATGTCATTTTTAAAATTTATACCATATCCAATGTAATTGGCATAGTACATGCACAATATGTGTGTTATATTTCCCCTGTAATATCCCAGTTTGAGACTGGTTTTAGAAAATGGATCAAATGCAAATGTGACAGTGTGCGTCGTGGGTCAAGTCAGGATATCGCCAGACAAAAGGGGGGGTTTGGTGAAACAAAACAACCAAACTGAGGTCCTAAAATACAATGACAATAAAGCAGTCGAATAATAAATTTCCCTTATTTCGATGTTTAATAATAAATTATGCAATGAAATGCGGCTTGGGGGACATTTTGCACATTGCTAGCTTTAATTCCTCTCCCCTGTGGGGCTTGGAAATAATTATGTGCGACTTGCAAAATATCTGTGCATGCTATATATGTTACCCATTGAATAAGTTGTATTTATTCTTTTACTTTAAACCCTTTATCATTTCCAAGAGTTGCTAAAAAAGTTCAAAACTCGAGGGGAAACATCCTGAATTTCATTTCGCCCAAATTGTCAAAAACAAACAGTACCACTTTGAAGGTGGCTGCGCAATAGCTTTCGATTTGAATGGTCACACACGAGGGTTAGGGTTTCATCCACAGACTTAAAGTTTAGAACGCCACATTTATTGACTCGAGGTTTGACTCTGGGAGTGAAGAGGGTTAAATCTTCAGCAAGGAAAAAACCTTTTCCACGACATATGCAGTTCCTCATCTCATTATGAGGGCCTAACGAGATTGCTACAATTATGTCACCCGATAAAAGCTATTTCCATGTTAACACTGAGCCAGTAGTATCTTATCAGTTATAACTGACGAAATCAGATTAAGATTTGATGTAGGCTTGAGGCCATTCAAATTAATTGCACAAAGATCTTAGCTAAGTCCTGTCGGCTTTGGATTTTCCAATTCACATCTAAATATTACATTAATCTATAGTAGTGTCTATTAACCTGTTTACAATATAAGGATACTGCTAGGGGTTCTTTATGCACTGCATTCTATCCAGTTTAGGGTCATGAAGCATTGTTTCTTGTAAAGAATTGGACACGGTGTGTCTTTGTAATAATATTTTGTAGTGATATTTGTTTTCCCATTCTAAAGATAATCTAAGTCACACAGTTCAGCTCAAGAAGGAGTTTTCGATGACATGGATATTCGTGGTGTTTTGACTTCCGTGTGCATTGAGATAGAACCATTGGTTTCCCATGTGGAATCAAATATTTTAGAAAAAGAAAGAAAAAACTATGAACAAGTTATTTTTCTTCTTTATGTTGTTCATACAACCAAAACTTTGTATTTTAAGGTTAGGGTAAGTTGTTTGTGCATGTGAAAAATATAAACCTGTCACTATGAAAATTATGGAATAATAAGTGATAGATACTAATATTCGCAGGCAGTATTCTGTATGGGGCATTTACACAGTGTTTTACAACCTGGTGATGTCACAATCCGCTGGCAGATCTGATGCGAAAATTGCCTCGAGATTCATCTAAATGTTCATGTTTATCGACTATCTTGGCTATACAAATAGAGGTGAGGGGGTAAATAGAGCTTTTACGGTAGTGGGGAATTGATTTCCTTTCAATGCCATATGGTGCTGTGTCATCAACATTCGGAAGATTTTGATTGGTAAAATCAAATGGAAGCTCATTACAGAGTTGTGAGACAGATGTCCAAAATATAATCGCAAACCTTGTCGCAGGTCAAAGGTACATTTAGTTATAATCACACATTGCTGTAAAGGAGAAGTGTGACGAGTGTTCACATCTAAGCCTGAACATTTTCACTTTTGTCCTTGGAAATCCCAAACTAATTCCAAACTACCCATTGACTATTGGGTGTAAAAAGGAACCATTGACCTAATTGTGGGTGTAAAAAAGTTTGTATACACTGACACATTCATGTGCCTGGTGGCTCTGTAATGTCAAGGAAATTTGGTGTTGTGCGGAAGAGCAGGCAGTGCATGACTGTGCAGATAATCTCATAACACTAACTTCCAAGGCTTTTTTTCAGTGCTTTTTTATTAGACCTTGTTTTGTCAGGAATATTTTATTCTTTACAAATCATTTCACATTCTAAAGAAAACTTTCTTGCTTTTTGTATCTTTACTTATCAATAGCTCACTGTGATAACCTGTGGAATGTAGCAATGTTAATAAGAGGTAAGATTGTTTTTTGTATTTAATGTTTCTCTAGTAAAAGAATATTTTCACCACATGAAAGTACTGCTCAATACATGTAGCTTTCCATTTGAATGGTCACACACCTAGGGTTTCATGTCCATAGACTTAAAAGTTAGAACCACCTTGTAGAGGCTAATAAACGAGTAACCACATGACCGGACTTGCTCAATAGCCTTTCATATTGAATGGTCACACACTAGGGTTTCATCCACAGACTCAAAAAGTTAGAACTCACCTTGTACAGACAGCATAAGAAACAATACCACATGAAAGCACTGCTCAATAACTTTTGTTTGTGTACTTGTAAAAAGCAACTCGTTTAATAATTAAAAATAAATAAAAAATCGTATCATTTATTAACGTTTTGAATCATTTGAATAACACAACATTCTACATCTAGATGAATCTCTGTTCGATCACTATGCTGCGGCTCCTAATCACGTGACAATGTTATGAACGTAACATAGATAAAGACAATAAAACCAAAACAGACTCTGTATACACTGTAAAGTGTTCTCTCAACTTTCATTTGAAACTGGTCTCTGCACACTAGGGTTTCGTCCACGAGAGAGACCCACCTTTGAAAATGTAATAAACAGCACCACGATAAAATTATTGCTCTGCACATACTGCCTCAATAGCTTTTGCATTTGAATAAGGCACAACTTGGGTATTCAATCCACAGACTTAAAAGTTAGAACCACATTAAATTTTTGTCGAGGGTTTGACCTCTGGAAAGTGAAATAGTTTAGTCGGTAAATACAGTGATTACTCATAATGGTTCCTTGTTTAATATCACAGAGCTGGAGTGTTGTTGCAAACCCAGTGAGGGTTTGATGTTTTTTGACTTTGTTGTGTCTATATGCAGACTAAGGTCAGTGTAAAGGCCGAACAATGAAAGGCCTCCCAGGCTAAAAAAATACCCCTTTCGGGCGAGCCTCCCCGTATAGTCCATTATAGGGAGTAACCCCCTTCTCTTCTCACCACATAACTTTTCACAACCATATAACACCCATTGTTGAAGTCTGTTCCATCACCAGACGAAAAATAAAGAGACACATTTTTGTACACACAGGTACACACCAGAAACAAAAATAACGAGATGAGAGAGTTAGTCTTAGAGTTTATTATTGTTTATCACTTCATAGAAGTAAAACTGTTGTTGAAGGTGTCCTCTAACACAGGACTTTGATAAACGATAATTTCGAAGGATTTTCAACAATACTTGAGGAATAAATTATATTCTAAAATTATAATTCTAACGACTAACTACAATAATTATTGTAATACTTGCCAATCCTTCAAACTGGAACATGCGCTTGTGTGATGATGAAAATATTGTGCAATGATGACAGTGCTGTTTGTAGCAGAGCCAGCAATGGTGAACCCGACTGCTACAACTTCACTTAATTGATCACATGGATACTCAGCCTGGCTTGAATCTGAAGCACACAGCAAGGTTAATGCAGTTGTAATTTTATAATCCCGTAAAGATAATTATTTTGTCTGAAGTTGTTGATGTATTTGACCTGATTCCACAAGTGCTTAACAACCCAAGGGAATTCCGCAGACATCCTGAGGTTCTTTGCCAATCATCTCGTTAGGTATGGTGTGGATTTAAGTATTGCAGAGCCCAGCAATGGTGAACCCACTGCTACAACTTCACTTAGTTGATCACAAAAAAACTCCAGCCTTAACTGAGCACGCAACTTTCCTGTGGGTTATTATTTACGCTACGTGCAAAGAAAGTCAGGGCATAGTCAATCAAACTCCATCCATGAAGCTGAATTCAAAGTTTGTGTGAGTTCAATCAATCCAAATTGATTCTTTGTCAGTTTGATTGGCATTCGATTCAGATTCCACTTACATTTTGTTCACTTGAGTTATGCCTGGAAAGTCCAGTCGGGGAACACGTACCAGCTGATGATGAAATCCCATCCCCATCGCCGCCTCCCCCGAGACGGGACTTGATCCCGTCAGTTTTTCGTCAACGAAGTTGCTAAGGACACATGACGTATTATCGGATTGCTCGCGCTATAGTGCAACTCTATTTCTGATTGGATAAAAATTACTTCCGGAAACTCGAGTGCTTTCAAGCAAAGATTTGCCAAAACCGAGCACTTTTCAATTGCACAGCCGACTGAGTAAGCAAGTACCAGAAATAATGTACTTGAAATGGTAGTGGAAGCTATTAAAATACAGGCTAATTGTGTCAACAGTAGTAAGAGCTGTGTCATGTACATTTGTGTAGTCCCTTCGTGCGCCGAGCCACACGAGAGACGAGAGAGAGAGAGTGCCGACTGTTATCTCTTGTATTTATGGTTTGTTTAGAAACCTTCATGTTTTGCTTGTTGTTATTAATTTACTATAGGTTTCCAGTTTGCAACTATATTCACTTACATAGGCAGCAGCAACAACAACGACAACAACAACAACCCTTATTTTATTCCCCCAGCATAGGCTGCATGGAACTCAAACCAGGTGTGGTGTTGTATATGCAGATTTTTCTTATTATTATTACTTTTGGGGTGTGTTGTGTCAGTGATGACAATTGAATTGTGGAGATTGCTGTTTTGTAGCAGAGGCCACGCAATGGTGAACGCCACTGCTACAACTTTCACTTAGTTGATCACAAACTCAGCCTGGCTGAAGTCTGAAGTCACGTACCGGGCAGTTTTTTTTTTTTTTTTTTTTTTTTTTTTTTTATATAGATCGTTTTCACGTGAACCGTCATTTAAATTCAAAACTATTAAATCCCACAAAGCTGTTTTATTTTAGTACATATTCTAGACCATTAGTGTTCGCTAACCTGCAGAAGCTTTGGCTCCCTTCGTTTTGGAGATAAAGCGTTTTTTGAAATTTGACGTCAGCCTGGCTCAACGTGATCTGGAAATGTTACAAAAAACCAAACCAATATGTTTCTCGCACTTTTTTACATACTTTTTTCAGATATGCTACAATGAAGGTTTAAAAATGAATAATTAAAGAATTTGAAGTGAAAACACATGACTTTGGTGTTTTGGTAGCAAAATCTCTTTTTCGTCTCGCAGAAACTTTTTGGCCACCATTTTTGTGTTGTACCAAACTGGTACAAAGGAAACCAATGTGGCGGACGCTATACTAAAGGCTCTGTAATTTTCCGACTATTGTTTTTTTTTTCGCAATAACCTTGAACACTGCCAAGTTAAAATTTGGGAATATATTACGTTCTTTTCCATCCACCTACTCTACAATCTCTGAGTTTGTTGACGTTCTTTGATGCAAGCGATACCGATCTTGTTATTTTGGTGAAAAACGATCTATACCTCTACTCTACTCGCTTCCCCCAACAAAAACACCATTCTCGTCCCCAGAGCCTCTCCGCGATCCTTTTGTGTCCAGGCACCGAAGAAATCACGACGTCTCGTGGCTGGTACTCACACCGATTTTTTCTGAGGCTTTGCGCAGAGTACTCCCGTTTTCTTCTTTGTCCTTTGGGTCTGATTCATTGTCTTATCAAACAGCCAATCAAAAAATTCGTTCTAACTGTCGCCCCGCCGGGAGAGTGCTGAGATTCTTGGTGGCTGAACCAAAAGGATCTCGGACTCATGGTGGACGAGAATAAAAAAACACTGGTTACGCAAACATGGCACACAAAACAGCACCACGATTCCACTTCTAGTATCGGTATCCATATCTATCCTTCTGATTTTGGTTGTAGGATCTTGCTACTGGTCGTGGATTGAAAATCCAAAGTATTGTTGCGTCAGTCAGTCGGACGTCGTTATACTGTTTATAATGTGGCCCATTGTAAATAGTCCAAATAGCAGTGTTTTTTCCTTTTGGAAGTTTTGTTTGCAACTTGGTTTGTTAACGTCTGCCAGCTTTTCTCAAAATATACGGCGAGTAAAAAACCGCCTTTAAGTGGAACGCTCTTATAAAACGAACATTTCGCTTGTAGAAGTTTCTTCTTCTCTTGAATATGTCATACCAAAGGCAGAAACCGAAATGGGAGTCGGTGTGGATTGATAAGTAATATATCTAATGAACATATAGGGCAAAATTACTGAATTCTGATTGGTTAAGACAACGGGGCATTTTTTTTTTTCGTTAATTTTGGTTTGCCTCCTGGGGAAAATTACTCTCCGAAGATCACCCGCGGACGTACTATACCGGAAGAGTGCAAAAAGTTTTCACGAACTTACCGAAATAAAACTTCCAACGATTTCCGAAGATGACCCGCAATCCTTCCGGATATTTTCCGAAGATTTCCGAAAATCACCTCGAAGATTTTTCGAACGTGATCGGAAGGTCAGCTAAAATATTTCCGATAGTCCTCACGATAGATTGTGCCGAGGACTACCCCGATTCTCTTAATCTCTTAATCACACTAATTTTTTTCCCATTATGTTATTATACAAGTAATCTGCGCTACGCCGACAGGAAAGGCAATTTCTGCAAATTTCTGAAAACCACACTCCCGGTGATAGTTAATCCTTAATTTTACCTCGGGCCCCATGCGATTCCATTTTCAACACGAGAGAGAGACACTGGTTTGTCATTGGGATATCATAAACACCGAGCAGAGAGTTGAAAATACGACTGCCCAGCGGAGTATTTTTGACGAAATTCGAGGTGTTTGGAAATGTAATGACACAACTATCTTGAGTGTTTTGATATATCTTCTCAATCGAAAGAAAAACTAAGGAGTAAACGGAGAAATCTTTTGATGAATTAATTAATGAGTTTTGAGAATTGGTTGTTTTTCTCAAGTAAAGACGATACACACCTAATTTGCAAATAAAAACGTTGTCATATAAAGTATTCAATGTTATGTAAAGAGTTTGGGCGCGAATGGAATCCCGAAACTGTTGGGCGTGTTAAGTTTTGGACGTGTGTCATGTTCCTGATAAACAGCATCTCGTAGATCAAACAATCCATCTTTGTGCGACATTTCTTTAGCACTGTAAATTGGTCTTGTAAATTAGTTGCACGCAGCTTGTGGTCTTCTTTCAAGTGCTTACCAATTGCACAATATTGATGCAAATTATGTATTTTGAACTTGAAAATGATGACATGGAGTCATCGAAACGTCGTTCGACTTTAATATCGCTGATTTTCATTCTAAAAATATAAAAAAGAAAAATGAAAAAAGCCAAATAGGAATTAATTAGTTTAATCATCAAAGCTTGCAGCATTCTCAGAGAACTCACACGTTTATAGCTGTATATTAATCGTGTAATAAGATAAAATTGAAGACTTGTATTTTGAGGCCGTTTCTTCGACATGAATGTAGTTTGTATGCCTAATTAATTCCTATTTGCTTTGTTCATTTTTCTTTTTTTTCTGTGACAACGTTATTGCAATTAGGTGTACGTCACGGATGGTATACAGTAAAAACCGCAAGTAAGAACCTAGTTTTTAAGAACCTGTTAGGCTAAAATTTGCCAGTTAGACCCCCTCTAAACAAGAAACCTGTTTAGCCTAAAATTTGAAACAGGTTCTTATTTTCTAAAATCTATATAAAAAAATGTGTACACTGCGTCAATTATAGTCATTTTTACATAAATACTTGGTATGCAGATTTTAGATAAGGAATAGGCTGAATACCACTAAATTCTATTAGCTACAATGTAATTTTTTCTTCAGAAAATAAGAACCTATTTAAGAACCTAAATAGCCTAAATTTGTGCTAATTACCATTTATGTAAGAACCTGTTTAGGCTAACTTGGGAAAATGCAGGTTCTTACTTGCAGGTTTTTACTGTATCTTGAAAAGTTTAACTAAAATTTTTCTAGTCGGTCGTTTGTAATCCGTCTCAATCTTCCCCAGTTTTAACCATCCTTGTTGATCTATGGTTTATTATTACCTCTGTTATTTTGAGGTTTCCTTCGAACATTAATGTTCAGTCGAAGCTCCCGTAAGCGGACACCCCCGGGAAGCAGAAGAAGTGTCCGCAACTGGAGCTGGCCGCTTACGGGAATGTGTAAATACAGAGTTGTATGGGCTAGAGTTCAAACGGGGTTTTGTCAAGGCGACCGTAAGTAGAGCTGTCCGCTTACGAGAGTGTCCACTCAGAGAGCTTCGACTGTACAG
>MU827127.1:0-11549 GCA_029204205.1 Desmophyllum pertusum | reverse complement strand
CCCCCCCCCGCCCCCCCCCCCCTGGCATCATGATCATACCTTGCTACCACGTTCTTCCACTTTGACGCCTCGTAACCTGATTCCGCCTCTCAGCTTCTTTTCTTCCCATATCATCGCCTCTACCAGTTCTCAACCTTAGCTGATTGTACACTGAAATGTCTCCTCGCAGTCCTGCCATTTTCCGGGCCGATATAACCTGAGCTTCGGAAAGCGCCATTCCTCGCACAACCACCCGACACGGCAGCCTTGCCC
This sequence comes from Desmophyllum pertusum, assembly GCA_029204205.1. Lineage (NCBI taxonomy): Eukaryota > Metazoa > Cnidaria > Anthozoa > Scleractinia > Caryophylliidae > Desmophyllum > Desmophyllum pertusum. Next base: position 11,297 of record MU827127.1, on the reverse strand, counting down.
TCATTTTCCCGAACTGACCAATCATAATCAGTTATCGCTGCTAATCGAATTATCAATCGATACAATCGACCAATGAAAGCTCCCCTGGCAGGATCACTTTGTTTGATCTAGTTTTCTATTCTCGGGGTAGACTGAGTACGCGTAACACCGACTCGAGAGTGCGCGGAAATCGAGCCTATTTAATACATTTTCTATATTTTCCTGTAACTTTGTCCGGGCTGAACTTTATTGTTCGTTTAAAGGGATAGTCATGCTCCTGTCATGTAATCAACTTTATAGTGTATGTGCATTCGGGTAGAGCATAATCCTAACAACGACGGATCTGGTTCATGATCGGAAAGCACGACTACATTTCAGTCGTACATCGACACGTATATAAAACATTGGACCCTTCCACTATAAAAGGTTATATACAACAAATAAATTATTAATTTCCTGTTCCGGTTTGGTATGTAATCAAACTGAAATAAAATCATTTAGTGTAGTCACGTTCCGATAAACTTTACTACAATAATTATTTCTACGTTATTCGCAATCCTGTACACGGGGTTTCTTTCAGCGTTTTTTTTTTTGTTCGACACAACGTTATATGAATAAGTCAAACACTTCTGCATGCATGTCTATAAATCAGCTATAATTATACAGGGCAGCCCATACACGCGTGTGGACTGTGTGACCGGTTTGTTGTTACGGGAAGGATCAGCTACTTCCGAGTTACAGTTGAGTTGAGTTTGAGTTGAGTTTGAGTTGAGTTGAGTTAAGATTGATTAAGATTGAGTTTAAGATTGAGTTACAGATTGAGTTAATTGAGTAAGATTGAGTTAAATTGAGGTTAAGTTTGAGTAAGATTGAGTTATAGTTTGAGTACCGTTTCTGTATATTTTTTATTAAAACAAATTGTTAAATTCACAGCAAGGAGCCCAAAATGTACCACTTTTATTATTTCACATTCTTTGCGGGGGGGGGACAGATTGTCCGATCAGAAGCCAGGATAGCTTCCCAAAACAATTTTATTATACTCACATTCTGCTTTCGCGATCTTTCCGCCCTCGGTGAATTTTGAGTCCCAGGCGCTTGACATGTCAACCTTTTGAATGTTTTGGCTTGAATTAGTACTCTACAACTATTTCACATCTCCGAATGCTATACTGATCGAAATTATCAACAAATAGACAATTGATCACACTCGGTGCGAGACATCGCACCGAGTGTTTGATCATTTGTTCTATTTGTTTGATATTTCGATTCAGTAGTTCGCATTTCGGAGATTTGGAAATTAGCTGTAGCGTACTAATTTTCAAAGCCAAACATTCCAAAGTGTTGACATGTTCAAGCAGCCCTCAAAATTCACCGAGAGGGCGAAAGGATCGCCGAAAGCCGAATGATGATGTACTAATTAAAAGTTGTTTTGTGGGAACGCTATCCTCGGCTTCTGATCGGACAATCTGGCCACGAAAGAATGTGAATTAATAAAAAGTGGTCACCAAGTTTTCTGGGCCTCCTTGCTTGTAATTTTAACACTTTTTTTTAATAAAAACAAATATACAGAAAACGGGTTAACTCAAACTTAACTCAATCTTTAACTCAAACTTAACTCAATCTTAACTCAATCTTTAACTCAATCTTAACTCAATCTTAAACTCAATCTTAACTCAATCTTAACTCAATCTTAACTCACAAAAACTCAACTCAAACTCGCAACTCAAACTTCAAACTCAACTCGTTAACTCGCGTCAAATAGCTGATCCCTTCCCCGTAACAACAAAAAATAATCAAAGCTAAAATAACACCCAAAACAACAAACACATCATGGTCACATCATGTCCTCAACAACAGACCGGGGCTTGTATGGTGCGCCCTGTGAATAATTTATAGCTGATTTATGAGACATGCCATTGGCAGAAGTGGTTTTGACCTTTTACATAATCACTGTTGTGTCACGAACAAAAAACACAAACGCTAGGAAAGAAACCCCGTGTACAGGGGATTGCGAATAAACGTAGAAAATAATTATTGTAAGTAAAAGTTATCGGAATCGTGACTACATATACATAGAATGATTTTTAGTTCAGTTTGATTACATACCAAAACCGGAAACCGGAAATAATAATAATTTATTTGTTGTATATAGACACTTTTTATTGTTGAAGTGGGTCCTAAATGTTTTTTTTAATACTACGGTTGTCGCAATGTACGATCTGAAATGTTAGTTCGTGCTTTTTCGATCATGAACCAGATCCTTCGTGTAGGATTATGCTCCTCCCGGAATGCACATACACTATATAAAGTTTGATTACATGACAGGAGCCATGACCAATCCCTTTAAAACGAACAATAATTTTTGCAGCCTCGGCCTAACAGTTGTACAGGATAAATATCAGAAAATGTATTCTACCTAGGCTCCCCCCCCCGAATTTCCGCCGACTACTCTCGAGTCCGTGTTGTCTACGCGTACGTCAGTTCTACCCCGAGAATAGAAACAGATCAACAGAGATGATCCTGCCAGCGGCTCTTTTCATTGGTCGATTGTTATCGATTGATATCGATTAGCATCGATTAAACGATTTCATTGATTGGTCAGGTCGGGAAAATGAGGGCAAGGCTGCCGTGTCCGGGGTGGTTTGTGCGAGGAATGGCGCTTTTCCGAAGCTCAGGTTATATCGGCGGAAAATGGCAGGACTGCGAGGCGACATTTCCAGTGTACAATCCAGCTACAGGTGAAGAACTTGGTAGAGTGGCTGATATGGAAGAAAAGAAGCTGAAGAGGCCGTGAATCAGGCTTACGAGGCGTTCAAAGTGTGGAAGAACGTGATAGCAAAGGTATGATCATGATGCCCCACGGGGGGGGGGGGGGGGGGGGGGGGGGGGGTTGGGTCCAGGCTGGCAGTGGCCGTTTTAAATGTCCCATTTTTCTGTTTTCTTTTCAAATCAACATTTATTAGGAACGGAGCCAGAAGATACGAAACTGGTATAAACCTTATTGTGCAACATGAAGGAGAGTTGGCTGAATTACTCACATCAGAGCAAGGGAAACCATTATTGAAGCTGAAGTGAAGTGAAGTACGCCGCGTCATTTGTTGAATGGTTTGCCGAGGAGGCCAAGAGGATTTATGGTGACATTATTCCTTCGCCCCACCCCTCACGGAGGCTGTTTTCTCTCAAGCAACCTGTTGGTGTCGCTGCTCTCTGGACACCGGTAATTGTAAATTCTTGAGTTACTCCCACAGGATTTCTATCCTACAATAAGCCCACCCTCCTGCCCGGAAATAAACCCTCTCGAAAATAAGCCCCCCAAATCATTATACAAGCAGAATCCTTCAATAATTTAAGTAGTCTCTGGGATGCGCGCCATTCTGGCGCTTAAATTTGGCAAAAGATTGCCAGGATCCCATATATTGAACAAGAGATGTTGTTCCCTGCTAGCAGTAGCCTGCGACCTGCGAACAAGCTCTCTTGCTCGCAGGCTATGCTAGCAGAGTCTACTTTTACGTTACTTTGAGGCGGGAACTGAAAAGTAAACGTTGACTCGAAACGATTCCTGTTGAGCATGCGTTAGTGTTACTAGCGACCCAAACAACTTTCGCACGTGATCCAATCTCGTTCCCAGGGTCCTCGTTACCCTTGTCCAGCGGTGGAGCGGCCAACAAGGACCTCTGGGATAGAGTGATCCGCCTGACTTGCCGCAGTAAGACCGGAAGTCCAAGAATCTTGGCGTCCGTTAGTTGAAACATGGGGTCGAACACATGCGCAGTAGAGCCGGAAGTCCTAGAATCCGGTCATGGCGGATCGCTTTATCCCAGAGGTCCTTGTTGGCCGCTCCACCGCTGGACAAGGGTAACGATTGCACGTGATCATATGTCGTATTTCACAAGTTAATTACAGCCCTTCGCGCTATAAAATATTCACAAGTACTCGACATAATTGCGACTTATCAGTTTATGAGATTCATCAACCAACTATTCCAATCAACTTTTCATCAGTCTTTCCCAGAAATTGCTTTGTTTGTAGTTGCTTGAGGCATTCCGGGCTACAGAACAGCCGCACAGCGTCGATAGTCTCGAAATCTTGCGATTGTATAGCAGGTTCCACCTTCGATGCCTTGAGGCCCAATTTACAGTATGAATCAATTTGATCGGCGATCAGAGAATTGAGCGGCGAAATAACCACCACGACAGACTCATGAGGAGGGGGGTGAATAGGGCTGTGTATGCGAATCCGCTAATCCGCTATAATTTTTGGCCAAATCCGTCAATCCGCAAATATTTTTGCTATAATCCGAATCCGCGAAACTTTCAGGCTCAAATGCTGTGTATGATGTTAACAAAGGACGAGAAAATGACTGCCGAAAGTTGGGCAGCAACCATCGCAGACGGGAGTTTCTAGGGAGGTTCGCGGGCATGCTCTCCTGGGAAAATTCTAAAACCTAAGCCCTCGGAAATGCGCTTTTCCAGCAATTTGAGGATCAATTGAAGTTTTTTAGTTGCTATGAGTTTGTCACAATTATTTTGCACTAACTACAGAACAAGATTATCCAAAAAGTTGACAATAATTGAGGTGGATTTTTGTTGTTTAGAAATGTCTAAATTTGATATTCTCATCGCGAACTTAGATATATATTTTACTCATTTTACTCATTTTACTCATTTTTACTCATTTTAACTCATTTTTAACTCGTAAATGCGCGCATGCGCAGAACGAGTTATAGCATTGTGTCACTCGGTCAATGGGCTGTAAACTTTAATCCGCTAAATTAATCAATTAAATTAATGTATGCATTAATTCCCTCTTTTTTTTCCCTTTTTTTTTTTTTTTTTTTGAAACGACGGGTTGTGGTATTCGAACCCTCGAAGTCCTGCTTTGGAACTCAGAACCTTACCACTGCGCCCACGCCAGGCACTTGTTGATTTAAACGTGTATACGAAACACCAAAAAACATATGGGGGGGCCTTTGTGCCAGTTACTACGCTGACCGAAATTACGACTACTGTAGGCTCAAACTTTGCTAATCTGGCTCGTTTTATAACGGCTTTTTGGGCTGGATAACACTGATAAAAAAGGCTATAGGAACTTTTTGTAGTGAATGAATGCCTTAGTTTTCGGGTCAACCGGACGATAGATACAGTGACGTTTTATCATGGATCCATCTGTGCGCGGGAGCTGTCTATGGCGTTCGCGAATCAAGGCGTTTGTGTTCCCTGACAAAATATTCAAGACCATCTTAGCGAGAATTCATGTTCACGCACAAGCTAAGTATTTCTAGCTCATTCGATCTTTAAAAAAAAACGAACACAGTACCCTATTGGTTTCTTGTTAGAAGACGGTGTTTCTTCTGCTTTCTATGATCAAAATCATCATCCATCCTGTGGGCGCCAAGTGTCGCATTAGGGCATATTAAATTACGATCAAAATACACCTTCAGTAAAGTTCGAAATGGAAAGAAGTAACAGTCAAGAATACTCGATCGCCAAATAAGAGGACATAATTATTGAAGACAAGCTATATTCAAACGGAAACCGAAACTCGTACTTCAATGGAGTTTTTCAGGACTTTAATACGAGAACGGTGCCGTTCGGTAAGTGATATTTTTTAATGTTGTTTTTCTTGATTGATCCCAATTCAAACAACGTTTGTACTCGGACGTATGAAGCTGTACGATTTCGCTCGATGAAAAATTATAGCAGATGAAGCCTTAGGCTCGATTACCAGCCGCTGTTCGGGAAAATGAGCCCACGCTCATCCCCGAAGGCACGGCTGGACTCGTGAGCTTGGCATTGTTAATTTCCACCAATGAGAAACGTGCCTGCACGAATCGAGCAGGCATAAATTATCTTCCACGGATGCAAAGTAGTTGTTTGGGCTGGCGTTTGATCGTCTTCAAGAGACATTTAACCTCGAAACTCTCGAAGATATATGCAATAGGAATCGTTAATGTCAATTAATGGGCATGATGTCTTTGTAATTCAACCGACAGGATGGATTTTTCATCCCGCACCAAGGAAATACATCACGGAAAGTTCGCGCTAAGCCGGGGAGCGAAGCCACTACAAACCGCACAAGGCAACTAATGAGATCCATTTGGACATTCGACATGTACTATACAATACATAAAACAGTCGGTAAACTTGTGTGATGAATTTTATCTGGGATTTGAATGTAAAATCGTGTGGTGCCAGAACGCGACGTCTCTGGCGAAATTGCATCAAAAAAACATTGTTTCTTGTCACGGACGGGTCATGTTACATCTTGTAATATTTTTCATTCCGGGTTTTCAGTCATATAGCTTCACAATAAAGGCGAGAAATCAAACATCCTTCGAGGAATATTTTTGATCAGATCCTTTTCTTTCGAAAATATAAGAGATAATAGAAAATAAATGAATGTCACTAGCCGGAGTAGCGTTACATAAATTAATTTTTTTGATTACGCGTCACAGACACGGCTGTTTCGCTCACGCGTCCAGCCGTTCTTCTCGGGGAGGAAACGAAGACCGGACTCGAGATAGCGGCGGAAATCGAGCCTAATGAAGCCTCAGATAAAATTATTTGCGAAATAACTTTTTATTTCTGCTTCTAAAAGGAAATGTAGCATTTTATATTTGAATTATTTGTTGTTTGTTGTTGTTGTTAATTCAATATTCTTCTGAGGAGAATTAAAACATCTCATCGTGTTTTGTTTCATGAATAAAGTACCATTTTATCTGGATCAGTGTGTATTTTCTTTATACTAGTTATAGTTACCGCAAAAAGCGCCAACGACATAGAGGAGCGAATAATTGATAGAAAGCTATAAAATATATATATGATCATGAAACATACACGTTAAAATCTGACCGGCACTACACTGTAAATATTAAAGACAACACGAAAGTCCCAGTTTATTTGATGACAAGATAACAAAATTAATACCCCATCCTAAAGTTGCTTTAATAGAAATCGAAGATGTGTTCTTGCTTTGATGAAATTGTCTGGTTGCATGAATGGTTGAAAGAATTTTAAAATTATTATCGGAACGAGGAAGCGTTGCGTGACGGGGGACAAAACAAATAAGATTAACCTTTCACTTTCATAGTATCTAGGAGAGCAAAACCATTTTGGATAATTTAAATGTAGCTAATTTTAGTCCAAGGATTGCAACTTCATAAATAACTGAAGTATTTTTCTTTCTAAGAGTTTCGTGTATGACAGAATGAATGTTTACATATAAAATTAATTTTATATTGTGCGTGCGAAGCACAGTCGACTACACAAACAAGATCATGAACGTTTTGAAATGATTGAAATATTTTATTTCACGAACAGCAACCAGTCCGAACATATTGGCCGAATATTTAAACGAAGCCTAAAAAGTTAGCTAATGAGGTATAAAATCAACTTATAAGACCTTATAAGCAGGCCACTCTAGTCGCTAAATGATTTTTTTTTAGTCTGTGTTTATATACACCTTCTAAACAGGGCTTACTGTACGCTTTTCGTTTGAGTTTCCCTCCCGACCAACACTGATTTGGACGTGAGTACGAAATACACCGGCCTGCGTGAATAAAATAAGCCGCGCGGAATCTTATTGTTCTGTTTCGAGAAATAAATCGTTTCCTCGAAATCCCTATTCGAGTCAGACTCAAAACTCGAAAACTTCGCCGATTCTCGAAAACATCGAGGACGAGGACTGTCAACTTACATTTACCCAGGTACTACTGCATATTTCTATGTTAATTAATTTCTTTACTTTTGCCATTCACGAGTTGGCACATAGTGCCTTTGATTACTCATTTTACTTCATTTTACTCATTTTACTCATTTTACTCATTTACTCATTTTACTCATTTACTCATTTTACTCATTTTACTCATTTTACTCATTTACTCATTTTACTCATTTTTACTCATTTTTACTCATTTTTACTCATTTACTCATTTTACTCATTTACTCATTTTACTCATTTTACTCATTTTACTCATTTTACTCATTTTACTTATTTTACCTCATTTTACTCATTTTACTCATTTTTACTAATTTTACTAATTTTACTAATTTTTTACTCATTTACTCATTTTACTCATTTTTACTCATTTTACTCATTTTACTCATTTTTACTCATTTACTCATTTACTCATTTTACTCATTTTTACACCATTTTACTCATTTTTACTCATTTTTACTCATTTACTCATTTACTCATTTTTACTCATTTACTCATTTTACTTATTTTACTCATTTTAACTCATTTTTACTCATTTTACTCATTTTACTCATTTTACTCATTTTACTAATTTACTCATTTTACTCATTTTACTCATTTTTTACTCATTTTTACTCATTTACTCATTTTTACTCATTTACTCATTTTACTCATTTTTACTCATTTACTCATTTTACTCATTTTTACTCCATTTACTCATTTTACTCATTTTACTTATTTTACTCATTTTACTCATTTTTACTCATTTTACTCATTTTACTCATTTTTACTCATTTTACTTATTTTACTCATTTTTACTCATTTTACTCATTTTACTCATTTTTACTCATTTTACTCCATTTTACTCATTTTTACTCATTTACACATTTTACTCATTTTTACTCATTTTACTCATTTTACTCATTTTACTCATTTTTACTCATTTACTCATTTTACTCATTTTTACTCATTTTTAACTCATTTTACTCATTTTACTCCATTTTTAACTCATTTACTCATTTTACTCATTTTACTTATTTTACTCATTTTACTCATTTTTACTCATTTTACTCATTTTACTCATTTTTACTCATTTTTACTCATTACCATAGATACAATTTGCGGCTAGATTCTTGAAAATAATATTAGAGTTTTTTTTTATGTTTTAGTACAAATGGACTGAATTTTTTTCTCAATAAGGCAAACATGACTTGCGATTTATTGTTGATAGTAAATGGTTGGAACCCAGGAGTATCAGTAGTTATTCTAGAATGATCATCTGGCTGAGTGTAGTCCTGAAAAGGGCTGTTGTGGTGACTGACGTTTCGACGACCTGAGCGGAAGTCAGAGTTCAGAGTCAAGTCACTCTTACAATTTTTTTATTACTCCAAAAATGTTACGTCTTTTGAAGAAAGTCATATTTGCTACGGGAGAAGCCTGACTGATAAGGAAGGATGAAATCCACGATCCGAACAATATAATAAGCAAAATCAAAATCCGTCCTAAAAATCGCAACAATCCGTAATCCACTGCATCTGCAGGATCCGCAAATCCGTGGAAATTATACATTGAATCCGTAATCCGAACGAATTTTTTTGGCCAAATCCACCGGATCCGCAAACCTATTCATCCCCTCTTCGATGCCTTGAGGCCCAATTTACAGTATGAATCAATTTGATCGGCGATCAGAGAATTGAGCGCGAAATAACCAAGACGACAGACTCATGAGGAAGGCTTGAGATGCTTTAACAAACTTCTCCACGTCTTGCCAGTCGTTCACGCCATGTTGAAATGTGGGCTCAATATTCACCAGCGGCCAGATTGAACAGCATGCGCTTTGTCACTGTGGGCTCAGTTACTAGTCAGCGATAATTCCAGAAACGGCGCATGCGTACTGAATATTTCGCGACAACCGGTTTCAAAAACCGGTTTATTTCGTCCACGATCGTGGACGGCGGTTAGATCAAACATCGTCTCGAGTCAGAGGCAGAGTCTACTTTCAGTTCCCGCCTCAAAGGATCTCAAAGTAAACGTAAAAGTATGCAGTTGTGGTCAAACATGACTTGGATCAACTCAAACTTTTGAACAAACGAAATCCTAGAAACCGACAGCATGCAGGTTGTCAAGGAAAGGAAGAACTAGTACATAATGTGCGTCGAAAGTAGGCGGAGTAATATAATAATAATTAAAATTTATATAGCGCAAATTTCATATTTTATAGCGCAAATTTCATGCCGGCGAGTGATACTAGAACAGTAATTCGTGTCCAGTCTTCCTCGTCATTTCAAAAGGAAGAAACGCCTGCAGGTATAAGTTCGTCTGGTTTTGAAACTTGCTTGATTCGAATAACTTTTAATAATGTTCATATTGATAATGTATATTACAGCGCGGACACTCGAACCGTGAACGCTTTGGCTTTATTTTGTCTTTATTTTGTCTTTATTTTGTCTTTATTTTGTCTTTATTTTGTCTTTATTTTGACTTTATTTTGACTTTATTTTGACTTATTTTGTACTTATTTCAGAACTAGCCAATCACAGCCCGGATTCGAAGCAACGGCCAAGACATTTTTTCTACCTTTTTTCCGCGTTTTTGCTTGGGGCGAACCAAGCTTATAGCTTTGAAATGTAGTTTGGGCAGAAAATGTCCTGAACTCAGTGAAACTGTCACGAAGGTGTGCCGAGGTCATAAACGATTTGCAGCGATTTACATGCTACGGTACCATATTCGGATATTTTTCGGCTGGAATCGGTCGTAGGCACATCGAATGACAAGCGAAGTTTATTCTGTAGCAGGGCACAGGTAGCAGTAACTATAGCAGAGAGCCAGATTGTGTTATTAGATATCTTTATGCTGTGGTGTCTTGCGTTATAATTATTATTCGTGTACGAAACTCATCGAATGTTTACATTGTAAGTGTGTTTGTTTCATTCTTTCCGGAAATATAATTTATTGCATGCGAAGTTCAGAAAACACAAACGTTTGAAAACAACAAAATAATCGATGTTAATCATTACTGAGGCGAAAATAGCTTTGACTGGCTAAAACGCTGAATAAAACTTTGTGGGATTTGATATTTAGCTCGGAGAGGCGTCACGGGGTCTGGCTCAGTCTGGTTCAGTCTGGTTCAGTCTGGTTCAGCCGAAAATTCATTTTCTCCATAGTTCACTTTCATCTCGCTTACAAATGCAAACGTTTGAGTTTCATGAATAGCTTAACAATTCCTTTTATTTAAAAAAAGGGTTCAATTTGTGCTAGTTAAAAAACACTTTTAATTAAACGGATCACGGTTGCGGGCTATAATTTTATTTATCGCCAGTTCACTCCACTGAACATCATCCTGTTTTTGCATCACAACGCTTATGCAATCCACTCAATTTGCCCGAGCTTAAAGTCATTCTGGCTCTTGTTTATATCATAAAAACGCGGAAAAAAGGTAGAAAAAATGTCTTGGCCTTTACTTCGAATCCGGGCTGTGATTGGCTAGTTCTGAAATAAGTACAAAATAAGTCAAAATAAAGACAAAATAAAGACAAAATAAAGACAAAATAAAGACAAAATAAAGACAAAATAAAGACAAAATAAAGCCAAAGCGTTCACAGGTTCGAGTGTCCGCGCTGTAA
>MU827126.1:0-11594 GCA_029204205.1 Desmophyllum pertusum | reverse complement strand
ATTTATTATAAATAGGTTATTGGCCGGCCGGGAGGTCCGTATTGAGAAAAACTGTGCCCGTGGTCTTGAGTAAGGCCGAGGCCGTTAGGCTTCTCGGAACAGATAATGTCCGCGGACAAATATCCGAGCATATTTCCTCGCCAAATGGAGGCTATTGTTTATATGAGCTCCTCTAACTGCACTCGAATTACATCATCTAGCCTAATTTGTCAATTTACTAAACAAGGAATATGTGAACTAAGTAAAGTCCCCAATTAATCCTGCTAACTGAAATGCCCTTCGAACACACTCTCTAATCTAGGCGATCCAAAAACGCTGTCCTGGTTTCATACCTAAAGCCAAAAGTCGATAATTAACCGAGTTTTTACATGTATTTATTTTAGTAAACGTGTTTGTTTCAGCAGGAACCTCTTGCTTATTACAATTTCATCACTTCTAAAAAGCTCGCTATGCAATTTATGCCAGGATTATCTCAAATACATACTGGCGAGGACACTTATGGCATTAAACGGTGCGGGAAGTTTTTATGATGGATAAGACGTTCTTCGTCTTGATGCACTAGTATATGAGGAGGTGGATACTACATGTACAAGCGGCCTTACAGTTTTTTGGGATAGTAGCCTTTATTTTCACACTGGGTGATTTTTGGTCTGTTTTTGGACCACCCCATCGTTTTTTGGCCGTTCGCGCGCGAAGATTTGTGGTTAAGTTCAGCTACGGACGCATTCGACGGTGGACTTTTGAAAGGACCTGGAACCTAAATATTACTTTCACGAGCTTCTTGTTCGCCGCCATATCGCAAGACTAGAAGGGTGAAGCTTGAATTTGGATACCAAATGTGACTGGTTTTGGCGTTTTCTTGCGGGGGGGGGGGGGGGAGATCTTTTCTCTTTATCTAAATAAAGGAGGTTTTTTTGGAGAATTTAGGGCTGTGTTTCAGTCTTTCAGTTTATTATCTCGGTAATGCTGTGTTGCTTTACACCAAGGTTAACATAAGATGAAAAAAAATAAAGAATGATGATAGACTGATTCGATAAGTAGCTATTTCCACTCGCTTGCTACTTTGTTGTCAATTATACCGTTTCAGGTGTCGATTGTTAAGCTAAATGAAAACGATAGGATTTCTGTGCCTGTTGTATTAGACTATTTTACACAAAAACATTGGCTAAGATTGATCGTTTCTTACCAAAGATACACCAGCGACATTGTGAAGCTATCACGATTTCCCACATGAGTGGGCTCGAGAAAGGAGAATAAAGAAGCGAGGCGATTTTAGTTCAAGCGAATATCTATTGAGGAATTATAAGGGAAAATTTCGGAACTGAAGAGAAAGGTAAAACTTGAGCTTTGTTTTTTGTGTCTGCCTATTACAGCGCGGACACTCGAACCGTGAACGCTTTGGCTTTATTTTGGCTTTATTTTGGCTTTATTTTGACTTTATTTTGACTTTATGTTCACTTATTTTGTACTTATTTTATACTTATTTTGTATTTTTTTCTGAAAAAAATACAAATAAGTGAAAATAAAGTCAAAATAAAGTCAAAATAAAGTCAAAATAAAGCCAAAATAAAGCCAAAGCGTTCACGGTTCGAGTGTCCGCGCTGTAATGTTCGATTCTGACATCCAGCCGAGATTCAGGGCTGCCTCGATCTGGTGATAGGATAAATTTTTCGCAAAAATTCCCCAGTGTGTTTATTTTATTGTGGGTACTTATCCCTAAGTATTGCGAGCGAAAAAGCCACTGTTTCACTTTAGTCTACTAGCTTTGCAGTCTGTTTATTTGTGTCCGTCGATGGCAACGCTCCTCCCAAATATAAACGGCTTGAATGGAGACTACTGTTTTCAGCAACACACACACACACACATCTTTAGCTTTCCATCGAAATGATATCAGTAATTTAACCATATACAAGAAAATATAAGAAATAAATAGCTGTTTCACTGTTTGTCGTGGTTTAGCACTGTCCGCAAAAATGGCCGTGCGAATATTTTCGCGCAGCCAGTTATTTTATTTCCTCTCCGCTATATTTCGCTTCTCACTCAACGGACAAAGGAAAGAGGGACTGCTCTTAGCCTGCCTATCATTGGCGTATTTTTAGTAACCGCGTTGTAATTATTGCAACATGTATGATATCCTCGACATGGCGTTCGTGATTGATTATGTTGCTGTATGTTCGTTTGTTTCACTGTCAGGGGTCTTTTTGCTCGTGTACGTCTTTTTAAAAGTTGAATTAATAAACATAAATGGTCTGAGTGATTGTAGGTTGTAGCAAAAAAAAGCGCAGTTTTATAGGCATCTCTGTTTGCTAACATCACTCGCTCGACCAAGCGGAAAAGATCAAAGTGTTCCACGCAACATTTTGCATTGCTACTTGCGTAGGCGCATATGACAAATTTAAAACACGACTCTTATATGCTTCGTTGTGTATGCTCTCAGCTTCCCTTTGTTTTATATCAGGGAATTGTCTTTCGTCGTCCAATCCCTCCGCGCTTTGTCTCTCGATTCTCCCTTTCTTGAAGCTGATCTTTGATACTGAAACTTAAACAAAAGTTTAGTGTCTACAAAACTGATTTCCATGGTTCTTTGTTCAAAAACAGATCACATACATGTTAACGTACAAGCGCAAAACCTTGCTTCTTTTGCTTGTTTACTTCTTTGTTGAGTAACTTTCGTTTTGGGGCGCGTGGGTAATATCCCTTTTCACGGTTAACTTGTGATATTTGCATAAACAATACATTTAAACATAGAAGCGAGGTAATTGTTCAAAGGACGATTAAGCTAATCCAGGATTACGCAAATTTTGATTTCGGTTTTGCAAACTTTTCAGTGAGGCTTTTGTTGATATTTTTTGTCTTTCTGTTTTGACTTTGACTAATCTTAAACTTTACAAAACATCAGCAGAGAAAAACACTTTTATACAAGAGAAATTGAAAGCTTGTTTAACTTTTAATCCAGGATTAGTGTTAATTGGCTTTAACAACCGGGCCCTGGGCCCAGTTGTTCAAAGGGTGGATAACGCTATCCACCGGATAAATCACTATCCAGTGGATAAGTGTTAACAAAACAAACTACGCTATCCACTGGATAGTGATTTATCCGGTGGATTAGCGTTATCCACCCTTTGCGGAACAACTGGGCCCAAGGGATCAAAACATCATGGGATCTGGGTACAAGATTAGCGCGTGGGCTTGCCAAAAAATATTTTTAGATCCGTCCAAACTTAATCGAAACTTGTGAGGAGGCACATGCAGCAGGCTATTACCGCAGGTTGGAAAAAACATGGAATCCCGTAAATCCCGGAAGTGGTGGGTGGGCGGGTTTGGGCGGGACGGTTGTACTGGCCATTACCCTCAAACGGAGTGAAAACCCTCAACACACCCCTATGAGGCATTCTACAAAAGCTAGTCATTCTGCACTTGGTATATTCCCTATGCCTTTGCACTCAGGCAATACCAATATTTAACATGGTTTGTTTGTTCTTATATGTGATGCTGGTAATTTATGCAGTGCGAACATTGATTTTGTACCTTTGTGTATCACCAGGTACAAGGGGGACTGGGCCAGAGCGTACCACTACGCAGGTGTTCTTTTGCGTGAAAGCCGCTGGTCAAGGGTAAGTTGATTGCTTTGATCCAACAACTAAATAAAGCGACAAAAAAAGCGAACTTTCAGAGCTTCGCGTTGTATTTTGAACGTACGGGGGCGAACCCCAGAGCGAGCAGTCTAATTGTTTTAGCATAACCCAGTTGATGATCTATAAAAACACAGACACTGATTTATTGATGGTTTTGTTTGAAAACTGTGTGGCGCACACCTAGAGCCTTCTATTGATCAACAGTTAGGTTCCTTGTGTAGCCAATCAGATTGCGAGTTTGCCAATAGAAAGCCACTGGGTTATGCTAACTCCTGTTGGAACGCAGTCCACTATGGATCACTCCGAACCCAGTCTATCGGAGCTTAAACACTTCCCTTTTTATATCCGCAGAACGTCATACATGTATCTAAAGGCATGCTTCAGAGTCATGGCGAGAATAACAAACCAAGAAATAGCCAAAGAGGATGATAAATGAAATGTATCGCAATCTGAAGGAGAATTTCAAATATTTCGAGCTTGGGGAGCATACGGTGGGAGGGGGGGGGGGGGGGGGGGGGGGGGGGGGGGTTGGGGGAGGGGGGGGGGCAGGGGGTATGAACATCTCGCTTCTTGTACTCCCGGTTCTCGCCTCTTTGTGCATTTTCTATTGCAAACTATTGCGCAATGTTGTGAATTTTTTTCCTATTTCTCCCGGTTTCCACCATCTTTGGAATCCATCTTCTCGCCCTCTCTTCTTCCGCCTCCCGTAGCCTTTCCGCCCCTTTACTATCTTTACTATCCTGTTGATGATCACGATTGCGCTAATAAAGCTTATGTAGATAAACAATCTGGTACAGATATCAGTGCCCCATTGACTCACGATCTCAATATGGGAGGCTATCTGATTACTTATCTTAAAGAGCCAACACAAGATAATGAAGCCGCTACGAAGAGTTTACGTCGACGTTGGTTTGGATGAAAAAGTTGATAAATTAACGCTAAATTCATATCCAACAAAAATTTATACTGATGGTGAACTTGGTAAAAAGTAAATCTTGCTGGTTCTCAAATGTCAGGTATCTTAGATATGGGTAACATAGAATTACAAATCTGGCAACTCCTCTCAGTCAAGAGAATGGTGCCGCCGTTAATGTTGCCTTTGTGAGTGAGGAATTGAGAAAATAAAACACACTGTTTAACTATTAATATGAAGAAATATGTTGATAAATCTCATATTTCAAGTTCAAACAACAAAAAAGATTTCTTTAGATATTTGATGGAAGACAAAAAAAGAATCGGTGAATGAACAAAATATTATCATTGATGGAATTGTCAATTTTAGGCAGGTCTCCACACAGTTTGAACAAAAAAGCTTATAGTCTAAAACTCGGGATAAATTCTCAAAAGAAATATTCATCAAGAATCGGTTTTAATATGTTTGAAAATTGCCTGAAGGAGAATTTACTTTCGTAATCGAATTTTTTCCGCCATCAATGACAAATGTGAGTTTGAATTGTGGTTTCAACGTCTTTGAA
This sequence comes from Desmophyllum pertusum, assembly GCA_029204205.1. Classification (NCBI taxonomy): domain Eukaryota; kingdom Metazoa; phylum Cnidaria; class Anthozoa; order Scleractinia; family Caryophylliidae; genus Desmophyllum; species Desmophyllum pertusum. The sequence goes on along the minus strand of MU827126.1, from coordinate 6,484 downwards.
TATCTCACAAACAAGCAACAAAAAGTTTTCAGAAATTAATACCAGGATCAATCATTCATATGCATAAATGGTCACTTACTCCACCAGAATTTATTTTATTTTAGATTTAAAATGTGATGGATCTTCTTCAAGTCCAAGCCAGGGGCAGGGTTTATTTGATTGTTTATGGTGTATCCGGCCATCAATCTGATATAGACTCTAATATTTACGATACTGTTTTTGTCATTGAAAATGGTAATATGGTGATGGAAACTGATATTGATATGAATGGCCATCAAATAAAAAAATTCCCGCATTTCTTACATGGTATTCTAAATACAAAAGACGATAATAAGACATTTTTATTAAAACGGTTGTGATAAATTAATTATGCCTAATTATAGTTTATATTGTTCAAATCAAAGCAATGCATTTCAAATTTGCCGCAGCATATGCCAAAATCAAACTAAAAAATAAAACATGGGTTCCTTCTTCCAAACCGTAAATAATTACACATCACCTTCGGTTACCCAACTTCAAACAATAGATATAGATCTGAAGCTCACATTTGGCCATTTAGCAATTGAATTAACTTCTGAAGCGCCAGAAGAAGAAATATTGTTAATGGTTGAATATAGAATACCATGATGAATCATTTAAATCTAATTGAATAATATATTATGCCAAGAAAAAATAAGTGAGAGCATTTATCAATTCAATCATATTGATAAAGAACTTAGTAAAGAAACAATCGATGAGATAAAATCGTTATATACATATTACCATAAAAACATGGTGGCTATATAAAAAGGCTTTCAAGATGTTTAAGATGAAAAATTTAGCCATTAACATATCATCCGTTTCTTTAGTTTCAGCTGGAACGATAGCTGGTAGGTGAACATTAAATCCAATTATTATTGGAACCTTAACTGGTTTAGGAGTTATTGTAAAATCCATTTCATCTATAAAAAAATATTCACGAAAAAATTGAAATGTGTGAATTTTGCGTATTCTACATATGCGAAAACTCTAGTAGAACTAAGAACATATCTCCGAGGTGCTGTATTCAACCATAACCAATTCATTTATGAAACAAGATTATTAGATGAGGTAATAATTGACATGTGTCCTATTGCGGATAAACTATGAAAAAGAGTATAGAAAAAGATTTACAACTTAAAAAATCTATAAAATTTCAATGTTTTATAAATCTCAAATGAGATGCTCAAAATCTCTTCCTATATCATGACGTCACGGACACAGCTGTGTTTGTTATGTCACACTATTTCTTATTTTTTTAAGCTTCGTTGGCTTAGTTGCAATATACGTTAACCCGGTTTTTGTACAAATATCCATCCAAGGATAGTTTTCATATTGTTTTAAGGTTTTCAGGCTCTTAGGAAGATCAAAAATATTTGTAACATGGAGATTGTATTATTCTGAATATCTTTCGGAATATGAAATGTAATTTTATAGATCGTTTTCTTTTTGTCGTTAAGTAAGACCCCTTCAATTTTCCTTGAATATTTCATATTAATTCCTTTTATCTCTTTAGTTGGTATTTGAATCCTGTGTTTAAAATGTATATCAACTAATATATTATTTATATGATATTTACGTTTGATAAACTGATTTCCGCCTTTATCACATAGCGGGCAAAATTACTGAATTCTGATTGGCTAAGACAGAGGACATTTTTTCTTAATCAAGGACACTTTTTGGTAATCAAGGGGCATGATTACTTGATCCTGATTGGTCGAGGCGGCAAAATTACTCGCTCCTAATTGGCTGAGCGCGCTGCACTTGGGTTGGCTTCTTGACGGCGGGAGTTTGAGCAGAATTTTCAAACACAGCCGCTCGCTTGTACTTCGCTTCGGAGTTTGACTTCAGTTTCCCGAGTTATTTTGATGGAAAAAAGGAATAGAAACCGGTTGATAGCTTGAAACAAAATTCCGAAAGCTGAATCTCAGTGTTTCACTCGAAAACAACAGAAGATTATTTCAACTGAAAAGTAGAAAACGTGCATCAGCTAGACACTTGGGCTAGTTTGCGAACGAAATTCATTCATGGCGGCCAACTGACTTCTTCGCTTCACTTCTGTTAAATACGGGCTTCATCACGTGGCAAGCACAGAGTAAATAGCACAAAGTTTGTTCAAAGAAAGAAGAAGTTCAGATTAAACCGGAGAAGGTACCTCTACAAGTTTGTTTGGGAACTCATCCGTTTGCTGTTTTATCGATGTAGGATTGTACATGTCAAGCAGCTCGCATGCAGCGGATCGGAAAGCTTCAAAACATTCAAACAGGTACTTGGCTTGGATTGAGTGTATAAAGCTTGTTATTTTTTTTTTCACGACTTAGATTTTTCTCTTAAGAATTACATATTAACAGTTCAGCGTTATCCTGTTCTGAACATAAGGTTTTTGCTTGATCTTGCTGTGATTCTGCGTGATTTTAGAAAGGAATATTTTTCGTTTCCGCAGGCTAAATTATTAGCCGCACGCTGAAGGTTTTTCGAAAATTTTGCCCTTTATGTGATAAACAAGTAATCGCATTGTTTCCCTCGTGCAATTAGGGATTAATTTCACTTGTATTTTCAAAGTTTTTTACAAAATTGCCCTCGTCGCTGCGCGACTCGGGCAATTTTTGTAAAAAAACTTTGAAAATACTCGTGAAAATTAATCCCTAATTGCACGAGGGCCCATGGCGATTACCTTATACAAATTTGTACATATTCTCATGAAAAGTCAATGTATTCAGAAGCATACTTATAAAACCATCAACTGACACCACAGTTTATACAAACAATCATAAACCATTTTTCATTAATCGTTTCTTTATTATCACAAACATTGTTTATCATCTTTACATTTTTACATTTTCAGCTAACTTTTTGATGGACAGAAAGGGCAGATAAAATCTCTCCCTCTTCCTTCAAGGCCGTTATGAATATTCGCATCACAATTCATTCTATACTATTAGATGAGATTTATTATTTTTTATGTCGCTACCTTTTTCATGACGTCACGACCACAACTGTGTCGGCCTGTTGTTTCACCTTTTTCTTCTTGAAACTTGTTGAAAGCTTGACTTAGCCACTTACCCATACAAGAAAGCGTTTTAACGACATAATTATCAATCGTTTTAAAAGAGTTCTGACAATGTTTGAATGCCTCTCATAGTCGACAAGACTCGCTTCACCTTCTGTAAAGATGCTGGGATACCCTCGAAGGAAATTGGCGAGAACTGCATCAATATCATTTCCTTTCTTTATCAATTCAACGAACTGTACAAATTCCGATCTGAAATGTGTAAACCTTTCCTTATCCATGTTGTAGAGAATAGGGCGAATGTATTTTCTTACGTGTAAAGAAATAAAGTAACAACAATTTAAACGTGGAAGAAATTGATTGGTTAAAAAAAATCATACGATCGTCTCGTAATCTGAAACAATAGCTATTAGTGATGACTCATTTCCTGTTTATCAAAAATATGTTCAGGACTTGTTAGCGGGGAATCCCCGAATTTGACTTCCGCTTTTTCCGAGAATGTCACACGCTATGGAATAAGTTAAAAAAGTGAATCGGGTGGAAATTATAGCTTGGATAAACATATTGTGAAGCTTTAAAAAAACGCACCCATAATATAAAAAAACATATAGATTTCCATTTTATGGTGAGTAGTATAATAGTTGGTGGGAACGAGATCAATTTTAAAAAATTGGTCTGGTACCCCCAACTACTATACTAACTGGTATTATTCCAAATACTACGTACAACTCATGCTATTATTTGTTTATAATACAAGGCAGTTATACCACACAAAAAGTGTTTGCTTTCAATATTCGTAGGTTTTTGGACACTTTGACAGATAATCTCGTTGAAATGCCCACTTTAGTCCACAAGCTAAACAATAGAAATGTCCCGCCATCTTGTTTTTCTTCTCTTAGAGTGAATTGTCACACTTGCCATATTTGGAAGAGAGTGGTATTTCAAGGACTTGAATTACCACTCTCTTCCAAATATGGCAATTCAAGAGTGTATTTGAGATAAATTCAGCTCTTTTTTGACCAATCAGCGTTCAGAAATTTCTCAGCCTGTATTAATATTGATAAACAAACGGTATCCACGTGAAAGTACTGCTCAGTAGCTTTCATTTGAATGGTCACACACTAGAGTTTCCATCCACAGATTTAAAAGTTAGAACCACTTTGTACAGCATAATACACAGTACCACAATGGAAGTACTGCTCACACACCAGGGTTTTATCCACAAACAGGAAAGTGGGGAGTGAGGCCGCGCAACATCTTTCAGTGCCTCAGTAGAACGCTCCATCCAAAAGAAAAGTCTTACTAGGGGACTATACCTGGGGATCCTGGTTTGTTTGCCTTTCCTGTGATCCTGAACCAGAAAACATAAGGACAAGCCGCCCTTGATGTTGTGCTTGTATTGTAGATTATCAAAAACACCTTGGATTCTGGAATCCTGGACTTCACACTGAGCTAAAAACAAGCAACCTCGCAAGAGGTGTAAAAATCAGTTTTTTCTAATTTTTTAGGTTTATGTTTTAATTAGTAGTCATATTTTTGTTTTATAAACAGTTATGAAGAAAATACATGAAATATGAGTTAGCCGCAGTGAAAACAAGCAAATTCTGTGTTAATTATTAACAGGCATTAAAATCAAGGACATGACTCCCTTAATTTTATTCAAATTGAATGTTTTTTTTGCGGCTAAATGCAGGAAGATTACTTAACATGTGGACAAAAGCTGTGCCAAATTTCGTCAGCATTGAGTTTTTTCCTAGTGGCAATTTGTTAAATTTTATCACATGTAAGTAAAAAAGACGCCGAAATTCGAACGAATTGAGCCAGTTTTTTTTCATCGGCCCGATTTCTCCTTGCAAACTTTGAAATCCGCCATATCTGAAGTGCCTTGTAACCTTTACCAAGCCTGATCAAAAACCATGAGCACCACATCGAAACAATGAATTATGGAAATGTTTTGTAGCGGGAGGGGACTCCCGCTGAACCAAAAAAAAACAATACCAGAAACGCGCAATAGTCCTAATTAAGGCTTTCCACACGTTTCGATTACTTGTTACGTCCTGCAAATCCAAGTGATGGCGTCTTAAACAATGGCGCCCAGGGACAACGAAATTTCAATACTTCCCGCTTTCCTCTCAAAAAAAATGATCCGCAAACGGGGGGACTTCTTATCTTTTTGGAAATCGGGATCTTAAAAATCCCCCCCCAAATAATGTTCCCCCTCCCTCACCAGCATTACTACCAACCCCCCCATGGCACAGACCGTGGTGTAATAAAACGACCACGGGCAACCTTTGAAATATTTTATCGCGGGACTCACAAACCAAATTTGTAATACCTTATTAGAAAACATATAAGTAATATAATCATTTACTGTGGTGAGTCTCGGAATATGGATTTTACTGGTTTGGTGGATTGTATAATAACTCTTTTGCTTCAGAAAATCCTTTCACAGCCAGTCTGGTTTTCGTAGAGAAAAGTCTCGGAACAACGTGACCACTAATATCAACACCAAAAATTCCCGGAAAAAAATTCAAGGACCCAGGCGCACCAGTAAGGAACAGTCACCATTGGCCCCATTCGCTGCATGAGGGGAGGGAAGGATACTTAACGACTTACTGAAGCCAAGTAACCAACTGAAGATGAATCCCCACCTAACCCCCCCCCCCCACACCCCCCCCCCCCCCATTTAGTATTAAGCTTGGAAGCTAAAAAAGCTGGTAGATAGTTGAGGCGTGTATCCTTAGCCAGGTTGAGCTTGCCCAGGTTTGTTACTTTCGACTGTCAAAGCTAGTAGCTAACATTGTCCGGTATGTAATTGCAAATTATTTGACGGGATTGTGACCAAACAAATCCCAATTTGCCGAGGGCAAGACATTCACTACTCTTACATATAAGGAATGGAATTCGACAAGTCGGCATTGCAGTTTTATTGGAGGTAGTAGCCTTTATTTTATCTTTAGTATTTATCTAAGATCGGCGACGCGCTCAATGTTTATAAAGGTAAAGCCACTGTTTCACTGTAAGTTCTACTAAGCTTGCGGCAGCTGTTATTTGTGGTCTGTCATGCAACCGCTTCTCCAAAATTAAAGGCTTGATGGGGACTACTGTTTCAGGTGGATCGCAGACACATCTTTCAGCTGCCATCGGAAAATTATATCAGTAAATTAAAACATTAACAAAAAATAGCTGTTTCTGTGTTTCGTTAAAAAAAAAAGAACGAAGAGCAAACAAATAACTGTTTCGGTGTTTCGTTTCGGTGTTTTTCGTTTCGCTGTTTCGTGCCGTTTAGCACTGTCCGGAAAAATGGCCGTGCGAATCGATTTCGCGCAGCCATTTTATTTCCTCTCGCTTCTCACTAAACGGGACAAAGGAAAGAGTCGACTACTCTTAGTCTGCCCATCATTTTAATAGCGTATTTTAGTACCTTGTAATAATATGTATAGATGTATGTATATT
>MU827125.1:0-11650 GCA_029204205.1 Desmophyllum pertusum | reverse complement strand
CCTGAATATTTATCATAGTTCATTGGATTTGCAATGGCGAGTTGTCAATAAATGGGCCATTGCATTAAAAAACGTTTGTTGATTACAGGACCAATAAACATTCCGGAAATATTTCTAGCCCTCTCTACCCTATAAGTTAACAAGCACCATTTTCATTTAAAATCTCTCCACAGCTCGAACGAAAAGACAAGGTGTACCCCCATGAGGGTTTGGTTCACAAAAGATTCCTGTTTACTGTCACATACTGGGAAAACTTTGGATGCGGAGATGGAGGATGGACGCTGGCCTATTTTTTGAAGATTCTTGATGCGCCATCAAAAGGTTACCGAAACCTGCTTCCCTAGACCTTGTCAATAGTTCCATTACTGGCAAACGTGATGTGCCCACCCGTATTAACATTTTCTTTTTTATTGCATTTCAGATATAACTTTCTCATTATACAATTCTCGCGTTTTGGTGGCATACAGAAAATGCGTAATAACCTTTCAGGAGGGGAGACTGAGGTTTTTGACTTACAGGAAGACCAATTGTACCGAACCTACTGGAACACACCCTTCTACCAACGATCTGTCTCGTGCGGTTTTTAAAATGAAGAGTCAGGCCAGAAAAAACAGGACTCAAGTTCATTGTGATATTCAACAGGCAGGCCAACTCTCTAAGTACTCCACTGAATTTTCGCTGACGGTGAAACTACCGTGCACCCACTCCCAACGACACCTCCACCACTGAGTTCCGATAGACATCTGGTGGCAGGAAGTCCGATGGTTGGTTCGCCGCTAGCCTTCTTTTTGCAGGACTGCCGTGTAAACAGGGAGGTGATTTCAATACTGTTCTGTTCTAGCAGTGACCCCCCCGCCCCCGTCTAAAGGCAAGAATTCGGTATCCTTCGGAAACAACGAGACGGAACTGCAAAAAACGGTGTTTGGTGATTCCAGGAATCACACGGTTTTTTGGAACAGGCGGATAACACTGATGAGTTCTAACATTACGTGTTGTGAAAATGACAGTATAAAGGGACAACACATCGAGATAATTTTTGGCGCTAAACAACATCATAAAGCTCATCGTGTGGGGGGATACATTCCTGTTCAGTTCTTAGTAATAAGTAATGGAACGGACTAACTTGTTCCTTATTTAGTGTAAAACTCAATTAATATTATTTGAGGCCAATTAAAAGACGAATAAAACATCGGTTCACTACATGTCAGTATTTACTTTTGTTGTTGTTTGTTTGTTGTTGTTTTGACTGATTGATTGATTGACTGACAGACTGATTGACATGTACTGACTGACTGTCCTGACTGACTGACTGCATGACTGACTGACATGTACTGACTGACTGACTGACTGACGGACTGACTGACTGACTGTGACTGACTGACTGACTGACTGACTGACTGACTGACTGACTGTACTGACTGATTTGACTGACTGACTGACTGACTGACTGCACTGACTGACTGTACTGACTGACTGTACTGACTGACTGACTGACTGACTGATTGACTTACTGACTGACTGTACTGACTGACTGACTGACTGACTGACTGGCTGACTGACTGACTGACATCCTCCTTCATTCACCTTGATCTACTTTCATCCACCTTCATCCACCTTCATCTTCCTTCATCCCCCTTCATCTTCCTTCATGCCACCTTCATCTTCCTTCATTCACATTCATCCACCTTCATTCACCTTCATCCACCTTCATCCACCTTCATTAACCTTCATCCACTTTAATCAACCTTCATTAACCTTCATCTACCTTCATACCAACTTCATCTTCCTTCATCCACCCTTCATTAACCATTCATCCACCTTCATCTTCCTTCATATCCACCTTCATTAACCTTTCATCCACCTTCCATCCTTACCTTCATCGACCTCGTCACCCTTCCTTCATCCACCTTCAATCTTTAATTTCCTTTCCATCCAAATCTCATCTTCCTTCATCCAACTTTCATCTTCCTTCATCCAACTCTATCGATTAACGCTTCATCCACCTTCAATCTTTTCCTTCATCCAACTTCATCTTCCTATCATCCAACTTCATCTTCCTTCATCCACTTTCATTAACCTTCATCCACCTTCCATTAAACCTTCATCCACCTTCATCTTCATTCATCTACCTTCCATCTTCCTTCATCCACCTTCAATTAACCTTCATCCACCTTCTTCTTCCTACATCCACCTTCATTAACCTTCATCCACCTTCGATTAACCTTCATTATCCTTCATCTTCCTTCATCCACGGGACTTCTATTAACCTTTCATCCCACCTTCATCTTTCATTCATCGACACCTTCAATCTTCCTTCATTAAACCTTCATCCACCCCTTTTATCTTCCTTCATCCTCCACGGGGTGCCTGTGGGTCTATACGAATCCTGAATTCTCTACAAAGCTCTCATTTCGAATTAAAAAGCAGGGGGTTGTCTGTTTTTCAGAGGAACAGAGAAAATTCCAATTTTATATAGGCTGAAATTATATTTAGTCTTCTTCGAGTTCACACTCCGACTAGATATGAGCGTGACTACGGAAATCTTTTAGATGCAGCGCTCATAATAACTAACGAGCACCCCCCAAGAGGAGTGCTATCCAGGCGTAGAAAGAGATATAGCAGATACCAAGCACACCTCCGATCGTTGCGAACAGGGTGTTGGGTGTACACGGGTCGGGTTTTTGAAACCGACCGGCGACTAGGCAGATAGGTAAAAGGAGGAGTAACAAAGAAGGGCAGAGATAGAATTTTGTCTTGTTATTTCCGGCTCCTAAAAAACACGCGGCAATATATGGTATTTTATTCCTTCTTTTCGAAAAATAATAATTTGATGACCCCTCTCTCAAACGTTTATAGCATCGAAGATTTTTCGTTCATGAAATCCGCGTTAAGAAAGACCGTGAATTACGAGAAAGGAGAGAAACAATTGAAGTGATACAATCATAACTTGCTCGGTGTTGCGTTTCTTCTTCTTCTCTCTCTCTCCTTCTCTTTCTTTTTTTTTTTTTATTTATTTTTTCCTGCATTTTTCCGCGGACTCTGACCACATCGTGTGAGTGCGCTTTGGGGTGTGCTATTTTTTCAGGCGAACGTGGAGTGTTTCAAAGAAAAAAAAAAACCACTGATGTGTTTTTTAAAAGACGGTAAGGGATATGTGTTTTCACTCAGTACACTTCAAAAAAGGCAGTGCGATTCCACTCACTGATTAGCAAGATTATTGGAAAAAGCTTAAAGTGCTCCTTTGCACGGCAAAAATCTCTTATTCTCGAAGCGAAAACCTTTTGCCAGTTGTTTTACGTATTTTTTGAAAATCAAAATCCCAGGCCCCGCCATTTTACGCTAAGATGTGATGTTGCCTATGGTTTACCTGGCAAGAAGCGGCTGTTTTGGGGCATGCGCAGACGTTATTCACCAGCCCCATGTCCACACGCTGAACCCGACGAAACGGATTTGACCGCTGCGAAAGAAAAAAAAAAAAAACCAAGAAAAAAAGAAGAGGCCTAGGGGAACTAGGGGCAAGCCGACATGAGGAGGGGTTCCGAGCGAAGGATCGATTTTCTAGTCCGAAGCGCGAAGGAGACAGCGCAAACGACTGCAGAACCAGCGCTTTTCGAGGAAGACCACTGGAGCGCGAGGAGCACAAACACAGCGAGGAGACATCAGAGCGCGAAGGATACGAGAGCGCGAGGAGACAAAAAAAGCGGCTCGAGGAGGACACGCGCGAGGAGGGTGGACAGCGCGATTGGGAAGATTGAGCGCGCATCGGGACCGTCGCTCTCTTATCTCGCGCCTTCCCCACGCAGGCTAACTCAGGAGGAAAAAATGTGTTCATGGTTGTACCGGTAGCTTGTACTGTCCTTTTGCTTTTCTCTGTGGGCTTAAAATTAAATCAACAGGAGAAACACCAATTAATTTTTAAGTGGCTCCAAAATGGATGATTACGGAGTACAGAATGAACAGAGAGGATCAGAGAGATGTTTGGTAGCTGAGGCAAAACACGGAACGCTTCCAAGCAAGGGATCACAGACACTCCAGGAAGACTGTTGAAAACAAAAACGGTGATGTATTTTATTCCGTTGACTACTGATGATTTATGGACAGATCTTTAGTCCTATTAACTCCTGGGTAGCTGTAAATGCCAACGACTACTGTACTGTACCGTAAAAATTATATCAGCGTGTAGTGCATGACACGATTTCATTTTACACGCTTTGCGAAATATACCTTGATTTACACGCCCGAGTGAACGCTCGTAATGTTGTGATTATCATTATTCCTTTCTTCGATTTTTGAATTTATTTCCTCGAAGAGCTTGTACACGCAGAGCTTGTGGAGTTATTTTTAAACGAATAAACTTGGAACTTGTTGATTGGACGTGGCTGGGAGCAAGCAAGAAATATTCGAGTTTTGTTGACAAACATTACAAACAAGGAATAGCGACAAAGTATCCAGTTGGAGTCAGTATTCCCCGGAATTCAGTCGGCGACATACCTACAACATTTTTATACGTTTACCACGAATTCTCAAAATGCGTTTGTTTCTTGGCAGCTTGTTTTATCGCAATCTTGCTTGTACTGACGGCGGCAAATGGAGAAAAATCCTCGCCATCTTGCGCCAAACCATACGACAAGAAGATGGCTTGTAACCTGATTTGTAACTTCATGCTGGATTCGGAAGCCAACAGTGGTATGAAAATGCTAGAAGAAAAACTGGAAAGTCTTATTCTGCTCCACATCCAACCGCTCGACCAACACCAGGTATTCATGATTATTCGAAGCCCCAATTTTGAAGATTTGCGTTTGCGTTGATTCAAAATATTTACATATCTCAGTAATAAACCTGCAGTAATTACAGTAACCCGCGAAATTTTTTATACAGCTGTCCCTGCCTCTTTCATGCAAGCAGCAGTACGAAAAATACAAGTAAGTTGATCACCTTGAAGTATGCACATTGTTGTTTAGACTTCGATAATAATTCTTGAAAGCCTGCCATCATGATAGACGAGAGAATCTATAGTGTATGAATCATATTGTTGTCTCCATGCATTGAGCGACTACAGTACAGTCTCACAGTGAGTAAATTTGAGTATTAAACCACCCCCCCCCCCCCCCCCTGGCATATAAATTATAGGTCCCACTCTCTTGGTACAACAAGGATGGAGGGGGCTTATTAGAGGGCAGGGTAAAAATATATTTCAAAATCGCAGTGCCATGCTTTAGTTACTGCTTATTGATATTCACTGTCAATACAAGATTTTTTGGATTATGACAGATATTGTTTAAACAACCCTGAATATTTATCATGTTTCATTGATTTGCATTGCGAGTTGTCAAAATCGCAGTTGCCATGTTCAGTTACTGCTTATTGATATTCACTGTCAATACAAGATTTTGTGGATTATGACAGATATTGTTTAAACAACCCTGAAATATTTATCATGTTAATTGATTTGCATTGCGAGTTGTCATAAACGGGCCATTGCATAAAAAGGTTTTGTTGATTACAGGACAATAAACATTCCAGAAATATTTCTAGCCCTCTCACCTATAAGTTAACAAGCACCATTTTCATCTCCACAGCTCGACGAAAAGCCAAGTGTACCCCCTGATGTTTGGTTCACAAAAGATTCCTGTTTACTGTCACATGGGAAACTTTGGATGCGGAGATGGAGGGTGGAACGCTGGCCATGAAGATTGATGGCTCAAAGGTACGTAACTGTTACCTTGACCCCTGTCAATATTCCATTCTTGGCAAACGTGATGTGCATCCGTATTAACATTTTCTTTATTTGCATTTCAGAAAACTTTCCATTACAAGTCTCCATTTTGGGGCAACAGAAATGCTTATAAACCTTTCAGGAGGGGAGACTGGGTTTGACTTACAAGAGACCAAGTTACCGACCTACTGGAACACACCCTTCTCCAAGATCTGTCTCGGTATGAAGATCGTCCAGCAGATCAAGTTCATTGTTATCAAGAGGCAGGCCAACTCTCTGTACTCGCTGATCGCTGCTGGGAACTATCGCGCCACCTCACTGAGTCGTAACACGTGGAAGTTCGCTGGTTGGTTCCCAGGCCTCTTTGCAGACTGCATGTAACAGGGAGGTATTCAATACTGTCAGTCCTGGCAGTTACGCCTAAAGCAAGGAATCGGTATCCTTGGAGGAAAACAATGAGAATGGACTGCAATACTTGGTGTATTCTCCAGAACAGTTGGTTTTGGAACAAGCGCGGTTACACTGATGATTTCTAAACACGTGTGGAAAAATGACACAGTATAAAAGGGATATACATCGGATAATGGTGTCAAAACATCATCAAAGGCCATGGGATAGCATCCTGGGTTCAGTAGAATGGAAACGTAACTTGTTCTTTATTGTGTGGAAAATAAATCAATAATTATTGATGCTAATATAAGGAATAAACGATGGTTTCACTACATGTAGTTCGTTGTTGTGTGTTGTTTTGGACTGACATGACTGACCGGGACTGACTGACTGACTGACTGACTGACTGACATGACTGACTGTCCTGACTGACTGACTGACTGACTGACTGTGACCTGACTGAACCGACTGACTGTACTGACGGTGGTACTGGGGGGACTGACTGTACTGGATGGACTGACTGTTGTATTGACTGTAACTACTTGACTGGTACTGACTGACATGTACTGATAAGACTGCACTGACTGACATCCTCCTTCATTCACCTTCATTCACATTGATCTACCTTCATCCCGCGTTCATCCACCTCATTTACATTCATCCACATTCAGTCTTCATTCATCCCACCCTTCATCTTCCATCATCCACCTTCATCTTCCTTCATTCACATTCATTCCACCTTCATCTTCCTTCATCCTACCTGCAATCAACCTTCATCCCACCTTCGTCTTCCATCAGTCCACCTTCATACTTCCTTCATTCACATTCAGTCCACCTTCATTAAACTTCAATCCACCTTCATCTGCCTTGCATCCACCTTCATCCACCTTCATCCTCCTTCATCCACCTCTCATTCAACTTCATCCACCTTCATCCAACTTCATTAACTTTCATCTTCCTTCATCCACCTCCAGGTCACCTTTCATCCACCCTTCATCCTCCTTCATCAACCTACATCCACCTTCATTCACCTTTGTCCACCTTCATTCCAAACTTCATTAACCTTCATCTTCCTTCCTCCACCTCCATTAACCTTCATCCCACCTTCATCTTCCTTCATTCACATTCATCCACCTTCGTTAACCTTCATCTTCTTTCATCCACCTTCATCAACCTTCATCCACCTTAATCTTCCTTCATTCCACCTTCATTAACCTTCAATCCATCATTCATTAACCTTCATCCACCTTCATCTTCCTTCCAGCCTCCTTCATCCACCTTCAGTCAAACTTCATCCACCTTCCATTAACCTTCATCCACCTTCATTAACCTTCATCCACCTTCATCGTCCTTCATCGGACCTTTCATCTTCCGTTACACCAACCCTTATTAACCTTCATCCACCTCAATTAAACCTTCATTCCACCTTCATCTGCCTTCATCGACCCTCATCTTCCGTCATCGACCTTTCATCTTCCTTCATCCACCTTTCATTAACCGTCATCCCACCTTCATTAAACTTCATCCAACCTTCCCCATCTACCTTCATCCACCTTCGTTAACCTTCATCCACATTCATCTTCCTTCATCCACCTTCATCTTCCTTCATCCAAGCTTCCTCTTCCTTTATCCACCTTCATTAACCTTCAAGCCACCTTCATCCACCTTCATCTTCCTTCATCCACCGTCATTAACTCTTCATCTTCCTTCAGTCCACCTTCTATCTAACCTTGAATCCCACCTTCATTAACCTCTTCATTTCCACCGTCATCTTCCTTCATCCCACCTCTCATTAACCCTTCATCCAACTTTCATCTTCCTTCCATCCACCTTTCATTAACCTTTATCCACCTTCAAATCCACCCTTTATCTTCCTTCATATCCCAACTTCATTAACATTTCATCTTCCTTCATCCACCTTCATCCACCTTCATTAACCCTTCATCCACCTTCAATTAAACCTTCCATCCACCTTCATCTTCACTTCATGCCACCTTCATTAACCTTCATCCACCTTCATCTTCCTTCATTCACCTTCATTAACCTTCATTCCACCTTCATCACCACCGTCATCTTCCTTCATCCACTTTCGATTAACCTTAATCCACCTTCATTCGACCTTCATCCACCTTCACTATTACCTTCATCCACCTTTCAATCTTCCTTCATCCATACGCTTCCATGTAAACCTTCATCCACTCTTCATCTCTCCTTCATTCCACCTTAAATTAACCTTCATTCCACCTTCATCCACCTTCATCTTCCTTCATCCTACCTTCATTAACCTTCATCATTCCTTCATCCACCCTTCATCCACACCTTTCCATCTTCCTTCATCCACCCTTCAATCCACCTTGCATTAACCTTCATCCACCTTCAATCTACCATTCATCCACCTTCGCTTTCCTTCGATTCACGCTTCAATTAAACCTTCATCCACCTTCATCTTCCTTTCATTCAACCTTTCATTAACCTTCATCCACCTTCATCCACCTTCATCTCTCCCTTTCATCAACCTTCATTACAACCTTCATCCACCTTCATTTACCTTCATCCACTCTCTATCTACCTTCAATGCCGACCTTAATCTTCGCTTCAATCCACCATCATTAACTCTTCATCCACCTTCATTAACCCTTCATCCACCTTCATCTTCCTTCATCCGAGCCTTCATCTTCCTTCATCAATCCTTCATTAACCTTCATCCACCTCCATTAACCTTCATACCACCTTCATCTTCCTTTCATCGACCTTCATTCTTCCTTGCATCCACCTTCATTAACCTTGGCAATCCACCTTCCATTAACCTTCATCCCACCACGCTTCATCTTCCTTCATCCCCCCTTCATTAAACTTCATCCACGCTTCAATCTTCCCTTGCAATCCACCTTCATCTTCCTTCATTCACCTTCGATTAACCTTCACTCCGCCTTCATTAACCTTCATGCCACCTTTCATCTTCCTTCATCTCAACGTTCATTAACGCTTCATCCACCTTCATCTTCCTTTCATCCACCTTCATTAACCTTCAATTCCACCATTCATTTTACCTTCATCCACCTTCATCTACCCTTCCAATCAAATCCACTTCATCGGTTCGCTGTTCATCCACCTTCATTAACCCAATTCAGCCACCTTCATGAACCGTTCATCCACCTTCATCTTCCCTTCATCCACCTTCATGCTCTTCATCCACGGGGGTGCCTGTGGGTCTTAGACATTACTCCCTAAAGTCTGTTTCAGTGTCAGTTGTCTGTTATCAGAAAATTTCCAAATTATATGGCTGAAAATATATTTAACAGGGCCAAAATCTTATTATCGGCGAAAAACGCTTTGCAGTTGTTTCGTATTTTTGTAAAAAATCCCGCCATTTTACCTAATGTTTGTTTTGCTATGGTTTCTTGGGCAAACCGCACTTGGGGCATGCGCACGACGTTATTCACGAGATAGGGACCCTGTACGCGTAGGGCTTCGCCTCCTTTTTTTCGCGCTCACAACAACCGGCGAGACGAGGCAAGTCGGGTGTCCTGAGCACGAAGGGATGAAACAAGTACCAGTTGGACTGAACCCGCGGTTTTTCGCGTCCCGAAGCCTCCTGTGCTTTTCTCACCAAGTCCCTTCACCCGGTCAATTCATTTTCTGGTGTACGGCTGCGGGACCACGAGGTAGAGGCGCGAAAGGAGGGTGCTGGAGGCGGCGAGGAGGAGATGCGCGAGGAGGGAGCGCGAGGAGGTTTTTGAAAGCGCGAGGGGCGCGCAGGACGGGAGCGTTGAGAGTAAAAGATGCCAGTGAGATTAACATTCCCTAACCCTAGACATTTCGTGTGAGAAGCACGACGGACTGGCGCGTATCGACGTCCTGCTCCTCTCCTCGCGCTTACCCACTGCCAGTCTAACTCAGGGAAATGTGTTCAGTCGTACCGTGTAGCTTCTTATCTGTTCCTTTTTGCTTTCCGCTTGTGGGCTTAAAAAATTAATATAAACTAGCGTAGAAACACCAATATTAATTTTTTAAACGTGGCCTCGCAAAACGGAATGATTACGGAGTGACCAAGAGTAGAGGGGGGACAGTTTGGCTAGAAAAAAGCTCAAACAACACGGAACCATGTGAAAGTCTTTCCACTAAGCAATGAGGATCACAGACACTTCCCGGGGGGGAATAAACAGGTTGAAAACAAAAACGGTAATTAGGTATTTTATTTCCGTTGACCTATTCTGACATGAGTAGATTTTATGGACACGATGGACTTTGTAGTATCATATATCCAACTAACCCCCCCCAACCCCTCCCCCACCTCCCCCACCCCCATCCCTCTGCCCCCCACCCCCCCAGCGGGGTATGGCTGTATAATGCTCATCGGACTACTATACCCTGATATAACCGTATAAAATTAATAAACTGTTAGCGTAGGCGTGGGAAATACGATTTGGCACGTTTTGAACAGCTTTAGGGCGAAATATGCCTTGATTTACACCGCCCGATCGTGAACGCTCGTAATGTTGTGATTAGCCTGTGATTTATTATTCCTTACTTCAATTTTTGAATTTATTTCCTCGAACGAGCTTGAACACACAACGAGCTTGTTGAAGTTATTTCTTTTAACGAATAAACACTTGGACTTTTTGATTTGGACGTGGGCTGTGAGCAGGACAAGCGAAAAATATTCGAGTTTTGTTGACAAACATTACAAACAAGAAATAGCGTACACCAGTATCCAGTCTGGAGTCAGTATTTCCAACGGGTGAATTTCATGGTCGGCGGAAATACCTACAACATTTTTATACGTTTACCACCACGGAATTCTCAAAATGCGTTTGTTACTTGCAGCTTGTTTTTATCGCAATCTTGCTTGTACTGACGTCGGCAAATGGAGAAAAAATCCTCGCCATCTTGCGCCAAACCATACGACAAGAAGATGGCTTGTAACCTGATTTGTAACTTCATGCTGGATTCGGAAGCCAACAGTGGTATGAAAATGCTAGGAGAAAAACTGGAAAGCCTTATTTCTGCTCCACATCCAACAACCCGACCAACACCAGGTATTCATGATTATTTGAAGCCCAATTTTGCGTTTAGCGCTCAGATTCAAAATATTTAATACATCTCAGTAACCTGCAGTAACTAACCCGCGAAATATTTTTTACAGCTGTCCCTGCCTCTTCATGCAAGCAGCAGTATGAAAAATACAAGTAAGTTGATCACCTTGAAGTATGCACATTGTTGTTTAGACTTCGATAATAATTCTTAAAAGCCTGCCATCATGATAGACGCAAGAATCTATAGTGAATAAATCATATTTTTGTCTCCATGCATTGAGCGACTACACGTACAGCGTTACAGTGAGTAAATTTGAGTATTAACCCCCCCCCCCCCCCCCGGCATATTAATTGTAGGTCCCACTCTCTTGGTACAACAAGGAGGGAGGGGGCTTATTAGAGGGCAGGGTAAAAATATATTTCAAAATCGCAGTGCCATGTTCAGTTACTGCTTATTGATATTCACTGTCAATACAAGATTTTGTGGATTATGACAGATATTGTTTAA
>MU827124.1:0-11690 GCA_029204205.1 Desmophyllum pertusum | reverse complement strand
CAAAATCACCTTCAAACTGAAGAAAGCCTCAAAATAATAGTCTACTAAGGTAGAAAAAACACCAAAGATGTAATAAGAAACCATACAGGAACAAGGGATGTTGAGGATGGAGAAGATTAACGAATTGCGATCGGCGAACTTGAAAAAAAAATGGCCAATTGTTTTTAAGATGCGCCATCCATAACGCCGCCCTATGAGATGCATGGGGAAGGCTGCTACTGTTCAGTTTTGGCATATTTCGCGGTAGTTTTTGCAGTGCGATTCAGTGTTAATAAATACACTTAACCGTTTGAGAATGAGTGAGGATGCCTTCATGATCAGGCTCGTCGTCCCGTGACGCCTTCATAGCACGTTGTACTGGCTCAACTGCCTTTACTGTACGATATTCAATTAATTGGATCTAAATTTTAATTGTTGGTGAAACCCTAGTGTGTGACCATTGTTATGAAAGCTATTGAGCAGTAATTTTATGTGGTACTGTTTATTATGCTGTACAAGGTGCTTCTCCTTCTAATTTTTAAGTCTGTGGATGAAACCCAAGTGTGTGACCATTCAAATGAAAGCTATTGAGCAGTACTTTTATGTGGTACTGTTTATTATGCTGTACAAGGTGCTTCTCCTTCTAATTTTTTAAGCCTGTGGATGAAACCCAAGTGTGTGACCATTCAAATGAAAGCTATTGAGCTGTACATACAAAGTACTACAAGTACTACTGATGATGATATTTTGCACAATTAAATTTGGGATTTGTTCCAATTTTTAACTTAAGCATCTTGGGAGTGAAAGGCTAATTTTATATTTTCTTTCAGATCAAAAAATGGTACAACACTCTTCGAGAACGTGATCGCTTGTCGTCTCGTTAGAGTCGCTATACAATGTCGAAGTGAAATTCCACACGTTCAGTATGCGAGCTCGTGTGCTGTGTTCCAGGTCCCAGGAATTATTGAATGTTAGGAATTGAAATGAGAAACGTTGATATTTGAATTATATATACTTATGTGTAGACAGACTTTCGTACTCAAATCCTTTCATAGTTTATTAACCCTTTCACTCCCAGAGTCAAACTTAATTGAGTCAATAAATGTAGTTATACCTTTGGCGTCTGTGGATGAAACCCTAGTGTGTCTGTGACCATTCAAATGAAAGCTATTGCGCAGTACATTCAAGTGGTACTGTTTTTGACAATTTTGCAAAATGAAAATTCAACATTTTCCGCCTCAGTTTTGAATTTAGCACTATTGGGAGTGGAAGGGTTATAGCCTTTCATATTTTATTCGGGATCAGCAGGAGTGGCGCGGTTGCGAGAGCGCTCGCCTCTCACCCATGTAGCCTTGTTTCGATTCCAGCCCGGAGTCATATGTTTGCTAGTTTGTTGAGTTTCAAGTTGTTGGTTCTCATCCTTGCTCCGAGGGTTTTTTCTCCGGGTTTTCTTCCTCCACAAAAACCAACATTTCTAAATTCCAATTCGATGTGGAATACGAGGGCCATAGGTTTGTCAGTTGTAAGTCTGTTAAACAAACTTAAGTCGATTTCTTTATTGACGGTCTATAATTTATTTTAAGGTCCACATCCTAAGCCGACTCTGTCACCAGGAAACAAACCCAGCGACTTTGCCAATACCGGTTACAGTAGCACTAAATGCAACTGCAATCCTTCCACCCGTGACAACACCCCGCAGAAACCAGCGACCATCCCGTCTTCGGAAAAGGCTACAAAACCAAGGTATGCCAACTTATTTTTATCAAACCCTTAATCGTGTGACTGTTTCACAGCCTCTCTATTTTCTCGACGCTAACAGACGATGAAGCGTGCCTGCTGAAGCGTGCACAGCATAAGTGTCCAATAACAGCTGTCCATATTACAACTCCTTGTCAATGATTGGAGTGATGTTATTGGCCGGTATACACTTCAATGGTCTACTATTGGCTGCTTTTGTCTCTTAGCACTGACACATGGAATAATTCAATCTTTGTTTACGTTTTGTATAGCTTGGTGTCAAGAGTTGCCACCCAGCCTTACAAATGTCTGTAAATCGTTGCAACTTTTGAATGCATCTTTTAAAGCAGGTTTTTTAAATTGGCACAATAAACTAACTCTTTCTAGTTAACCCTTTCACTCCCAAGAGTGAAGTTCAAACACTGATTAAAACATCTTGAATTGTCTTTTTGTAAAATTGTAAAAAAAAAACAGCACCACTTCAAAGTACTGCTCCAATAGCTTTCATTTGAATGGTTACAGACTAGGTTTCATTCCACAGGCATAAAAAAGGTGTAGAACCAAATTGTAACAGGCATAAGAAACCCAGCCACCACTTTCAAAGTACTGCCTCAATAGGCTTATTTCATCTTGCAATCGGTCCACACACTAGGATGTTTCATCCACAGATCCCCCTTAAAAAAGTTTTAGAACCACCTTGTCTACAGGCATAATCGAGTGTTTCGAAACTCCGCCCCCGACTACATGGGGAAAAAAAAACGTACTGCTCAAAAAATTTTTTAAAAGCTCTCATTTTTCTTGAATGTCAAAACTACACTAGGGTTGTCTGAGGTGGGTTCATCCACAGAGATTTAAGAATTTAAAAAAGTTTTTAGAAACCACCTTGTACAGTGCATATTAATGGAAAACTAGTACCCACATGAAAGTATCTAGACCCAATAGCCTTTCATTTCAGAATCGAGTTTCACCACACTTGCGGTTAACATTTTACAATCACATGTATTGAGCCCTCAAAGGTTATGTGCCACCCTGGGAATGTAAGCGTTGAAAGGGCTGACATATTAATTGCGATGTCATTTCTAAAATACCAAATTTTAACAAAAAACAATCCGATCATGACGTTCTGCAAAAAGATCGCCCTATATAGTACTGATTTATCTGAACTAGCTAGTTGCACCCCTGCCACTGCGGATCAAACGTACCCATGAGCATGCGCTACTAAAAAATAAACTACCGCCTGTACAAAAACCTCAATATTACACAGTGTTTTAAAAACACGGTTTCTAACGGTTTATTGGTAAACGTTCCCCCCAAAGAAATTAGGTAAATTCTAACCAGAAGGCTGCGAAATATACTTGAGCTTTGTTCTTGACAAAGTTCTTAAATCCTCCTTTTACCTACTTTTGTCGCCTTTCGCCAAATTACTATCAAGGTTTCTTCGTGATATAGTTGCAATGGTTTTCTCGCCCTGTTTTCTTTTAAAATTTGTTGCGCGGGAAATTGGCCGCTTTGCCGGGCTGGGTAGCGAACCAGAATTTACGCTTTGCGGCATGCATCGAGTTCGTATCCTGACCGCGGTCAGGCCAGTTTCCTCTGTGTGTGTAGGCATGGTGACGAGCTTAGCGTTAGCTTTCTCAGAGGGCGAGGACAACCAAATCTCCTGCCTGAAGGGCACCACGCACCTCCTGGTACAGTATGGTTAACCCTTTACCCTCCCAGTATTCGACCACTTTAGTTTATAATTCATCATATATTTACCTTTTTGTTAGCCGCGCGGAGAAATAATTATGCGATTTTTCTTCCAAATAGCTCTTTATTACTAAAATATACAAAGAACCCCTGCATCTACATTTACCACTTATCTTTAGCAATTCGGTATATATTAAAATTTTTTTTTTTAAATGTCTTACTCTTTTAGCGAAGCTCCTAAGGGTGCCCTAGTATTTCCCGAGCCAACAGGCCTAATTTGTTCCGGGCTAGGTTGGGGACAATAAAACGAGTAATTCTGCGAGACTAAAAAATACATGCCAAAATGTAAGAACCCTGGCGTGTAAGCTCTTTTGGTAGATCTGCTCATTTTGTTTTCCCTTCGATTGTGAACCAATGCGTTCTTCCTTCTGAACATGCAGTACTTTGTGTTTTTCCGTGAAAGAAAGCTGCGGCGTTGTGTTTTAGGAATAGATAAACCTCCTGACTCCTTCACTTAATGTAATGCTAGTAGTCAGGGGGCAACCAACGGACAAACAATTTTCCTGTAGGTGTCGTTAAAGTCGTTTTTTACGTTACCACTGTGACTTTTTTGTGCAGGTTTCGATGGCTTATTTTTTTCACACGCTAAGAAATTATCTGTAATCTGTTCGGATACAGTTAGCTGGACTTTCAAAAACTTCAGAAAATTTTAGGGATTGAAATCTTATTACCCGAATTTTATGAGTCTGACAGTTTTGCCCTTCCGAAAATCCTAGCTGGACCCTAACTTTTTTGTACCCAAAACGGGACATTTTTATCTCTCCACGAAAACAAAAGGCATTAATTTTCCCTATTAAGAAAAGTTCGAGATGACGATTTCCCAAAACCGAATATCTTGAGGGCGTTTATATAAGGCCTCCAAGAAACAGAGACGTATTCTCCGCTTCGCGTAGCCCCTTTGTAGTATAGTCAATCGAAATTTACCCATAAAGTTTAAATATTGCACTAAAAAACTAATTTCATCCTCTAAAAAGGCGCTGTGAAAAACAATACTGTCCGCCGTTACACATCAATCACTAAACTGCTAATGTGTGGTGCATTATTGTGTGTTTTCGTTTATGTACATCCAGCCCTTACCCGAAGGAAAATCGCAATGTAGGTCTGCCGAGTCCAGGAAAAAAGGGCACAAAGTCAAAAAGAAACACCTTCATTATTGCGGGTTCGGTGGCTGGAGGCATTCTTTTAATTGCCTTGATTACTGCTTATCTTATGGCGCTGCAAAACAGTCCTAAGTATGATATAGTGTAAAAGTGGCACATTAGCTAAAAATACATGAATATAAAAAAAACAACTAATCCACATCTTTTTTTATAACAAATAATGTCGGAAAAAAAACAAAGACTGCAAGACATGGAAGTACTGCTCACTTGCGTTCAGTTTGAAATTGGTCACACAACTAATAGGCAGACCGTTTCACCACCACGCAGAGAGGTATGAACCACCCTGCCTACAGCATGCATAACAAACAGTATCACATGAAAGTACTGCTCATGCAGTAGCTTTTCTGATTTTAATGGGTCACACACTAGGGGATTTTGATCCACATATTTAAAAGTTTAGAAACCACCTTGTACCACATGAAAAGTGCTGAATGATATGTAACTTTAATAAGCGCCATATCTTAGAGTATTCATTCGAGGTTCATTGCTTGTGCCTTATATCGAAACCTATAGCCTAGTTTTCAGAAGAGGAAAAGGATTTAGAACTCAAGTACAAAACTAAGGTTTATTCTTTGCTTTTTTCTTTTTCTTTAGAAAACGATACCCAATCAAACATCGTCGTCTAGTAAGGTAAAGTTCATAATTTCTATGTACGTTGCTTACTTTAAGACCTTTTACCTTACGCTAAGGAACGGAACAGGTGTCGTTTGCGGAAGGGCGCGGAGGGGGGTGTGGGGGACTCACTGATTGTTGAAAACTGACCGTTAAATCGTTACTTACGTGTAGCCTAGGCCAACTTAGCACGGCAAAAACATAGTGCAAAGTTGACCCCTTGAATGATTTGTTGAGTTCATTGTTAGGTCACCCATTGGCTTGTCCTCTCGCTAGTTTGGAAATCTGTTGGGCAACATCACAAAATATTCGAGGCAGGGAATTGCGACGTCGACGAAAAAATAACGGAGAGCAGGAATTAATCATAATCGTAGTTACTGAGTAATAGTCTAAAATGATATTCAACTGTCACACGGTCCTAAAAAACAGAAGTCATGTTTGTTTTTTAGGGACGATTTCCAGACCCAGTAATCACATGCTCGAGTATATGAAATAGTTGAATTATTTGAATTATTACGTAGCCCCGCTGCCAAGATCCGTGTAGTACCAATCATATACACTTTATGGGTCTTTGTTGTACTACGTAATCGGTATGGATGTTTTCGGCTCGGATCTCAGTCCGCTCTTGCGGGAGGTGGAAAGGAAACACACACTGATAGACGTCTCAGTGTTTTACTCTGGTTAATTATGGAGTTTACGCATCCACGCGACCGACGATGCCGAGGTTATCTTCTGGAGGCTTCGGGTCATCTTCGGAAATTGTTGGAAGTTTGGAATGTTAGGAGGTCTACTGGCGATCTTCGAATCTTCGGAGTTTGGCAAACAAAAATTAACAAAAAAATTCCCTTTGTCTAAACCAAGCAGAATTCAGTAATTCTGACCTCTATATTATTAGGAAATAAAGGTGTGAACATGATTCTAAAACTGTTTTTTTTTTCCTCTAGATGAGTCGTGGCTCAATACCAGTCTACACAGACGCTTCTTATATGACTCCGATGGGGAATTTCACTGAGAGAACGAGGAGCATGGGTACAAGTTTAAAAAATTATTACTCTAGATTATAGACTTGGTTAGTTGTTTCTGCTGAAGCTCATAACTGCAAATTTGGCTGCTAATGTAAATGTATGCGCTTTGAAGATAACGAATTCGTTACTTACGGAAGAAAAGGATCAAGGATGTTGGTGCGGTCTTGTCAGTGCAACAACTGAATGGCTAAGTACTGCGGACCTACTACGTATCTCCGACTGTAGGCTGTCTAATTCGTGATTATTAGATTATGTATATACGGTCGAATTAACCGTATGAAGTGTCAGTTGATGGCCAAATCCCGCACACTTCAAGATGGCGTCGTAAATACTTTTTACACAAAAAAGAGAACACACGAGTTCACGAATTGAGTTGATTCGAGTCCACAATAACCTGATTCCCTAGTACAACACAATCGAGCTGCAAAGCTTCCCGAAAACTATTTTTTCAAGGCAATAACGTGTTCCAATACGTAAATACTAACTACGGTTTACTACGGGAAAATCATAAACAATATTTAGTCGCTTAAAAAAATAAAACTTAATGGTAGCCATCTTGAGGTGGGCGTAACAAACAATTGCCCGAGATGTTGACCGAGCCCGCAGTTTTCATCACGTACAGAAGTTACTCTTCGAGTGTTTCAACGAATATTTGTCTAATTAACAATGTTCTATGTTTCCATAGAGTTATGGTAAATGGTTTCAGCCAATCAGAGCGCGCGTAGTATCTTGTTTATTTCATAACATTATAATAACAGATAAGCACTTCTGGTCTAATTATAGATTCTGTTTTTTCTTTGTTTGTTTGCATGTTTGTATTTTACCAGACAACCTACTACCGTAGGAGCTCAGATGGAATCATTTTAACGAGTGCAGACATCAAACGAGGATCTATCTATTCGGATCGCGGGTTCAGTCCCACAAGCGCTCCCCCAGACCACCTCCCGGCGCAAAGCGATTAAGTTTAGGCGGTCAAGTGAATCCAGGACTGTCGCTTAAGGAGGAATATGTGACAATGAACCCGTTGTACGAGGGACAGGTAGTAAGTCACAAGGATCTGGATCAACTTAACTGCAGTGAGTTTGGATTAAGCCCGATCAAGTTGTTTATCGATACACGCGAAGATCCAGAAGGTAATTTGAATAACAAATTATTCACTGTAAGTAAATTATAATGATAATTATAATAATAAATTATTAATAATAATGAATTATATGCCAAATAGAAACGTTTTCCGTGTTTCCATCGAGTTATGGTAACACGAGGGACGTTTGGGAGAACGAGAAATGCTGTGGAAACATGAGCTGCAAGCGAGTGTTGGCTATTTCGAGTTCTCTCAATCTTTCTCGAGTGTTACCATAACCCTGTGGAAACACAGGGAACGCGTTTTCTATTGTTTTTTTTTATGAAATAAAAGCACGAAGCAATTTTTTTATGTTTCCATATAGTTCTGGTAAATGGGTTTTGAACCAATTAGAGCCCTCGTAGTATCTTGTTTATTTTTTTAAATAAATAATATACACTAATAATAACCAAATATAAATGAAATGTTTTCAATACATTTTTCTCGATCTGAGAAAAATTACCATCATTGGAAGAGACGATAGTTAAACTCTCCTTTAATTTCAAACAACAACAAACTGATAAATAAGTTTGATATGGGACTTATAATACACCATATACAAATACAATTTTCCATTTGTTCGCAGAAGGACCCGACGCATAAGAAAGATTTACATGGATTAAGAAACGGTATTTAGTGGAGGGGGAGGGGAGAGGCAAGTTCGGTTTTCAGACAGGGCTGTGCGCCACATAAGAGCAACTAATCAACTCGCATAATTTTCGCGAAAAGTCATTTTTGTGACGTCAAAGTTTTAAAAAAGCACATCATCGAAACTATAAATTCGTGAGTGGTCCATCTATATAGTCCTCATTGCCAAAACTCGGGCCACTCATCAAACCAATCAGAATGCTCCTTTCATCATGGACCAGTGTGCCAATATAATGAATTATTATCTTTGTTTTACAGAGTTCAACGAAACCTACGACTGTCCAGGAGAAATCCTGAACTCTCAGGCATTATGGCGCTCCCCGATCCCCATGTAATTTATGCGCTTCGACGAACCTTATCCAGACAGCATCGTATCGAACCACCTTTTAAACGCCTCGGTAGGTTGCACTCCCTACCAACAGAGGGTCTCGCCCCTAGAATGGTGCACGTGTATGATTGCAAGTCCGAGGTCGAGATTCCCAGGAGAAGACCCTACGTTTGTTGTGGTGAAAATCCCAGAGGTATGTAGCACATTCATTAGCCCTCCCCCCAAGGGGAAATCCCATAATGATAGACGTGATGGTGGATGATCTTTGTCCGTTGAAATTTATTTTGAAAATGAAACCCCTAAAAATCTCTGTTGATGGTTGGGTGTGATCATTTTGACCACCTAAGATTGGTTCCAATCTTATAAAAATTAAATGTCTATGCTTTTTGCCGGTTTTTAATACCCTCTAAGGGGCTGGACACCATTACTGGAATTTACTCATCCCGGGAGGGGGGGTGGGTAAAAAAAAATTCCAGTGCATGATATTTTTTTTCGACAGGTCTGAGTTGTCTGCAGGCATTTTTTTGGTTTAGGAGAGCAAGCTCTGCACGAATTTTTTTCTTCACAGATCTTCTTATATATACATATGTTTCCATGGTTTGCTTATGCAGGAATTGACTTTTTTTGGATGGTGCAAGCTGCTTTGGCAGGATATTTTTTTAAGATCAATTTTTCCTTTTGCAGGAAATTTTTTTTGGGTAATTTGTCACACCCCCCCCTCGCTGGGATATCTAATGTCGTTCGCACCCCTAAATCCTAGCCAGAGGGAGAAAACAGTCGGAGCACCGATTATATTCCTTCACCACCCACTCCCTCTCCCCCCGCTTTTGGCAAGCGTCCCCCGCCTAAGAGTGAAAAGACAGTCACTTTCTCGCGGGACCGCTTCGAACGAATTAGGCGTAATTGGAAGGGGCTGCTGTGTATTCGCAGCCTAGCCTACTAACCGTAGGCATTTTATATTTAAACACAATGACTAGCTCTAAAAGAAAGATGAGCAGGAATTTTGCACACCCTGCACAAATGTTGTAGGCGAGAAAAAAAAAAAAATGTGTTATGGCACAACTAGTATCATATCTAAAAAAAAAAAACGGGCTCTATTTGGACAGACAAAGGAATAACAACCTTCAGGCCATTTTTAGATTTACAGTTTGAGTATCTCCCGCCAAGCTGTAACTTCGACAACATAAAGCACAAAAACACGGTTGTTAATGGTGATTCATGTTTCCCCCTTTTCCTGACCCCCCCCCCCCAAAATTTCCAAAGGGGGGCGTAGTTTAACCTCCCCAACGACTATGAACGAACCACCCGACCGACGAAGAACTGCTTGAGTAATTTCTGCAGGCCACATTCCCCACTCAGTATATTATTTTTTTTCTTCCAACCCTCAGCCATCCCAAGGTCCACCGGGCCATTACCTACATTGGTTGTTAAGAGTGGGATTTTTTTAAGGGGCGCCAAACATGGAGATACCTTCCTCAATCACCGCATTCAAAGATGACAGACAATATGCAGATTATTTCAAGGGATGAATGCTATCCTAGTTTTGACTTACGTCCCACCTGTCCTCGTGGACAGGAGAGGATGACCTCAAAGGGAGAAGGCTTTTCCCTTGTACCATTCCAGAGTATGTTTTTTTTTTGAAATACAATATTAAAAATAGTCTCGCGGCTACTATGCTGTTAATGGTAATGTTATTTTTTAGTTTCCTCCTGTCTAATCGAGGCTCCGACCCGGGGTGACTCGCGGTATTAAAAGTGACGGAGTGGGTAATCTTCGTACCTTTTAGGGCGTTAGAACCAAATTTTAATTGTGTTTCAGTGTGGTGTCGGTACGTTCGCTTACTTCATGGGTGCTAAATTCTTACAAATTTGTTGACTATCACCAGTTAAATTTATTCCAGTACCTTATAGGGTATTAAGCAGGAAAAAAAATATAGACAGGTACAAGTTTTGTCGTTTAGAATTGGTACCTCTTAAGGGGTTGAAAATTGACATTCGTGTCAAACACCCACAATACGAAATTATGGGACTGCCCTCCCCCCCCACTTCTACAGGAAGGGCTTCACGTTACTCGAGTCTGACCATATCATTGGGTTTTAGCGCCCCGCCTATTAGAAATTAATCCTTAGCTGCAGGGCCTATGGACCTGACAAAAAATTATAAAAAAAATAGATTGGCAAGAAAAAATGTATATATCATTGTGAGAGAACCCATGTATCGGTGGGAGGACTCACAATAGCCTACTTGACTGTAAGACGGTCCTTACGTAGTGTTTTTAAAGTTTATATATTTTTTTCCTAGCTGACGAGGGTCTAAATTTACGCAGAAGGCATAAACATAGAACAAGGCTTGTTATGAACAATCTACCTTGCATAAGAGATTGGACAAATAGTAAGGAGTTTAATAACACCCGCCACCCCCCCCCCCCCCCGCCACTCCAGAAAATTTATAAACTCACTAACTGATTTTACCTCTTGCAAGCTGAAAGGACGTATATAACCAAGTAGTTGAGCATGCCCTTCCTAATTTGTAAGAGAGTTAGATCCTGAGAACAGTAACACTTTATTTCCCATTATAGGTGCTCTCTACTGATAGATCGTTAGAGCTTTGAGATTGTTATTTTTATGTCGTTTACAGTATGCTCAGAGACTTTTGAATTTCATTTTGACGACCGATTGTTTTCAGTAATCGTTATGATTACAAGCGGATTTTTTAACACTGACCAGATTACCGGCAAAAATGAGCTATACCGAGGCAATATTTTCACACAAAAAAATTAGTTGTAGCTTATTATATAACAGCTGCCACTATTAAACCACGAAATATTTTTAAAAACCTGTGGATTGTGGTCGATTGTCTAAGGCCCTGGCAACGTGATCGCGCAAGGGCGCTCTGCAGCGTCGTAAAAAATTCTATATTTATACACGCATTCCCTCGTTTTTTATATAAGATGCGCTTTGTACGCTATTTTGAATACTATTTTAAATAATAACAAATAAAAATATAACAAATTGTTTGTAATGTAATTATAAAATTGTATATGGCCAGTTATTAAAGAAAAAACTGTCACGAAAACAGAATTGTCAGTCAACTCAATTTTATTTCGCAGGAACGGAGTCTTTTCGTGTAACTTTCCACCCAATTTTGTTACGACACAATTCAGCACGAAACGTCACCACCGTTGGTAATGCATGCGGCTTTTCCATAATGGTTTCGCGAAAAGTAGGACTGTAGCCTCAAGCTATTTGGACTACTCTTGGTAGCAGCAAATCGTCTGGACACACAAATTCGTTCCGCCAACGATTTCGTCAACCACGTCCCCGGGGCCAT
>MU827123.1:0-11714 GCA_029204205.1 Desmophyllum pertusum | reverse complement strand
AAATACGAGAAGAGTGTGTATTTCCATTTTGGTGATATGGGTTTGTGCCATCGTTCTCGCGTCCCCTCCGCTGATATGGCGACCACTAGCAGTGATTTGCGGAGAAGAGGAATCCTACGACAAACACATCACCTACGAGATCGTTTACATGGCGGTGGAGTGTCTTGTTAATATTCGTTGATTCCATTCGGAATCATATCTGTGATCTATTTTTTCTGATTTATCGAATCGCACGCAGCCACGCTAACGCGATGGAGACCCGGATCAAGAGTCGGCTTCTACTCAGTCAAACAGTGTTACGAGCAGTAGATCCATAAAATATAACATTACTCAAGCTTCAAGAGACAATTTAAAGGCCGCCAAAATGCTTGTACACAATCGCTGGCGCTTTCTTGTTAAGCCTGTTACCGTTTTTTGCGTGACATTGACTTTTGTGGAAGTTTCAAAAAGGAGTCCGCATTCATCCTAAAGTGTTCACGGCGCGTTTCTGTAACTTTGTATACTACTGTACCTGCTATTTAATCCTGCTATCTATGCGTTTTCTGGTCGGCGGGACATAAGAAGTGGGATAAAACCAGCTTTTAACTTGTTGGAACCGAAGCCAGCCTAGGAAAATGAAGAGGACAACAAACGAACAAGTTACCGACCGACCGAGACGAACGAACGAACGAATGAAGGACCCGACCCCGACCCGACTCGACCCCGACCCGACAATCAACCAGTAGGTAGAGGTCGTAGAGTTTTATATTAATTTTGGCCTCCCGGGTCCGGGTGAACTGTTTCGTGTGCAGTGTTCACGTGACAAGGGCTCGACAGTATAAATATCATTTGTATATAGATGTATGTATGTCGCAGGTAGCCATGTCAGATCATGTCGAGCAGAACTAATGTAATTAAAATGAAGTAGTCCCGTAAGTTTTTCTGTAGCGTAAGTTACTTTTATGGAGTCAGGAGGCGCGGAGCGCTACGCTGCACTAGCTTCTGAAAGAGCTTCGTTCGTATAACTACCGTTTGTTTTCTTTTTTGAACGAAGAAGCTAATACTTGACGGCAATATAAAAGCATATATTCTAATGGCGTACTAAACCAATTTCAGGAACTAGAATGGTTCGATGGAAAGCACATTATGACGGACAACGTTAGAGAAGAAATTATTCCATACATTGTTTATTTACTGATAATTTCTGTAAAGTTATTTTTAAATTGAATAATAAAGAAAAGTAAGTTAATTTATTTATTAAAATAATTAGAATTTTAAAACAGCGGTCTTGGTTGTCAACCTCCGTTCGCCCAGAATGGTCTCTCTTCCTCACCGCCGAAAGCAACGTTGCTTTCGGCGGGGAGGAAGAGAGACCCTGGGAACGAGGTTGGGTCCTCGGTTTGGCAGACAATGTATAGACCGGTATTCATAAATGGCGGCCAATTAAAATTACTTCTTTTAATATTTCATGCTAATCATCCTACCCTAGGCCCTCAATTTAGAGTAAAAATTCTTTTGAATTTTGCAGCATGCTAACGAGGTTAGGTAGGCTGATTAGCATGAATATAAAAGAATAGATCAATTCGGCCGCCATTTATGAATAAGGTCTATTGATAGCGAATAAAGGAACAAAGAGGGCCTATTTCCTTGTTGCCTTCAGTTGGCCTCTGTTTCAAAACGAGTCCTGGTGCTACAACCTTTGTTATGGAAATGAGTTTGATTTGCAAAACAATGAACGTACAAGTAACTCATAATATTTCTAATATGAAAGGTTTCTGCACCAGGACTCGTTTTTGAAACAGAGGCAAAAGGCAACTCGTAAATGGCTTTATTCAATTGTTGGTCGCAATTCCTTGAATAATCGATATTTCTGTTTTCCAAACTTCTCAGCCAATCAAAGAGCCACAACCGCACGTGACTTATATAAGTTGCACGTGACTATTTGACGTCATCGCTCTCCCAGACTTAATTTGATTTTTGATTGGCCCGCGTGATTCAGTCGGGAACAAGTACCAGTTGGATGCCGTGAGTGCTGTCCCGCCGATTTTCCAAAAAGTCCAGACGTTGCTAAGCAACATGACGTATCCTCGTTGCGCTATGCTGGCGTGATCAATTTGCGAGAGCACTCGTGAGTGTTGTTTTCTTGATTGGATAATAGCAATCGGAAACTCTCCTTCGAGTGCTTGAACGACTGTTAAAATGACAAAACCAACATAAAGATGACAAAAATAATCCAGAACTATGGAATGGCCCAACGGTCGAGTTCACATTGTAATTAAGAATACAGCCTTATTCTATTTCACAAGCAGAAAGGCAAAATGAACCGATTGAGGAGTTACAGGATAATAATAACTTACTATAAAAGCGTTTCATTTAATTTTTGCCGCTTTGAATTTAATTTTAGAAAGCGAGCTATTGTAAATTATTTGCTACAATGCCCCTCACTGCACGCTTGACAACGTTTGGAGTCATGTGGTCGTCGCGTTCTACCGTGTCTTTTTTTGTCACAGTCAGTGTCTTGGCTTGGAAAGTGTAGAATTCCTGTAAAAGAGAAACGAAACGAACTTGAGAAAAATAAATGGAGTCTCACTGTGACAGTAAAGTGTCCTTTCTCAAAAACACAACATGACCGACCTAGCCAAGGTTGGAACCCAGGCCACTGCGCCTCCCGCATATAGCTAACGTAATTTTGAAAGTGATGAACAACGATAATCCACAATCTGCAGTAGAAAGCGCAGGGAAGATATTCAACTGGTAGCAAGCACTGGAAAACAATGCAACCGTGTGGGAACAACGACTGCAGGAAAACAAGCAACCTGTGGTAAATAGCGGGGAACACATGTAACCGGTGGTAGAGCGCGGGAAAACATGTCAACTGGTCTTGAAGCGCGGGAAAACAAGTGGTGGTGGTAATTTAGGTGTAACCGGCAGGTAAGCAGCGGGAAATCACATGACGGGTGGCAGGCGCGGGTAAAGTCGCTATATGAGCTAGAGCCGAGAATCACTTTGAACAAGGTTTTTGAACTCAGTTGTAGAGCTAAGGGCAACCGAAAAATACACATCTCTCACTCTTTTCATTTAAATATTTAGTCAGAGACTTTATATGAGCTTTTTTTTTGATGTCCCGTCTAGAAATTTTATTATATAATTATGAGTTTTGCGGGAGTTTTAAACGTACCTCTCCTATCCTTCTGGATGAAGCGTTCTTTAGTACTTTTTCCACCTCTATCCCTGTACCATCTCTGCATTTTTGAACTCTTCGTCATCACTATCTCTCGCACTGCTGACCATACCACCCCTATAACCTTAAGGAATCTTACAGGAGAGAGAAACCTTGTTACTAAATGATCAAAACCGTCCATTTTCTCATTTAAAACATCATATATTGACGAGCAGACAGATGAGGGAGAATTAAGAATATCATCAAACAGTTTAACCAGCAAACTCAGAACTAACAATGAATCAAAACAAAATCAAAAACCACGGCTATTCCATACGGAATATGCTGTCAAGTAATCGTTCCGTCCGCGTTTTGTTAATTTACGGTGGTCCTTGCAAATTTACATTGTAATTGTTTTCATTTCAAGAACTTCCGTTGTTTGAAACTGGCCTAGTTTAGGCGGTCTCCTCCCAGCTCACTTCGTATAAAGTAGCGTCCAGGTCATTCACACACCCGTCTTCTGAGCCCGCAGTGTTTCATTAGAGGTTGCCTAACCTAACGATCTTTAGGCTTTATGGCCGCAAGTTGGCGTGACTTTTTTGTGGTTACACAAAAGCGCATGCTTCGTTTAACCGAATTGAAATACTAGATTTCGGTGTTAGAGTGTTTAAAAATCAAAAATGTTGTAACAAAAAGTTCAGTTTTTTACGTACAACTGAATTGTTTTTGTGTTCTTAGATGATGTTGTCCGCCCTCGCTGTCTTCTCCTTTTTTTCAGCTTGCGTTATTTTGTTCCCCGACTTTTCTGCTTTCTACTCTTTTCCGCTCACACGTTCATCAGTCAAGTTCTCTCCTTGTACCGAAAAATACTGATTTATCCCCCTTCATAGAAGTCCAAGAATGCCGCAATCTGTGCAGAGAAACTTTACACTTTGGCGCCATCCTTAGACCGTCCCCATTTCTTTGGCTATGTCACTGCTGGTCCGCTCCAGTGTCCTACGTCATCCGGACTGAAGACCTGGAAGGTATGTCGTCAAGAGGTCATACAGGTGCCAGTAAGTCCTCGCATGTTTTAGATGCGGGCCCCGTGACGTCAATCAAACTGAGATGCCTATTTCTTTGGTGTAGTGAGAATTCCTGTTTTGAATTCAACTTTCTAAATACAGTCGATAGGCTCTCGTAAGCGAACCATCCTTGGCAATTCGAAAAAGTGGTCGTAACTAGAGCCGGTTCGCTTACGGAGAGATGGACTGTCGTAAGCTAGCGCCGGACAGTGCTGAAACCGAATATAGGCATGGCCACTATCGAAACGTAAGTCGAAAGCGAATGTACAGGTCCAACGCATTCACACAGAGACATTGAAAACTTGAAAAACTTATTTAGTATGATTACAATAATACAATGTCCCCTATAAATGGTGTAGGCACAGCCCCCCCAACAAGTGGTCCGCTTACGAGAGGCTTGAAAAACAAAGGAAAACCCCGACCAGTTGGTAATTCCCAAAAAGTAGTCGCGGTGGCTTTAAAAAAAATACAGATGCCCGGGAAGCTGTCAGCTTTGTATGAGAGCTTTTTAATTACAAGAGTTTGGTTTAGTGGCAATTCAACGGGGTTTTCACAATGGTTGTCGATAACAAGAACTTGGTGCGCTCACAAGAGTGGTCGCACAAAAGAGCTTCTACTGTGGCCAAACGCATTGTTGGGGTTCGTCACGCAATCTTTCCTCCTCGATAAGCTGAAGACAAGCAACCTCGATCCCCCAGGGTCTAACTCCCGCTTTCAAGATGGCCGCTGTGCGCAGGAGAAGACCCTGGGACACAAATAAACGAATCAGGGTCTGGTGAAAATTACTCCACGAATCGTGGAGTATTTTGTCAACGTGCACATAATACGATCGATCGTTGTTACACGGGATACCCTTTGACGAACAGGTTCTAAAATCAAATAGTCGTATTTATCTATGCCTTTAGCCAATATGTATAGATGTCGAGGCCACTAAAATATTTTTACCACTGTTTTTTATCGCCTTCTCCTCAGACGCTCTAGACTTTCTCCCTGTCCAACAATAAATTATTATGCTACCAAACTTATCAAACCCCCTTTAATATTCATCCTTACACTCAGTGAATTATAATTGCCTTATCCCCTAAGTCACTCGTCAAGTGGCGGATCCTAGGGAGCCCCTCCCCCACCCCCCCCCTCTATCTAAAGTGAAGAAATAAATCAAAAAGTTTTTTCTGAAACAAACAACGTTGTGTTTCATGTCATGAGTGAATAATAACCGAAATTCCGCAGTAACAGGAGGCCTTAGCAAGGGAATACAGAAAGTTTGGGGTTTGTCTTGTTGAGACAATTAAGGTAACTCCAGACAGTTTACATCTTGACTTCATAAACGCTATGTTCGAGTCTCGGGAATGCAGCGGAATGGCGTTTTTAGGCGGGTAAAAAAATAAAAACAAATCTTTCCCAGGTGGGGCATGCCCGAAGCCCCTCTAGCAGCTCGCTAACTTTGGCGTGGCACGTTCGTAACGGGGACATACCCCCCCCCCCCCCCCCACCCTGAATTGAAAAATCCTGCCTACGCCCCTGAATAGTTCTTGTCAACCCACCCCCTCAAGGCCTCCTCCCCCCCCCCCCCCCCCCCCCCTCCACCCCTTAATGAAGGGACTGGATCCCCCACTGGCTCTGCTCTTCATCAGCACAACTGAGGCAAATCTCGGGGAGAAATACCTGATTCAACTGACATTTCTAGAGCGGGGAAGGATTGAGCGCGCTAAGAGAGAAGTCTGTTTATTCAGGCTCGTCATTACCTTATCTGTCTGGCTTTTTCGTAAACTTCTTCGCATTCCTGATGGTGACATCCAGTTCATCTTTGAAACCAATCTTCTTAAATTCTTCTTCCAATCTAAACTTAACTGTTTTCTTCTCGAAATCCTCCAAGAACAACAAAAAGCTCGTTTCTGTGTGGCAATGCAATTCAACCAGAATAGACCCGTCTGTAATATTCCTAACTTCGGGGTCCACCACGCCTGAGTTTGTCAGTTCCCTCCAAGCCTCTTCTTATGGCATTCCCAGCGGGGACTTACGGGCCAGATAGAACGCCCCTAGTGATAATGCGCCAATGCTTACAGCTCCGGCTAAACCATGGACTGTCAATCTTGAGCGAGACAGCATACCCTCCTCCGGATAGCGACAAGTCCACTGCTGCTCTTGTTCCTGCTTCAACCGCTGCTCGGCCGATTTCTCCCGCCATTCAAATTGTTTCTTGTTGCACTGTTTACGGTACCGGATTCTATTGCCACAGCGATGTCGATTGTACAATGACCAGTTTATTCTGAAATACAGTGACGATGACAAAGTTTTAGGACTTTTAGCCTCCTGTTATTCTTTCACTTTTCGTTATATCGATAAATGCAGGCTGTATCTGGTAACTTGACTTATAGAAATATAGATCCAAGGGACAGAATTTTGTTCCCCACTGGCCCCAACCTCCAAAAATTAATGGTCTAAATAGCATGACATTTGCGCCAATATTGCGTTTCGACGACGGAGAACGATCCTAATTTGGTATGGTTGTCACGTTTCTCTCGCTACCAGAACTAATTTTCAGACTTTTGGACTATACTACTATGAACACCGGATTGGGGCATACCTCGACAAAAATTTCAGGGGCGAATGACCGAAATCCACATGTTGTTTTCTTAAGACCCTTGTTTACCAACTTCTGGTGGCGAATATAAAGTCCGCAGTTCGGCGCTTTGTTTAACATGCAACAAGTTCTTTTTTCGGTAAAAAAGACCACTCACTCAAAATGACATCTGAATAACATATCCCAAACACCAAATAATTCATAACTGCATAACCCATATTCAATCACCCCTCCAAACGTGTACAACAGGTCAAAATCTCCTTACTTTCTAGCAACTTTTCTCTGAAGATTTCAGTGATAACTCCAAGCTTCGTAATCTAGAGGACCATTCCAGAAACCCTAACCGCAGTGTAACACTGTTTTTTATTTCTACGGAACTACAACAACCACGTCAATTGCAATGCGATCCTATCCTTAGATGATGTATGCCACGAGACAATTAATAAATGTATAGGTGTGATTTATGAAAGTGTGAGTGAGGTACGTGCTACTTCTGGACCGCGAACGTGGCCTATTTTGACGGGATGCACGATCCTAACGTTGGTTGGACATGAAATATCTACGTTTGAGAGTCATATTTCATCCAGGATTTTCATGCACTGCATTTCTGCATTTGTCCGCACACCGCTAAAAAAACGCCGTGCGGTCAAAACACACTTTAGAGACGCTTAATATTTTTGAATCAATTTTCTTCGGCCCTATTAAAATTGGTGGACGCTCCACTTTTCAAATCATGGCTGCGAAATGAGCTTGTCAATCATCGCCGTTGGAATTGATAATCGTAAATAACATTTCAATTGAGGGAAATAAATACTAATACAATGTAGGCTTTGAGATATTGTGCCGAGCAAGGTCCTCTTTCTGCGGTCAATTGTGTGAGACTAGGCCAAAACCCAAATTAACATGTTTCATTAGCTTGAATACAACTGTTTTTTCATAGAAGCTACAGTGTTGAGAGGATGTATCTTTCATCCTCTCTTTGTTCACTGCGCATTGCAAAACAAACTCGAATGCGGAATAATGGGATATCGAAGCAAAAATTTAAAAAATGAATATATGAATAACTCAGAAAAAAATGAAAGAGAATAATGAATAAGGTTGAGATGAAATTAATCCGCTTCCACCCCCCCGATAATAGAAAACCTCCGAGCTACTGGAAAATCTTGAGCGTTATTTCACTTAAAACATATTATGTAAAACAACAAATGATGCAAATGTCAGCGTCGGAATTTAAGCCGCACGTTCGACTTTATTTTTTTATTTGCACTTATTTTCAGACTAGCCAATCACTAGTTCTGAAAAAATACAAAAATAAGTACAAAATAAGTCAAAATAAAGTCAAAATACAAGTCAAAATTAAAGTCAAAATAAAGCCAAAATAAAGCCAAAAATAAAGCCAAAAATAAAGGCCAAAGCCGTTCACGGTGGTCGAGTGTCCGCGCTGTAATTACTTGGAGCCATTAAATCGACATCAGGAACTTAAAGTATTTTTCTTCAGTCTGGCCCTAGAGTAAGGGCAGATTGAAAATTTAGATGAAAAATTGCCACCTTTTGATCAAGTTAGCAAAAGAGATCTGCCTGACCTAGCTTGATCATGCGCCATTCCCTGCAGGCATTCAAGATGGAAAGCGTCATAGTATTTTGTTAAAAACTGTTATGCAAATTTATAGTCTGCGTCGTCTCTATTGGACCGAGCATGTCTAAAAGAAGGTCACTGCAATTTCCCCGACGCACTATTAAACATTACTTTGCTCTAAAAAATAGAACGCTACATACATGTAAACCATATACAGCCAACCGCACCTACAAGGTAGATCCAGTTTGTCTGCATTAGGTTTAAAAACATATTTGTTCGTTTTATTGGGGGGGGATGTCACCCAACGAAATTGCCTCTGATGGAGTCGATTTCAAAACTATATTTTAGTAACAATGAAAAGTTTGACAGTTTTCTTGTCATGCAAGCAGCATGCGGAGCAGTCTTGCAATGCGGTTTCTTCGCTACTATTAATAGCGATTTATAATACAAGCTGTATACGCGTTATCGTAAAATCACAGGTAGCATCATATCGAGCAGTGAGCAAGACAGCTACTTTATTAACGTCGCAAATGATCCTTGCTACATGTATCATTTTCTTTTCGCTGGATAGACGCGAATTCATTAGAATTCTATAGTGTTAAATCCATTAGGACCGTTTCGATCTAACCTTTGCCTTTTAATGTAATGTGGAAGTTTAATATATTAAGTAGTTTTTTTTTTAAAATGAGGCATATATAGTGAAAAATATGCAAAATTAATTCCAAGAGGACGGCCGATTGCCCTGTATTCCTGTGCCTCCTTCGGAGTTTACAACCGAGAGAACTATTAGCCTGCACGTGAATTAGATAGTGATTTATTAAAAGCCACTAGAGCTACCAAACCGAATTTTTTCTGATGATCTGTGGCCGCTTTCAATATAGCGAAGACAATTGACGTATAAGGTTCGCTTCTATGGATTGGCGCACGTTCATGCTAGCAGAGCGGCGGAGTTTTTTGAAGTTGAATGCAAAACGGAATAGATATTGAGGAATGCAAGACTAAATTCTGACACCTCTGGAGATGTAAGGTAGCCTTATGAAACGATGAAAGCGTGATATATAAAACTGAAATAATCCCCTTCACAATTAGAAATTCGACTACTCACACTTCTTCGATCTATTTCCCCGTAACCCACGACAAAGAGCGGAGGAGTAAACGAGGCTGCCCTGCCATCCTCGCCAAAAGAGAACACGGAGGATCTGGCGGACGAACTGAGAACTTGCGAAGAGCCCTTGCGGATCGAGAGGCACGACATGTAGGGACGTAACGCGTGCAAAAAGCTTCTTTTGCGTCGCTACTGAATTATGGGGAGTCCCATACACGAAGGAATTGAAAACACTAACCAAAATCGAAATTGTTGGTACAAAACTTAGCTTTTTCCTTCAATATTAACGCCAGATTATCATGCCAAAAACAATAATAACGGAGTACAAGAACCTACGGCGTTATCCCAACACCGACGTGACGTTTCAGCTGATTCAAGCATTCCTTGAGTGACGTTAACAACCCGTTATGCGGACCTCAAAAAACTTTCATGTATGCTATTACCGAAGCTATAACATAATCAAAAATTCAAAACAAAAATGCAAAACAACACACTGAACACGCTGCGACTGTAAACCATCTTTTTAAACATGTTTAATGCTTGGCAGAAAATATGAGAAAGATGTTTTATTAGTCACAGTGACACAAAGGCTACTCCCAATAGAGAGTTCGCAACTATGACCTTCCACACACCGGTCTTCCACCACACCCACCTATACACCCCACACCAAGGGCGAAAAATTGAAATAATTATTAGATTCGGTTTTCGCATGATAGTCTTAATTTTACTTAAGTGCCTCGGTTTGTGTAATCTGCCCCATTCTCGTCCCCAGAGCTACGCTCGGGTTTTTTAAAATGTTGTGGACGTTCGAACACCGTGACCAAAAGAACGGAGGATCTGGGAACGAGAATGTATCTGCCCAAACCCTTTGGCTTCGGGAGGTCCGTTTGTTAATCCACCAAAGATAATAAATAAAATCATTGTTACCAATTAATTACACACTCAGGATAACATAATTGAGGCGGACTATTCTTTCGAGTCAGGATTTCGGAAGTCGGATCTCTACGGTGAGTCAAATTATTCAGTTTAATGGGGGCAACCAGATGATTAACAAGAAAGCGAGGCAAGGAACCCGAAAAAAGTAGATCATATACCATTTCATTTAGTTACCCGAGCTTAGAATAAATAAATAACAACGCGTTCAATTCTAACACCAATTGCCCTTTCTCGAGGTCGCGCGGGAAGTAGGGTCCGAGTTTCCGAACGTGCGGAATTATGGGGCTGGTTTTAGGGGACGCCATTGTTTACATATCTGTAAATATAAACGTATAGTAAAAATCTACTAGGTATACTAATGCAAATGAGACAATCTGATTGGCTGAGCTACTCGTATACACCTATCAGCCATTAGTTGTGCAGTGGTCTGGAGCGGTCGTCTCCACAAAATTGCTGGTTTCTTCTCGTTTCTCCGAAGTGTTGGAGGAGAATTTGGAGTTAATACTAGACAATTGTTGTGATTTTTACTAAAACAATTAGATTATTCGCTCTCAATTTTCTATGATCGTGATAGTTGATTCGGGCCTATATCACATCATAGAAATCTCGAGACTCATAATCTAATTGTTAATTAGTAAGACCTTCTACTAGTATACTAATGCTAATGAGGACAATCTGACACTTATTCAAATTGGACACCTACGTCATCAACAAGTCCAAATTTGTGCATTAAAATGGGTTCTTTCTTGCTGTTTTCCGTACTGTTACTAATTGAAAAAAAATCGCCGACATTTTCACTAAACAAAGAGGTTTCTTCATACTTCCTAACCTCGACTTTTGTTATTGATACGATTAATTGGTTAATTGGAACCTCGTGTTAGTACAATTTGAGGGTGTAATCGTGCTCGTAATTTCGAAAATACTCGCCCCCGAATTACCCCCCTGGAAATTGTAAATTCACTCGGCTCCAATTTACCATTACTTATGGCGCGGTTGCTAAGCCACATTTGCACATGCTGGCAAAGTAAAAACATGCGGGCGTCTGTTTTTTTTAATGAAATTTTCGTTTCATTCCGAAGACATCACTCAGAACTCCTGTATCTTCAAAGTACTGGGGGAGCTTAGGAAAATTGAACACGAAGGCACTTTGGGCCAAAAATCTTTTAAATGAAAATTTAAACATAATCCTCATTTCTCTATGCTGGGCGTCACAATTTCGCAGAGTGCTGTCTCTTCGAACTGCTTGAACGACTGTAATGACCCCCCCCCCCCCCAAAACCAAACATAAAGATGACAAAAAAATAATCCAG
>MU827122.1:0-11743 GCA_029204205.1 Desmophyllum pertusum | reverse complement strand
ATATTATCCTTTGTAGTGCTTCCATACGTACAGGGCGGCATTTCTGAAAGAATTGGTCGTGTTTTGAAACAACAACAGGTCGGAGGTGTCGTACAAACCACAAGTTACCATCAACAGTCTTTTCCCACGCCCTAAAGTGCAAATACGATTCTGACCGGTCCACAATCTGGCATAGTATACAAAATCAGTTGCACACATTGCAGATTTTGTTATACTATGGCCAAACAGAAAGACCGCTGAAGACGCGTATTACTGAACATAGAAAGGCAGTGTCAGAGTTTCGACTCACAACTCTAAAGTTGCTTGCCATGTCCACAATTTTCAACCATCAAATGGATTTTATAAAAACGTTAACGTTGTTGGATGTGAGGCTAATTAACACGAGCGACTTTTATCTTGAAGCCTGGCATTCTAGCGACAGACCCAGACGGCTGGAAATGTCTCACATCATTATCCCTCAGTCCTACAAATGCATTGCACGAGCATTGAGCGATTCAAAGAATGACGTTTATTTGGATCACTGCGCACAAGGCCTCGCGCTAAGTTTTATTCAAATAGACGTGTAACAACGTATCGTTCCCGTTTTCATTACTGATGAAGGCTTAAGCACTAGCCGAAGACGTCCTAACAACTAGCGACAATGAGTCAGTGACAAAAACGTATAATTTTAAATATGTCAACTCTCTGACTACTCATATTCAATTTTTTAACTCATATTCATCTCTTTAGTTGTGTGCAAGAATTAATTTGCGCTCATCAAAAAATTATTGATTTTTTTGGGCAGTGAAAAATATAGTAGTTCTTCAATCTCCTACAGGAAGTTTCGGCCCTCCAATCTTCCCGGATATACAGTTTAAACTACAAAATGTGTTTAATAGCTTTAACACTGGCATAGCCGGCTTCAGACAGGTTTCCCACAAAGCTAGATAAACTGAGAAAAAAATAATTTAACTGTCCATCCACCCCTTCCCATCCCATCAAGAATGTCGCTGAGCCGCTGGAATTTCCAACTCCCTCCATGTGTAGAGGTATACATATTTTCTGGAGCCACACAATGGCATAGCAGTAAGCCATTTGAAATCATGCAAGAGTGAATTTGGAAAACATTTCCGAGCCTCTTCCAACATAGTCCAGTTCTGGCCGGGCTCTCTCTGTCACGTAACGCAACGCTCTTGTAGTGTTGGGCGTGAGTCCCCCGGTTCGCTAGCTCCTTTTCTAAAATTAGGTGGAGAAATTACCATGCATAGCTTGTATTCTGATTGGATTTGTTTAAGCTCATCCAGGCTGTTAGAGGTCGGTTTTCATTTGAGTGTCGTAAAACCAAAACCAAAACACAAAACCATGATTGGTTTTGGTTTAGCATCTGATTGGTGTGAGTCAGGTGACGCGAGTTGTTTATAACCAATCACAGAACGTACCTAGTAAAGCAAAACCAATTTCGGATTACTTTCGATACTCAATTGAAAATCGTTCTAACTAGCCTAGTATCTGTCTTTTATCCCAAACCATGGTTCCTATGTAATGGTTTGTGGTTGTCAGATATATTTTCAATATCAATGATCCTTTGGAAATATTCTGAGAAATCTAGCTTCTTTAGTTATAAACGAACATCAAATCTTACATATACAAGGAGTTTTAAATTTACAATCAGCTTTCATTTAGGTGGAATCAAGATCGGAGCATCAGTTATGAGCAAAAAATATCTATAAATATGTTGAACCTTGTAAAAATTATTGTACTCACCACTGTAATGTCTAAGCCTTGGGGCAAAGGCAAACATCGTTGGCGACCTCAAATCTGAGAACCACTCGAGGGAAATGGACATTGATCCTCCTTTACTGTTCTGCACATAAGTAACTTGGCGAATTAAAATGAACAAATATCAACCGAGAAAAGTTTACATTTATCGCTTTTGATTGAGTAGGAAACTGAGGCCTGTATGTGTGTATTGATCATGATTAGGCGGAAACAGCCCCACTCACTCACAACCTTCATGTAAGATTAACACACTGTGATGTAAAAGATGTAACGCAATTATTCTACGAAAGTACCATGCAAAATTCTATTTAGTACGTTGTTTTTGTGCCTAAGGACGAGCTCTAAAGTGACTTAATATACGTGGTGGGTTACTGTCATACTGCTATCAAGGGTGGGTCATAAGTCGAATGGAGCGTCAATTCGCAAGAAGAAAAGAGCTGCTAAGTGTTCGTTTTTCGCGGGAAACTCAACTTTCGAGTATACACTGATAACCCGAAGAAAACGCCTTTTATTTGGCATTTTATTGGCAATTCACAGTGTTATTCAGCAAAACGAACTTTTACTCTTCGCCTAATTGCATCAAAATGGCTGCTG
Source organism: Desmophyllum pertusum (assembly GCA_029204205.1). Lineage (NCBI taxonomy): Eukaryota > Metazoa > Cnidaria > Anthozoa > Scleractinia > Caryophylliidae > Desmophyllum > Desmophyllum pertusum. The sequence continues at coordinate 9,391 of MU827122.1, read as the reverse complement.
TCGAAGACGGTATTTAGCGTTTATTCTTGTATTCGCGGCCGCAACGTGAACAGCAGTTGTGTCCGTGAACATTCAAACCTCCTCTCTCAAGTTTTCTCAACATCCTTCGGGCGCATGGCCTTGCTCGTCTGTTGTGCATTTAATGGAGGAAATTGTGATCCCAATACACACGGTACTGCACTGAAAGAACACTTGCTAAAAGACATCAAGAGAGGCATTGCTGTTCTGACCGACTTGGTTGGTAGCGTTGTTAACCTGTTACAGGCGGCTGTCAGTAGTTTGTTTGAATAGTTGTTAGTAGATGGCCTGGTTGCCCTTCTATAACAATGGGATGGGGTATACCTGACGAACTACTATCAGCAAGTCTTGGCTATTGATGGTAAGAAAAAATACAGTGCCGCAATCTAAATGTCTCATGGCATTTTCTGATTGGATATACAGTGAACTCTTCTCTCTGAGACAGACACCATCAGGACCGGCACAAACACTGTCGCATCTTAGAGAGAGTTCACTGCTACATCTAGTCCAATTTCCTTTGTTTGTGTACCAAGCTGCATGTTAAAAAAATATTGAAAGTTAGGCCTATTTGCCGTGGCGGATCCAGGGGGAGGATTAGAGGTGGGCCAGACCTATAGAGAGTTTAGATACAGTAACATTACTGAAAAATGGCGTGTAGGGCCCAACACCAAGTGTCGCTTCTTACAGAGGTGTCCATCTTATAGAGGTGTCGAGTTAAGAGAGAGTTGACTGTATATAATAACAAAGAATCAGAAACTTTTTTGAGTGCTTCGAAGAAAGATTGGGGGCCAAACAATTTTGGCACTGACCTATAGTCCCCCAACTTATTTTGAAAATCTTGTTGAACTGTACTTGAATGTTTCCAATATTGTTATTATCCAATCAAAAAACAGTGTGAGCACTCAAGAGTACCCCAAAGAAAATTGTCATGAAGGATATGTCATGTAGCTTATGCAACTTCATGATCTCAGGCTCAGTCCCGTCGACAGAAGATGTGGTTTTGCACCCCCAACTGGCACTTGTTTTCCCCTTTGTTAATTACCCCACAACTGAACACATTTTGCAATCAGACTTTTTATCACCATGAATTAAGTTCAGTTGCTCACAATTTACCCCCCAACCTCGTTTACACACAATTTCTTGCATCAACCTTCTGGCATGGTATCCTGTTCATCTGTGGGAATTTGTTTATAGATATAAAATATTACCTGGGGGTGGTGGGGTACTCAGACAGATTGCTCGGAGTAGGGAGGTGTGTCCCAGGGTGTGGGCTCGTCAAACCCTGACCCTGTTGAGACACGCATGTGGAAATCATCAAATAATTAGGGAGGGCAGATTGTCTTGACGTATCAGCTAAGAACTCAGAACTCAGAAGTGTAGAGTTAGAATGTGCGACAATCATGTCTGGAGAATTAAGATTCTGACTTCACTATATGCAATAATATTTAATCTGTAACTTTTGCAGGAGCAGCTTGGCCCAGATCAAGTAGGAACTAGCACGGAACAAACTCTTGTCGTTAATTTTATTTCTTTTCTGGATCATCATGGGCACTCATTTGCATTTCCAGAATGTCCTACAACAAATTTTTTCTTCTGATGTCTGGTACATTCCTTGTGCTATGCCTTTTGGGGGCCTGTATGTGGCATAACAAGATTGGCGTTTTGCCATCGGAGTTTGCTTGTGGATGGGTTTCCCTGTCTCTAGCAAACTCGATACCTGCCGCTGTTGCAGTTCTGATTGCTTTCACTTTGACATGCTTCAAAAAATGGCGAAGAAAGTGGCCATGACAACAAACTCACCAGTCACATCTCTTGCGATTTAATGAAAGTAGAAATAAAAAAAAAAAATATTGAGTCAATAGACTGGATGGAATAGCAGATGAAATTAGATCGCTTTAATGTCAAGGCTAAATACCATCCATGATTCCAACCCAGCTGAAAAAGGAAAATCAAATATAATTTCCCAATAAATAAATCAAAATCCAACTTTATTTGGTGGAGGGTACCACATAACAGTAATTCAACTGATAGGAGTCTAGTGGTCCCTCCGTCCTAAAACTATAAATACAAATACAATCAATATACCTAAATTATGGACAAGAATAATGAAATACAGCTAAAAATTACAGATATCATATTAAACTTGGGCATTGCTAAAAAGTACAGCCTAAAAATTACAATATCGTTTTTGATTGGATATAGTGTTTGATGGAATTATGAACATGTACCATGCCTCGTTCCCAGGCACCGTTGCGAGCATGGGAGAAGAAAAAAACAGGGAGCAAGGGGCTATATGGTTTATGAGGCGAAGCGGCGGAAGTCATCTTCTCGTCTGCAGCAGTCCACAGACCCCACGCACACCACGCTCAAACAAGGAAGCAATGCCTGGGGACGAGGCAGTACATGTAGCTCTTACTCAGGCTGGGAAACAAGTGCCGGCTTGGCAAATGCTTTGTTTAAGCATCTCAAAGGTAGTTTCCAGAATAATTTTTTATCCATATCAAAAACTAGCCGCGTAAAAAAGCACTCATGAGTTCTCCAAAATAGTAATCACACCATTAAATAATTATTTATTTATTTAGTTATTTTTTTTTTTTAATTGATAATACATAATGTTGAAATAATTATGTTTATGTTGTATAGGCAACTTTGGGGGCGCAAAAACTGTGGGCTTAGTCCTGTCTTGGGAGGACGCGTGGGACTTGTCATCAAACTGGTACTTTGTTCCTCCCGGGACTGTACCAATGGGGGAGGAGAATAAGAGACCATGGGGGGGGGGGGGTTTTGCCTATGCAAATAATATGATCAAAAATCTGCTTGCTCAATCATGCATTTTCGCTGGCCTTCAATCATCTTAGCAGGAAGTCTAGCAGGAAACAGAAGGTTGAAAACAGTGTCTGGTGATTGTCGTAATAAGTATAGATTGATGGTCCGGCGGGGTTTGGAACTTCAGAGGTTTTGGAATATGTGTTATTGAAAGATGCAGTATTAAACTGTGAACTTGATCTGTTGCTATTCCCAAGGGTTCAACGTTTCCACACAACACCAATACCAGCTCAGCCTCCCAAGGCTAGTAAAATAGAAATCAGGCCTATTGTAAAATGTTTGAGGGCCTAGTCTCAGTAGTGCATGGCCTTAAGGATTGATCAGGTATATATCAAGGTGTTGTTAAATAACTCCAATTATTATTAAATTGGCCATGTTGTTTTATTTTTTTTTTTAATCTTTTTTTTTTTAAAATATATTTTATTTATAATGTGTCCGTGCGGCGTGCTATGAGGAGATCATTTCAAAAGTTGCCGCGCACAAAACTTTGAAAAACATGCTAGTGAATTTTTTTTGACGTAATAATTACACATTGTCAAGTCATCACTATTTTGTTGCCTTTTCCATGCAAGGGTTGGATATTTGTGAAGTATAGTTTAAAAGTTTTATCAGATTTTTAAAGGGCACAAAGCGAAGCTAAGTGTTTTTTATGACCTGATAAAAACATGTTTTCTGCCCAAGTTTTTTTAACAACGACATTCAAAAAACTTCCCTCAAAATCCTATAAAATTCTTCGATCCTTACAATCTTGAAATTTTATTTTGATTTAGATGAGAAATTGAGCTAAAAGTTTTCAACGAAAAATCATTCTTCGATCAAAATATAAACAATAAAGGACAGCTCATTTAAACATAATTCCTATCTATTTGTATTCCTTCTTTATGAATTATTAATGAGTTTTTTGGATTTATATAAAGTGGAATTGTGTTCCAAAAATAATTTATGCACCCTTTTATCTTAAGGCTTAAAAATAAATAATTTCCCGCCCTTCTTTGTTTCTGTGGCATAACTAGGAATTAAATGACTCTAGATAATTTGTAGGCTAGTTATTGTGTTCTGTCGGACTGTTTGATTGTTGTTTCTTCATCTTCATATTTGTCATTTGGTCAATAAATTTGTTACATTCGTATTTGTTAGCCCGAGGAATTTCCAATTAAAGCTTGAGTAATAATTATTATTATTTATTATAATTTATAAATAACAAATTGGAATCCATTGTAGTACAACCTCCATAGGCAATAATGACATATCTTGCTAGCCACCTAACCTGCATGCCTACTGTGATACAGGCACCCCTCAGGGATTTCCTTTCTTATTACTTCATATCCTATTATCCCCATCCCAGGGTCATTTCACATCAGCTGAAGAATGTAACTGCTCATTTGACAAGGAGAGTTGACAAAGAGGCAATAAGTCTTGGTGGGCAAGTAGTAATTTCAACTGTCCCCACCCTTCCCCTACCCCTGGGAGACACACACTACTAGGCAGAACAACCCCCCCACCCACCCCTACCCCCCACCATAGGAGGGAATTGGAAAAAATATTCTGGAGGGGAGGGGGGTCAGAGAAAGAACAAAAATTTCAATTAATTTGTATGAAAGAAAATTGGACGTTAACCCGGGGGTAGGGGCCGGGTGTCCTTTTACAAATTCCTCGTCTGTGTTAGGTGGTATGGTGCTATTTTCCTGAAACAACACAATTTACAAACATTTGTGCGCTTTTATTGTTAATAACATTTCCAAGTTTTTATAGCGGGGCACATTGTCAAAAGACACCATTTGATGCAAAAAATATCTACATGCCCACTCCCTTTAATGATGCATGGTCTTTTTGCTAAGGCCCACCCCTTTTTACATGGCATGAAAACAGTGACCCACCCTCCCCTTATTTTTCGCAGCCCCCCCCCCTCCCCCCCCCCTTCCCCGTACTTTATGACCAGTCCACTAACACACAGGGAATTTCTCCCCTCTCACTGCAGGTAGGTAGGTTGGTATGCCTGTGAGAGGAAACACTTGTCACAGGCCTTGTTCCCAGGGAGGTACAATATACTATTTTGTTTTATTTTTGGGGTTCATGTTGCCGTCTGACTTTTCTCTAGCCAGGGATCAGTCTGCTTGTTTTATTGTTCTTTTTTCCTGGGAGGTGCGATTTGGTAGCCAGGATCTTTCTCATTTTTATTCTGCTATCAAAAGGGCTTTAGAATCGGGGAAAATCGTAAGACAAAATTAAAGGTTGATCATGCTCAGGGAAATTAACGTTAACCTTTTATCCACCTCGGCCCCCAAATGCTAAAATTTCAAAATACGCCTCAGTACCCGCCAGCGACCCCCTCAAGAGCGCCAGTAATACCACCCCGACCCGAACCCCACACCCCAACCCTAACAATTCAACTCAACTCGCCCCAACTCTCCAAGAGTGATCGGACAGTTCGGAAGTCAGGAATTATTTTGCCGTTTCTGTTGTTACTTGCTATATGGCTTCTGCGTCAGGTTGCGGCAAAATTTCTCTGTGGGTATTTTCGCTTTTGTAGCTGCTTCATCAGCCGTTTGGACAAATCCAGTGAGTATAACAAGCTTACATTTAACATTATGATTTGGTGTTCTGTATCAGCCCCTATTATGAGTCCGTTTGTGTTGCTGTTCTAGAACTTTTCAAAGCAGTTTTGTTCAAAACACATGTAGCAGATTTGAACAGCTGTTTTATGCAGTAGACGACATTGCTATTCGATTATGAAAGTGTTTATGAGAAACAGTAATGTTTTAGAACGTTCAGTTTATCTTAGACGAAGGACAGCAGTGACTCTAAAAATTGCTTTACAGAAATGAACTTAGTTAATAATAAGAAGTCTGATAACTTTGCATAACTGACTCTATAAAACTACATTGTTATTCCTTTGTATTCCCTTGAAAAAGTTTCTCTGGAATCAGCAAGGTCCAAAGTGTCCTCCAAGTCTCTGCCCCTGACTACGACCGTTCTCAGTCAGCTCGTGTTTAATATGCACGCACAATAATTATTATTGTAATTGCCATAAGGTGTTTTTTCACATATATAGTGACTACATGTATCTGTAAGAATGTAGACTTTATAAAGTCCTGGGCCAAACCAAGGGTTTGAGAGTTGTCAAACTCGCTCAAATTAATTTGGCCCAGATAACATCTCATGCACTCTTAGGCCCCGGCCGCACACTAGGCCTGATCGAAATATTTGTGTTTGGCGCTACCAAAATATACTACAAATTTTGTCTCCGCCAAATTTTCATTTTGATAAAACGCGTGATGCACTTTAAAAACCAAAAATCATGGACAATTATTCCTGCGAACCACAAACATATCAATCACGTAGAAAACCGAAAACCTCTGTTGTTTGCTGTGAAAAATTTATGCCATTCAAACTCCTCAACAAACTTTTAAAAAACGCAGCTACTTTCTAACGTTTTTACTCCTCACTGTCACCTTCCGTGGTTAGCGATACACAAATTAAACTGATTAACTAGATATTTCTTCTTCTTGGACTGTTCTTGCCGCTTATTTCCCGCACTGTCACTTTGCAAGTCACTTTTTAGCGCCAGTAGATATGTTAGCGCGCTGATCGGACTCGTGCACTACTGTTTATAAAGCCAAAATTGTGCCTGACTCAAACATCACTAGGTGCTGCTAGCAGGTAAAAATTTAGGGATCCGGTAGTAGTTGTACGGACCAAGGGCAAGCGACACATAATTGCTCGCTGCTGAACCTTGAGATTTAAGACGGAAAATCCATTAGAAAATCGAGTAATATTTCTGCGCCAATGGACAAAAAAATCCTGTACTACGACGCCATCAGTAGCTTTCACGCTTAAACTAGACATTCATGAGCCATACCTTAACGGTATTCACCAAATAAATATAACTCCAGCAATCCCTTAAAAATTGGCTGTTTCCGCCTTTGAGTTTTCTTCTTTCAGGAATTGATTGAGTCATGAGAGGCTGGCAGGCCATGTTTTTGATTAAACATGGCTGCCACCTCATCAACTGCCAAACCAATTCACGGGTATGGAAACGCAAGGCGAGTATGTGGAAAGGCAATTTAAGGATTTTGGAGTTATATTAATGTTGAGTGAATACCGTGTAAGGTATGGCTCATGAATGTCTAGTTTTTAAAAGCGTGAAAGCTTTATTGGCGTCGTTAGTACTAGGATTTTTGTCGCCAACTGGCCAGAAAATATTAACTCGAGTTTCTAATGGATTTCGTCTTAATGCTGTTGTGAATTGACGAATCTGTCAGTTTTGACGCTTGACAAAATTTCTGTCCTGCCCCGACGGTGCCTTTGAAGTTTGGTACGGCTTCTGACAAAATTTTAGGTTAGGAAAAAAAATTGCTGTTCACACTTGTGAAACGGAAACTGATGACAGAATTTTTGCCAAAACAAACAAAAATTTGGCCTAGTATGCGGCGGGCCCTTACCCTGCGAAGCAGAGTCTCCTGTGTCGATCTTCCTGATTTTTCTAGCTGAAGATATCGAAGGGGACTAGATGCTCGCACGGCTAATGCACTCTCAGCGAGTCTCATCGAATTTGGAATCCTGCTCAAATTTTTCCTTCAGAGAGTCGTTGAATGACTCTCACTCTTGTTTGACGAGAGGGTGATGATAGTCAATGAGAAGCTAACTTTTTTTTTTCTCAACAACTATTCATCCTCATTTGAACCCGCCGACTTGAAATACAATAATTTATTATTAATAAATAACCATTGACCGAGTTGCCTTTATTGTCTCAGCTGTTTTCAAACACGAGTCGTGGTGCACGAGCCTTTCTGTATGGTAAATGAGTTTTAACTACAGGTTTATTGTCCTGCAAATCTCAATCCCATTTCCATAAACAATAGGTTGTACACTCAGGACTACGGTTTTTGAAACAGAGGCAAAGGCAATACTCGGAAATTTCCTATTAAAGTTCTGCCAATAATGTTCAGGTGAACGATTATATACTGGTGGCGTTACTTGCACTATGACAAAAAGTGCTACCTGGGTGATGTGAAGTCGCAGAAAACAATGTATTTTTTTGTCATAATTATTCATTGTTCTTTAGCTAAGACAGGACTGTGTTCATTTTGTGATGCATACAAAGGGCTCGTCACTTTGGAATATCCTGGCACAAAACTGTAAAGAGATTCCCAGTACCTCCAGAGTTTGTAAACTGGAAGGTTCCATATTCCGGATTACCAAACCTGTGGATATACACTCACAGAAAAAATTATAAAGCATGCCGAGGCCACCTTAAGTGCCGATCCCGAAATAAGGTAAGAACATTTTAAAGTGATCAGGCTGGTTTATAATTCATTACACCTGTTTGAACGCAATGAGCACAAGACATTATACAGTGGAACCTCCATTAAAGGCGACACCCTTAGCGACAAGGAGAAGTGTCCCATTAATAATAGAGGCTATAATAGATACAAAAGTTTATTGAGCGTTAATTTTGCCGGGACAAAAACAAAAATGTGTTATGTCACACATTGAAGGAGTGTGTCCCCTTTGGGATGGAGGTGTCCCAAATAAGCCAGAGGTTCGCAGGGTGACAACAAATGACCAGTAAGCACAAGAAATGTAAATATTTCCTTTTTATGCTCGGGTGATGACGTCATTTATGACATAATCCTCGAGATGTTGGAGTTTGTGTGATGGAGCATTTCTGTCACTCGATCGTCTATGATGTGGACAAATCGATATTTTAAAGAAACGTGATGAAAAAGTGAATTTATTTACGAGATTTGTGCTTTTCTAACAACGCTTTCAACGTATTACTGCAACAGGTGCAACGGTATATATTTTTTCACTAATTGCTGGCAAATTCTAACATTTATTCAGGGAATTATTGTGTGGTTTGACAAGTGCTTTGTTTATGGAACATGGTGTTTCCATGGTAACCAAGCTTTTGACAGGTGTGTGTTGTACCAAACATTATTTCCGTTTCTTTTGTTTAATAGTTCCTTTACAAAAAAAATTGAAGGCTCAGTAATTACATTTTTTTTTATTAGTTAATTATCCTCCACATCAATGGAAATGTTAATGAAATCAAAAAATTAATAAATTAAAGGCAGATCCACAGTGGTTCCAGATTTTTCATAACTGGGTACCACTGTATCCCTTTTTTATCAAATGGATGAATTTCTTGGGGTTTCTTTCTTGTGTATACTCTTTTTTCGCTTACATCAGGAGTGGACCAGATTGATGTACCCCTTAAATTTAATGTCTCTTGATTACCTGCCTATAACACTGACAGGAACAAGTCTGACAGGAGAATATGAGTTATAGTACAAAGGAGTTCCAAGGTAAAAGAGTATTAACTTGCACTTAGAAGTATAAATATTTAAAGAAATAGAAAATGGCACACTTGTTTACATAGCCTGATGCAAGCACACAAAATATAACCAGTTTTGGGATAGAATTTGAAAGGTGCTAATTGTAAACATGTTTACAAAACATGTACACAGGGGGGGCAGGCAGCGCCCTTTTGATCTTTGCCGCTTTTCTGGCCACAATACATGATCGCACAAGTAAAGAAATCTGT
>MU827121.1:0-11788 GCA_029204205.1 Desmophyllum pertusum | reverse complement strand
CAATAACATTGTCATAGAAAAAAGAAAAATGAAAAAAGAAAATAGGAATTAATTAGGCATACAAACTACATTCATGTCGAAGAAACGGCCTCAAAATACAAGTAAGTCTTCAATTTATCTTAATTACACGATTAATATACAGCTATAAACGTGTGAGTTCTCTGAGAATGCTGCAAGCTTTGATGATTAACCTTATTAAAGGAATCCCCGACTGTTGGAACAAGTTGCCGTTAAAGTGATAGAAAAATAATCTGAACCTAAAATTTGTTGAAAACCGCGCAATATTATTTCAGTGTTAACGAAAAAACTGGCTACAAATCTCTGCCATTTAGGTTTCAAATTACCCGCGCGCCACCATCTTGGATTTTATGACGTTTAATGGTTGCCCCTTTTGTTATACAACAAAAGAGCTATTGTTTACTGACAATAGCGGCAACCACATACGTCATATAATACAAAATGGCGGCGCGCGGGAAATTCAACCCCCAAAATGGCTGATATGTGTATCCAATTATCCCGTACAATTGAACGTTTTTCCAATTTATTTCAACAAATTTTCAGTTCCAACAGTAGAGGTTTCCTTTAATTCCTATTTGGCTTTTTTCATTTTTCTTTTTTATATGACAACGTTATTGCAATTAGGTGTAACTAAAATTTATAATATTAGTGTGATATTTTATTCTAGTTATCTCCTTAAACAAGAAGTTCCGGTTTAAAAGGGGCGTGACCTGACCCGGCATTCTCACGCCTAGTTGTCAATCAAGCATCAAAGCGTCAACCTTCGCTTTTTATACCATGCGTTTCATTGCTACGAATGTTCTGTTAAAACATTCGCAGCTCGTATCTTATTTTTGTTAATGGTACATTTTAGTGTCGAGATATTTTGAAGCCTGTATAGTTTACAGGTTGCATGGCTCCGTAACGTGCCACAACTGCAAGAGTACAAATATGCATTTTGCAACCCGCCCAAAGGTGTGAAATGTGGGAGGTGCCATCCCTTTTATAGCAGAACTTCTTGTTTAACGTATTGCTTAAAGGGGAAGTATCACGAGAATTCTCTCAAGTTTTTGTGTAAACTACGCTTGAATTATAAAGGTACACTCGCTGATGCACAAAATAGCTCCTGAACAACAAGAGAAAGACATCAATTCATTCTCCTGAGGTGGGAACAAACCAGAATCATTGATTTTGAACTATTTTTCCCAAGAACACCTTAAAACCTGAAAACGTCGGCCCGACTTTTTCAAGTTTCATTCCACTTCCTTCCTACCCATCCTTACGTAGTCAAATAAATTTTTTAACAGTTTTTCTGTACTAGTATAGTAACGTTTTAGCAAGTCCAGGCCACTATTAGTGGATTTCCATTGATACAAACACTCCTGCTAGGATGTTTAAGTAGTACTAAATCTTGGTTACACTGCCCCTTTAACTGTAAACACTGGGCGTGGAGTAATCTCCCACGCAGCCGTTATTTGTGTCGTCACGCAACGCTTCTCCTAGTGGGGAGAAGGGTTGCGTGACGACACAAATAACGGCTGCGTAGGAGACTAGGCCTGGAGGTAAGGTAAAAATTATGACGATATCATTTTGATAGAACTGTTAAATTAAAGTTAAAATAAACGTTAAATTATTCACCCGGGGTCCAGGAGATCTTCAGCTCAAGCGTTGGGTTTTTTTTATTAATACTATAAATATCATTATTTTAGACGAGTTGCTCTTGAAGTTTACAGTCATAATTATTTATTTCTTGTAATTTACTTCAAACAACGGAGATGACGATCTCTTGTTGGAAAAACAAATAAATGTTCATTTTCCACTTGATAACTGTAGTAGTGTTCATTTTCCACTTGGTAACAGTAGTTTGATCTTACTACACTTCACTTGAATACCAAGTACAGTTGCACCTCTTGGCTAATATGGACAGCGAAGGAACGCAGCAGTGCCGAGCACCGAAGGCACGAGCTACTAGGGGGTACGGGAACATGCCCCCCCCCCCCCCCCCCCACCCCGGGAAATTTTGAAAGATTGGGTTGTCTGATATGAAACCAGGCAGCCAAAAGCGAACGTAAAAACATGAATATTTCTGTAACTTTCAGGAAATTCCGATGAAAGAATACTAAAAATACATATTGCGGACCTTCGATTAAAGACATTTTGAGCCAAAGGAGTGAATATTTGGATGAAGAAAATGACTCGCTTGATGTTGTCTTTGTCGATGACTCGCGATATGTAAACACGTTCAAAGCTGCTATTGTTTTGATTCGGACTTTTTCAAACTACACCTGTCCAGTTATCGAATTGGAGCACAAGCTACTTCTATTTCACGACTATTTCACTTTCTTTTGAACCGTCCACAACAGGTGGACCTCCACAACCCGTGGAGGAGGAGGAGGAGGGGGGGGGGGGGGGTGTGCACCCATCGCACCCCCCTCTTTACGGGCCTTGAGGTTCAACATTGTATAGGAGGGAAAGGTTTATTTTTAAGCCCCCAATTATCGCTAGATTTCAACGAACTGTCCCAAAACATTTTGTCCAGTATTGTAGCTAATACTTACTGAGCCACAATTTTGAACTGCAAATCTATGGCAGCCAACTGGAAACATTGAATCAGTAATGCAATAGACGGAACGTTTCTAAACATTTTGCTGTACCTTTTGGCATGATTTGTCTCATGAACAGCAGGATTTATTACACCTTAATTTGCACTTTTAATGGTTTATTTTGTTGTGAGCAACTTTTCTTATTTTACGAGCAACTTTTTTTTCATTTTCGAGCGACTTTTGCGCAGTTTTTGGAGCAAATTTTCGCGGCATTTCCTCCCGCGTGTTCCAACGTTTTCCCATTCCTCGTATTTTTACGTGACGTATCCGTGACGTAAGAAGGTAAGATTTCAACATGGCCGATTTCAACATGGCCGACGGAACCTTGCTTTGGTGGAATTATAAACTATTAGTATTTTGACGCTAAACTGTTGACGAAGGAGCGCTCTTTGGCATAAGTTGTCTTTTGAAGCATATTTTCCCTCATTTGGTGGTATTTGAACACAAGGATAATGGCTACATACAGCGGCCGCAATACACTCAAATGTGGAGCACGTTTTTGCAAAAGCCTGTCGCTAGATATGGATCACACGAGAGGTAAGCTTTAAGCTCAAAAATCGCTGCTTATAAACATTGAATTGGTTCTATTTCTTTTTATTGGCTAAATAAGCATGCAACTCGGTTAAATTAGACTCTATAAAAGGTGTTTTACGATTTTATAATTTATACAGCGGGAAATTCAAATTTTCATATGTCGGGAAAATCCCTACCCTGCGAGCAGTTGGGTAGAAAATCCCAGACCTTCGTTTGCATTTTGAAGAATGCAATATTTTGCTTGAAATTTTGGGCAACAATTTGCGGGAACAACTGAGAATGAAATTTGCAGAATTTCGCTCTCATTACTTTTGCACAGTACTGTACCTTGGGGTACAGTGGAACCCTGCTTTACGGACACTCGTTAATACGGACACCTGCTTATTACGGACAGTTTTGTTTGTCCCAACGACACATATTTTCTCTTATATCAGCCCGCTTAATATGGAGACCCGGATAATACGGACACTTTTTCATGTCCCTTTGGTGTCCGTATTAACCGGGTTCCACTGTATTTAGTAATAGCAGGACTGCAAATAACAGTCGGTCATCGGACAGTTATGCACTATCAATGTAAATCCCTTGTGGGGGAGTGCGGGCCAGGGGTGGGGATTTGACAGAAAAGTAAAAATTCCAGTCAAGTTCCCGAGGGTGGGAAAAATATTTTGTTCAAATGTATCTAAGAAGACCCACCCAGGGGCAGAATTCTAAAAACAGACAGTGACTAACAAGTACTTTCTTACTTTGAAATGTCGATGAAAACTCAAAATAGAAGGAAGACACTTGGTAACCGCGTCTGAAGATTGGACCCAGGCGCTTCTCGGTCAAAGTCAAATGTCTCAACCCCCAGGACGCGACTCGCAATCAAATGCCCGAGAGAGGGATCGTTTTTGTTGTCAAATCCCGACCTTTGCCCCCACTAACCCCCCCCCCCCCCCCCACGGGATTTACATTGATAGGTGCATTATGGCCGACTAAAATTTGCCAATGTTTCCTGACTCGTCCCCAGTCGTCTCTCTTGTCTCCTGTTAATATTTAGCGCGGCCGAGGGGAGCGCAAGGGGTGATGGGAAGGAGGAAAGGCGGGAGACGACTGGCAGATCCTGTTTCCAAGATGGCGGACAGAGCAATGGCGGCGTTTTGATGAAATAGGCGCTATTAAAAGAGAACGCTTTCCGCCGCCCTTTGAAGCTAAAATCTGCTCTGCCGTAAACAATCGCGAGGTTTTGTTTACAGTCAAAGTCTTATTTGCACACCACACAACTCTTCTACGCAGTTCTACGACGATTGCCGTTTACTTCTGGTACAGAGACCTCAGACTAACTAGATCGTTTCCAAAATACTTCCCTTAAGCGTCTACGAACTTGTATTTATTTCTCATTTACACGAGAAAGTCAAACTTCAACTGAAAGCTACGTTAAACGTCTGTTTCCTTTCGCTCTGTGGTGTCCTACAGTTTCCTGTGGAAGTGTTGTGATTATTTGGGTCAAGGGGTCAAACTGATCATGACAGCTAAATTTAAAATCTCATATTTTCAAGGATCCGCACTTCAGGCCTTTATATCTCTCAATGAACTTACGGCCGAAAAGTTGTAGCCTTTGCAGTGCCAATTTATTCTGGAAACGAGCGGCTCAGCTAAAATTGCAAAACCCGGCCAGGAATATAAATTACGTAGCATTCGCGGCACTCAAATCACACAGAGAAAATGACTCGCACACTTACACGACGACACATCAATATTGTAATACAAAATTAAGGTTTAATTTAGGGATCCATACCTCTCAATAAATACAAAATCATACTTCCTCTCTTCAAATGTTCAGCGCGCGTTTCTGCTTGTAAGCTTATGTCGTCGAAGGGTTGTAAACATCGCGAGTAACTCGACTTTAGCAAGCGTCTTGACCGGTTCGCTGATGTTCTATTAAATACACCCGTAAAAAATGCCTTTCTAACGGCCAGACATCACTGAAACTTCGTCAACTACGCCATTCCACAACTCTGAGTGCATGGAAAAGAAATAATCGAAGAAAAACGGCCTCGCGCAACTTTTCGACTCTTGGCACAACTTTTCGACACAGGATCTGCCAGTCGTCTCTCTCCTTCGCTTTCCTCCTTCCCAGCATCCCCCGCGACTTGCCATTCCCAACAAAGGACTTCTCTTCTCGTTAATATTAACAGGAGACAAGAGAGACGACTGGGGACGAGTCAGCCAATGTTCGATGAAATCCCAACTTTGGTTGGACATATAATGTCTGGACAATTTTTTCCAATATTTGACCATTTTATACTTGATATACGTAATCCATCTGGTCAAACTTGGGTAAAATTTTTTAGTGCCGGGGTTCAGGCAAAACACAATATTTCATTGAAATGACTACACAAATGTGCGAAAAAAAGCTTGTATTGTATCAGCCTTTTGTTAGCTTTTAATTGTGCAATTTATTAATAACTTTGGAGTGCGTTAAATTAACTCCAGTGCTTGGTGGCCAGTCGTGCCAGTTTCCTTGAATTCTTAGTGGCCCAGGCCAAAATAAAGTGGCCCTTATTTTCCTCAAGTTGATTAAAAAAAAACACGTTTACTTGAATAAACGGTTTAATACTGCCGCCTCTTTACAAAGGGAGCAAAACATCACGTTATCTTGGACAACAAACCACGGCCTCCCCTGAGTCCAGCTTTTCTGAAATTCCCGTTGCCTTTTCGTATTTTCGTAGTTTTTGCCACTTTCTACGGCATCTTCCTTGGTTTTAGTTTTTTGGACGGCAGCGGCTCACATCCTTGGAGAAATCTCCACATTCTGTGGGTTTTACATCAGAATTTCTATGCCAAAACCTGGCGAGAAGTATGTTGACGATAAACATGTGCGACTCGAAAACGTAGATAGAACTCTGGGTAAGACTGGAGTCACGTGGCAATAACAAATCAAAATGGTGTCCAGAGATATATTTGTGGATCGATCTAAATACTCGTGAAGCTGTTAAAAGAACTAAAAATCCCCTAAAGTCGAATGAACTCAGAGTTGAGGAAAAGAAAAGAAACTTTAAGGTAGTCCAATTTAACTACATATTTTATTTTAATTTTAACTTCGTACTTTGCAACTTTTCTAAGCTTATATCGTAGTCGCCCTTTGGGCGATCAAACCTCAACTTTTAGTCGCCCTGGTCAGTTTTAAATCACCACTGGCGACCTGGCGACCGTTAATTTTTAGCCCTGTTGATTGATTAATTTAAATCAATTAACCCACAAACAAAAATATATTTTTGAAATAAAAGAAAGAAAAGAAAGGGCCGGAAAATGTTTTGGGCTCCCACCTTATAAACAGGTTTTCGGATAGACATTCAGCTTGGTTCTACTGTATGTAATACTTTGTCATAGTAGTATACAAAAGAAAGCTTTTTAGTTATAAACTGATTGATATACATAGAAAAACGCTGTCTTTTTCCTTCTATCCTTTAGATAATTGATTCTTTAATTAGACTTTTCATGTATACTACATGAAGCATAAGAATTGAGAATACTTTTTGTAGATGCTACATGAAGTGTAAAGCACGTGTTAGATCGTACGCATTGAAAACAATCGATCGGACTCAAGATATTTT
This sequence comes from Desmophyllum pertusum, assembly GCA_029204205.1. Classification (NCBI taxonomy): domain Eukaryota; kingdom Metazoa; phylum Cnidaria; class Anthozoa; order Scleractinia; family Caryophylliidae; genus Desmophyllum; species Desmophyllum pertusum. The sequence continues at coordinate 5,058 of MU827121.1, read as the reverse complement.
GACTTCACCGATGGATTTAAACATTCTGAATTGGGCCATTTTTGCCTTCTAAACTTCAATACAACACAAGAAAACAAAGAGAGAAAGGAAATTTATTGTGTGACTGTTTTCAAAGCTAAGTTGAAACTGAAAAAAGAGGTTGCCCAGCCGGGCGACTTGTTAAGTTTTTCTTGTCGCCCGAAGGCAAATGTTAGTCACCTCAGGCGACCGGGCGCTGTTAGAGCACAGCCTTGATGACCAACACTAATGCTTAACCTTTATTGTCTCGGTGCTCTGCCAGAAAAAAAATACAAGAGGGGGGGGGGGGGGGGGGGAGGGGGGGATGAGGGGGGATGTGCTTATTCGAAGGAGGGCACTTATTTCAAATTTTGGGTGATAGGAGGGGCATTTATTCGAGGGGGCGCTTATGCAAGAATTTACGGTATGCATTGATGCCCCGAGTGTTTCGGTTTAGGCTCCTTTTTTCCCCTCTCTCCTCCCATCAGCAATGGGGACCTCTATAACAGTACTGTGCAAAAGTAATGAGAGCGAAATTCAACGAAATTCGTTCTTTGTTCCCACACATTTTTGGGCAAACTTTCGAGCAAACGGTAGTGCCCTTTCAAGCTAAAATTCGATGAAAATTTGAGAGGGTACATGTAGATCAAAAATTTGAGTGGTACCTGAAATTTTGAGCAAGTGAAATAAAATAATAATGGACTTCTTTCAAGACTCTTCTAAACATAGCACATGTATAATATTTAATATTTTTGGTCGGAAGATCAACTAACAAAGAAGAGGATGAATAGATGTGGCTGACAAGACAAGGATTTACAACAAAACCAGGAAAACTAAAGGAAGACAGCAATGGTGATGGAGGACAGAAAAAAAACACGCATATGATGGTGAATACATAGAGGTTTATTCAGCGGAAAGTTGTGTAATATACGGCTGGGTATTTTTAACGAAGTCAGTTTTATTTATTTCGAGCCTTTAGGCGAGTATAAATATATTTCCTAAAATATAGGCAAAAATATAGGAAAATAAATAAACACTGACGTAGTAAAAATGCCAAGCCGTAATTTACACAACTTTCCGCTGAATAAATTGTTTTATTATAGCGACAAATTCCTTTCCAAAAATATAGGCTTTCATTAGAGTTTTACCCGTAGTATAGCGCTCAGCGGGGTCAGGGGGACTGAGGAACCCATGTAATATGGTCTCATATCTGCTCTCGTCTTTGTGCGTATTCGCACTCTAAAATGCTATGTCGTATAATAAAGGTAAATATCGTTTGTAGCCTGGATACTAGATATTCCAATTTTGGCTTTTTGGGGCCGCAGCAGCATAGTGGGCCTGAAAAAATTATCCTCTTGTGTCAGTTTCTTTGCCTGAAGAAAACAAAGATTTTGATTACACTTCCTTAACTATGGCCAAATTCTATAGATTGATAATAATTTATAGGTTTTGATAAAATAATAGATTATTACATGGTAAGAGCTTGATATCGTTTTTATTCACGAGTTTTTAATCCGATATGCCATTAAAAAACGAGTGAATAAAAACGATATCTAGCTCTTACCATGTCATAATTTGTTTATTACATATTTGAGGGGGATATAAAAACATGTAAAGCACAACTGGAGTATAATTTGTTTTTAATTATTCCTGCTATCATGCAACCTTTGCAATAACGTAAAAAAATCTTAGCTGGTCCTCTGTAATATTTAGAAGCCTTCGGTCAAGCTTCGGCAATCTTCGGAATACCTCGGATGATATTCGGTAATCTTCGGGTGATCTTCAGAAATCTTCGAAATCTTCGGAATAGCTCGGGTGATTTTCGGAAATCTTTGGACGTCTTCGGAAATCTTTGGGGTGTCTTCAGTTAAGTTTCGGCAATCTTCGGAATAGCTCAGGTGATGTTCGACAGTCTTCAGAAGGCTTCGAATGATCTTCGGCTATACAACCAGTGAACTGATATCGTATCATTCACTAGTGAAGTGAAATCGTATCACTTCACTGATGGTATGGATTTTATTCACGGCTTTATCACACTGATATCCACACGTAATATGTAATAAATAGATCTAGATACACAGCATTGTTACATGTACATGTATCATAATAGAACATGTATGTGAAACTACCTGTTATCAAGTTTGTTTGCCCAAATTAATGAAGCGATTCTGAGAAGGGAAAAAAAATCAAAATTATGTCTCTCTTTAACCATACATTTAAGTCCCTTCAATATTGTTTTATTTGACTGCTATTTGTAACAAAATTATTCTTTGTTACCGCAAATTTTGGGCAAACTTTCGAGCAACCATAGTGCCTTTCAAGCTAAAATTCAATGAAAATTTGCGAGGGTAGATCGAAAATTTGAGGTATCGAAATTTTGAGCAAGTGAAATTTCATGGTAGTTGACTATATGAAATGAAACAAAACTTCTATTCATGCTGCACTAAGTCTTACATGTATTCACATGTGCGGAATTAATTGTTTTCGCCCTAATCAAGTGCATACATGTACGTATTATCTCTGCATGTGCCTATCAATGAATGATATTTTTTGATTGTTGCAGTGGACAAGTCTGGATGAACAGTGGACATGGACAGTGCACAAGCCTGGGTGGACATCCAAACCAAACCATGGCGACCATGATTAACCAGGTAAATACACTGTTGCATCTCTCCAGACATTCCTGATCAAATTTCTGAATAGTGTAACACCTCACCACCTATAGAGCGGTTTTCAATTGAGTGTCTAAATTAATCCGCAATTGCTTTAGTTTTGCTTTACCATGCTCTATGATTGGCTAAAAAACTCATGCCACCTACATGTACTCAACCAATTGGATGCTAAACTAAAATTGGTCACCTGTTTTTCCATGCTTGGCACTTGTTACAGTGCATGTACATGTATTTGCTTCAAGTTCTTATTGCTTCATTTTGTTGCATACATTTGTTGTGATTGGTTTTGTTTTGGTTTATGACACCCAGTTGAAAACTGCTCTATGCTACAAAGTAATTTGCCTTTTCCATTTGACCAAAAAAAAACACCAAAATAATCCTCTTTATTAGAAATTCCAAAATGCCATGTTTCATTCAAAAAGTTTTTGCAATTCAAATTGTTTTAAGTGCATCTGTCAGAGTGGCTGACCTGAGAGCCATGAAAACGAACATCACTGAATATCAAGGAATCACGGAAATTTCACTGAATTTCGACCACTCCTGCCAGCATACGGAAATTTCACTATTAAAATGTCAACCACTCTGGCATCACAGAAATTTTCACTCCGCTGTAACCTTCAACCATAGTATGTATAGCATGAGTACTGGACAACGGACAACCCACTTTTCGAATGCACTAGAAACAGATAGCCAGATACATGTACGCCCTTAATTTTGGATACAATGTCTAGATTGATAAACTGGTAGCTTTATTTGTCATTAAATTTGAAAACCGTGGTGTCTTAGATGTAAGATGTGGTTCGAACTACATGTAGAAAGCAAAACGACAAACATAATTATCGTAAACAAAATTTAATACACAATTAATTGCCACGCTTTGTTCTTTTCTGTATGCCATTTGTTAACAAGAGCCTGTGGGTTTAGTTATATTTTTGCATTAATCAGCGAGGGTTTGCTCGGGAACTTAAGCCTTCGGAAGTGTTACAAACAAGCAAATTTTGTGTCCAAGAATTCAGCGCGGAATCATAGAATTCACATGAGCAGACATGGCCACGGAGCTCTAGGTAAACTAAAAAAAAGTGCATTGTAACATACAGGTTATTGTCATATACTGACGCAAAATTTTTAAAACAGCGCTTCAAAGGGAAGATTGACGGCTTTGAATTCTAACATGGACAATTTTACTCTGTTAAAGTCTGTAGCGGAAATCAAAAATCGGCTTCAGATAAATTATGACACAATGGAGGTTTTTAACTGATCATCTGAGTGGTAAACCAACTTGCTAAATGTGTTCTTCATAAAACCGTAGGAGCAAACTTGGACACAAAATCATGTTTTACAAAATTTAAACTCAAGTAGCTTACAGCATTTATTCTCTACTGTAAAGTCGCAATTCATGGCAATACAAAAATCAGTCAGATGTTTAAACTTCTCATTATTCCCCGATGTATCTTTTAAGTTTTAGCGGAATCGGCTTCCAAATGTCCAAGATAAAAAGCTTTTAAAGTGACCACTCCTACCACAAAATTTTGCCTTATGAAATTTATTTTTTTTTTTTTTTTTTTTTTTTTTCATGGGGGGCCATTCGTATCTCCTGTGACCTTTTCATAAGGGTCTCTTTAATTTTTGTCAAATCCACGCAACCATATTATTTGTGGTAACTGAAGTCCACTTGACACAGAAACAGAAATAGCCTAAAAACTTGAACAGCTTATATTTTTCGCCAATATTAAAAGGCGGATGCAAACAGTTTTAAGAACATTCTTATATCAAAAACATGCATCTAGCATGGGATTGTTGTTGAAATTCAGATTAATGATTAAATTATGACATCACTAAAGAGCCTATTTTTCATACATTTTTCTTGAATGTTTTTGTTTTACGTGGGAAAACGGTAATCCCATAACTAGAGACGATGAAAGTAGTTAAGACGAAATCCATTAGAAAATTTGAGTAATATTTAGATGGCCAGTGGACAAAAATCCTGTACTATGACGCCATCAACTTTGTCACGCTTAAACTAGATATTCATGAGCCATACCTCAACGGTATTCACACAACAAATATATAACCGCACAATCCTTAAAATTGCTTTTCCGCCTTGAGGTTTCCTCCCCGTGAATTGGTTTGAGTCATCCATGTTTAACAAAAACATGGCTGCCACCTCTCCTGACTCCAACCCATTCACGGGAGCGAAACTCAAGGCGGGAAAAGCAATTTTAAGGATTGTGGAGTTATATTATTTGGTGAATACTGTTAATGTACGGCTCATGAAATGTCTAGTTTAAGACGTTGAAAGTGTTCTTATAGGCGTCGTAGTACAGGATTTTTTAGTCCACTGGCCAGAAATATTACTCGATTTTTCTAATGGATTCGTCTTTAAGCTGTC
>MU827120.1:0-11855 GCA_029204205.1 Desmophyllum pertusum | reverse complement strand
GTGCAGATGTTTTATGAAGAGCTTGTTTACATGACTAGTTTACATGAGTGCTGATTGCTCTTTCAGGGGCACCCAACGGATCGTTTCGGTGGAATATCTGTTCGGAAGGCCTATAATCGCCCTCATATAGTTCGGTCTAGGGAAAATGTCATCTCAAACTTTCGTAATATGGGAAAAATTAATGGCCTTTTGTTTTCGGTGGTGAGGATAAAAATGTCGTTTTCGGGCTTTACAAAAAAATGTCAGCTAGGATTTTCGGAAAGGCAAATTCAGCTCGTTAAATTCGCGGCAATAAGAGGTTCAATCCCTCTAAAATTTTCTGATGTTTGGAAAGTTCAGCTAAAACGTAATCCGAAAAGAAAAACAACTTTTCTTAGCGATTAAAAAATAAGCCATTAGTTAAAACTGCACAAAAAGGCACAAATTACAACGTTAAAAAAAACGTTCCGACACCTACAAGAAATGTTAGTCGTTGGTGACTGCCCCTGACTCTTTGTAAAACTCTAAGAATATACAGATTTCTAAGGAGTATGATTAAGTGAGCGTATACCTTCACTTAAATGATAACGACAATTTTGAGACTTAGGTTACACAATTAACATATAGTAATAAACCAGCGTCATGTGTAAACCAAGCGTTCCATGTGCTGTTGCACTCAGGTGAATGCAATGAAGATTCCGAAGGAGTAATATTGAATCTAGCTCGCTGATCTTGCTGTTTTGGTAAGTTTTGTTGCGTATCAGTGGTTATAGTTCATCCGAAGAAATTTATAAAATTATATTTCCATTCAAACTTCTACTTATGCGCATACTGTTACATTTTCCTTTCCCCGGCCCCACAAAAAAAAAAGCATTTTCTACCTATCAGGTATTACTAGTATTAACTTACTTCGTTCTACATATCTGATGAGCTTGTCCAAATTTTTGTACACACGTGTTCGCGTTCTCGTACTGCGAAAATTCTTCACCCTTATGGTCAGCATGATGTGGTTGGTTTTATACTGCGATGCCTTGTGCGCATGTTGCGTTCCACGAATCTTTCCGACGGGTTTCTTTGACGTTCAAATCAAAGAGGTTCGGGTCATCTTGTATTGGCGCGTCTCTGCATGACTGGTCGTAACAGAATCCAGGTGGAGCGGCATAGCCGTTGTATAGCACCCCTGTAAATATATCAGAATATTTTGCAAGATTTCTGCTTCCTCTCCAAACAAGCTCCATTCGCTGCTGCTTGAGGCGAAGCTTTTTATCATCGTAGTCGATTCGACCCAAGAAAAATCCATCAAATGACATTTGAGCAAAGATTGAAGCTTGTTCTGACGAGTGGCCAAACGGATCAATATGCCAGGCTATCCGTGGTCTTGCGTCTGATCCAAATGTCTCCTCCACAAAGTTCAGTCCATAAGTCATTTGATCAATGATTGCATTGTAATGTGTGGCAGCCTCGTCGTTCATGCACCATCCAGCGTTTATAAACTCCAACCTTTTCTCTTGAACAAGTTTCTTTACTTCCGTTCGCATGGCTTCATCTTGTTCGTTTCCACCAGCGCTTGAAAAACGCAATTTCCACGTAAATAAATCGCTTTGACGGGTCTGCAGTTAACTGGGGAATAACAGAGTCTAGAATGTACTGAACGCCAGCGTGCTGAATGGAATTATTTGCTCATAATAATATTCGTCCACAGTTTTCAACCAGCCTACGTCGTCATGTGTATGAGGGACAAGATGGACCTGTAGTTTTGTCTTTATCCTTCACTGCTTCGTCAAACTTGCACTCGAAGGCTGCGCCCAGACAGAAACAGGTCACAAAGAAGAACAAAATTATCATTTTCTGCTGTCGAGAAAGAAAGCTACTCCATACAACAATTATTTCTGTCAAATTTTTACTTTCGCCAAACCATCCCTGAGTCACGAGATATTTTTGTACAATTTGTCACAGGCGCGTTTTGTAGGACGAGAGAACCTGGAACTATTAGTTTCCAGTATTCTTGCGGCGCGGCGCGGGTGTGAGGCTTTTATGACCAGGGAACCAAGAATTAAACGTGATTCGTGATTGTTTTTTTTTATGCATGACTTAATTTCTGCCCTGTTTCTGATGATTGGTTACGGTACTGTTACCCGACTTTGTCCTCGTTTTTACTGGGTTTGGAATTGGTTGCGTTATCGATGTCACGCTCTTTTTACTTGTCCGAGAATCGAATTTCCACGATTTTATTGTGTCACGCCTACGGACCGCACGTGAACGAGAAAGAAGTTTTCTTCGTGATGCGTGAAATGGGCCAATATTTTAAACGTGACTTGTACGGTTCCACGCAGGTATTTTTGTCGACGTGAAACACCGCTAGTCCAAGAAACTAAAACGAGGCACCCTCTCTTGTCGACGTTAAATTTGTAGGCGCTCTTGTTCCCAAAGGCCACGTTTCATTTGGTTTATAGCGCCAAGAAACGTAACGTCCACATACAAAAACGCGGAGGGCCTGGGAACAAGAAAAACGCTCGGAATTTGCGCAAGCGCCCGTTACTCCATGATAACTCGTCAGAGCAAACCATAGTTGCACTTCCTACCCTACACTTGACTTTCTATAATATGTACTGAGACTGGATTCTATGTGGAGCCCGGCCCTGCATTAACTTACTTCGTTTACATATCTGATGAGCTTGTCCAAATTTTTGTACCACGTGTTTGCATTCTCGTACTGGAAATCTTCACCCATGGTCAGCATGATGTGACTGGTTTTGTACTGCGAATGCTTGTGCGCATGTTTCGTTCAACGGAATCTTATCCCGACGGTTTTCTTTGACGTTTCAAAATCAAGCAAGGTTCGGGTCATCTTGTAATTGGCGCGTCTCTGCATGACTGGTCGTAACAGAATCCAGGTGTGTAGCGGCATAGCCCGTTGTCTAGCACCCCTGTAAAGAATATCAGAAATATTTTGCAAGATTTCTGCTTCCTCTTCCCAATACCAAGCTCCATTACGACACGCTGCTGCTTGAGGCGAAGCGGGTTTTTTATCATCGTAGTCGATTCGACCCAAGTAAAAATCCATCAAAATGACATTTGAGACAAAGATTTGAAGCTTGTTCTGACGCAGTGGCCAAACGGATCAATATGCCAAGTCTATCCGTTGGTCTTGCGTCTGCATCCAAAATGTCTCCTCCACAAAGTTCAGTCCATATAGTCATGTGATCAATGACTGCATTGTAATGTGGTCGATGCCTCGTCGTTCATGCACCATCCAGCGTTTATAAACTCCAGCCTTCTCTCTGCCAACAAGTTTCCCTTTACTTCCGTTCGCATGGCTTCATCTGTTCGTGCCACCAGCGCTCGAAAAACGGCAATTCCTCCCCCCCCCCCCCCCCCCAACCCGGTTAAAAATAAAAAATAATCAGCCTTTAACGGGTCCCTGCCCAGTTAACTGGGGAATAACAGAGTCTAGAATGTTACTGAACGCCAGCGTGCTGGATGGAATTATTTGCTCCATAATAATATTCGTCCAACAGTTTTTCAACCAGCCTACGTCGTCATGTGTATGGGGAACAAGATGGACCTTGAAGTTTGTCTTTATACCTTCACTTCTTCGTCAAACTTGCACTCGAAAGCTGCGCCCAGACAAAAAAAAATGTAACAAGGAAGAAAACAGAATTATACATTTTCTGCTGTCGAGGAAAAGAAGCTACTCCATACAACACAATTATTTCTGTCAAATGTTTACTTTCGCCAAAACCATCCCTGAGTCACGAGATATTTTTGTTTTCACATTTGTCACAGGTGTTTAGTAGGACGAGAGGAGACTGGAACTACGTATTTTCAAAAAGTTGCGTGACATGTAGTCTTAAAATTCCGAACGTTATAAGCCAAAATTATCTGCGACGTGACAGAAGTCAAATGATTTAGGTTCATTATAATATTTCTCTTCCGTTTATATTTTCATTTTTTTGTCATCCGAATTTTATAGATGCAAATGGTTAAGTATATACGACAAAATTTCAAGCAAGGCAACCGTGGTTATTTTTTTCCTATCACACTGCTAACGACATGCAAAATTAATCCCCAATTGAAAAATTTTTTTGTAAAAAATTTTTTCTAACAGAGACTCAATACGTAAGGCCAGGGAAGCTTTTTAATCTCAAAAAGCTAGAACAACTTGAAACCCCATGGCCTTAACATCCGCGAAGAAAGATATTATATATTGTTTTACTGTCAATCCTATGTTATCCTCTCTACGTATTTTCCAGTTATTTACGCCAAAAACTTTTAGTTGCTGCCGCTGTGAGTGAGCTGCTGAAGCGAACGAACCAAGGCAGCAGACCTAATCGGCAAAAAATTACAATATAGGGCCTTGAAACCAAATTTTCTAAGACCGCATGGAATTGTGGTTATGCGCGAATGGAACAAAGTAAGATGCGCAGTTCCACGTGCTCTCTCTTTCTCGACAGCTAGGCTCAGAGGTGAGTTATTTCGTTGCTCCGGATTTTGATGCTACGCGCTACCCGTCTAAGACATTTAAGTCAAAATCATACCCTGCGTATATATTCCCCGTTTAAGACCAAAAAAATCGTAAAATATATAACCCGTTCAAGACAAAAAGAAGACAGAAAAAAATAATAATTATTAGGGAGTCTCACCCCAGTGGGGAAAGGTTTCAAAAAGAAGATCACTGACAGAGAAACCTCGAGGTGGTGAAACGTAAGAGTTCGCGATAATAATCAATAATCGACAACTGAAAGTTCGACGAGGTCGAACACAGGCTGCTCTATTAAACGAAAGCTGCACACTTCGACAGTGGCTGTTGGAGTTAACGTAGCAGATAATTATTCTTTTGCATTGGAGCCAGTGCAAAAAGGTCGTCCTGGAGTACGAGTCAGTAGCGGCAAACAGCGACACTCGTTGTCAAGGTGTTGACGTGAATGCAATTAAGCCACTAATTTAATGCGATCAAAAGATATACGGTCGAGTATTTTTTGGGCTCCAAACAACTCAATGAGTCATGCGAATCAAAATATATTCTTTCGTGTTTTTTTCTCTTGGCAACGTAAAAATAGTCAATATAAGATTAAACATCAACGAGAAGGCCTCGCACAAACCTCTAATTTTCCTACCCTGTTTTATCAGACAGAAATACGATTTTTGAGAACCCGTCTAAGACATTTAAGTCAAAATCATACCCTGCGTATATATTCCCCGTTTAAGACCAAAAAAATCGTAAAATATATAACCCGTTCAAGACAAAAAGAAGACAGAAACAAATAATAATTATTGGGGAGTCTCACCCCCGTGGGGAAAGGTTTCAAAAGAAGATCACTGACAGAGAAACCTGGAGGCGGTGAAACGTGAGCGTTCGCGTTCGCGATAATAATCAATAATCGACAACTGAAAGTTCGACGAGTTCGAACACAGGCTGCCCTATTAAACGACAGCTGCACACTTCGCCAGTGGCTGTTGGAGTTAAACGTAGCAGATAATTATTCTTTTGGAATTGGAGCCAGTGCAAAAAGGTCGTCCTGGAGTACGAGTCAGTAGCGGCAACAGCGACACTCGTTGTCAAGGTGTTGACGTGAATGCAATTAAGACACTAAAATAATAATCGATAAAAGATATACGGTCGAGTATTTTTGGCTCCAAACAACTCAATGAGTCATGCGATCAAAATATATTCTTTCGTGTTTTTTTCTCTCGGCAACGTAAATAAAACATCGTCAATATTAAACATCAATGAGAAGGCCTTGCTTGTTGAGAATGTAAGCAACGGCTTTTGTTGTTCGTTAACTCGTTGGGTGCTCCATAAGGGCATACTGTAAAACATGGACTGGACTGGATTTGTAAAACATGGATTGGATTGGATTGGATTTGTAAAACATGGATTTGTAAAACATGGATTTGTAAAACATGGATTTGTAAAACATGGATTTGTAAAACATGGATTTGTAAAACATGGATTTGTAAAACATGGATTTGTAAAACATGGATTTGTAAAACATGGATTTGTAAAACATGGATTTGTAAAACATGGATTTGTAAAACATGGATTTGTAAAACATGGATTTGTAAAACATGGATTTGTAAAACATGGATTTGTAAAACATGGATTTGTAAAACATGGATTTGTAAAACATGGATTTTGTAAAATGACACCACATCGCAAGATAGTCACGAAACCACGCTTTTCCTTTGCAAACTGAGTTCGTCGGATATATTTTCTTGTAGTATTTCATTGTATTTCATTGTGCTATTGTTGAAAAGCTGCGCGGACTTTAAACAATGTGTTTGCGTTTCCTGAGGTTTTCCTGAGGTGTTGACTTGAATTTGCAAATTTGACAGCTATCCAATGTACATTGTACGCGTCTGATTGCATGGAGGAGCGTGCAGGAAAGAATGTGAGTTGTCGCAATTTTATACAGCATATTCTTCAATTTCCACTTTGTTTAAAGTCCGCGCAGCTTTTCAACAATAGCACAATGAAATACAATGAAATACTACAAGAAAATATATCCGACGAACTCAGTTTGCAAAGGAAAAGCGTGGTTTCGTGACTATCTTGCGATGTGGTGTCATTTTACAAAATCCATGTTTTACAAATCCATGTTTTACAAATCCATGTTTTACAAATCCATGTTTTACAAATCCATGTTTTACAAATCCATGTTTAACAAATCCATGTTTTACAAATCCATGTTTTACAAATCCATGTTTTACAAATCCATGTTTTACAAATCCATGTTTTACAAATCCATGTTTTACAAATCCATGTTTTTACAAATCCATGTTTTACAAATCCATGTTTTACAAATCCATGTTTTACAAATCCATGTTTTACAAATCCATGTTTTACAAATCCATGTTTTACAAATCCATGTTTTACAACTCCCTGTTTTACAAATCCATGTTTTACAAATCCATGTTTTACAAATCCATGTTTTACAAATCCATGTTTTACAAATCCAATCCAATCCAATCCATGTTTTACAAATCCAGTCCAGTCCATGTTTTACAGTATGCCTGTTTACATGGGGCTGATTGCTCCTTGTAAAACTCTAAGAAACAGATTTCTAAGGAGTATCATTAAAGTGAGCGTATACCTTCACTTAACTGATAACGACATTTTTGAGACTTAGGTTACACAATTAACATATAGTAATAAACCAGCGTCATGTGTAAACCAGCGTCATGTGCTGTGCACTCAGTGAATGAAGAAGATTCCGAAGTGAATACCCTGGGTGCCAGAGGCTTTTCTTGCGCGGTTTCCGGTTTCAAATCTCTTTTATTTCTCGCGGCTCCGCCGCTCGCCGGGGCGTCGTCGGCCTTCGCCTCTCGACGCGACGGAGAAATAAACCTCTGGTACCCAGGGTACGAAGTGAATGAAGAAGCTTCCGAAGGAGTAATATTGAATCTGCTCGCTGATCTTGCTTTTTGGTAAGTTTTGTTGCGTTCAGTGGTTATAGTTCATCCGAAGAAATAAATTATATTTCCATTCAAACTTCTACTTATGCGCATACTGTTACATTTTCCTTCCCCCCGGCAGCATTTTCTACCTATCAGGTATACTAGTTGCTACTACATAACACGTATATCAATGTAAAATTTCCTCATTGTACATGAAGAAGACTGGTTTGGCCAGTCGAAATATAGTACTAAAAAACTTAAATTCTACGTTGTATCGGTCTCTGCTTCTACAGTATATTTATATATACCTCGCTCCTGCCCTGTCGAAATTAGGTTGCACGTTCGTTCGATTGATCTTATTCCGGAATAAGAATAATTTAGCAATTACCCTTCCATCCGTACATCAATAAAACGATTATTATTATTAATATTTATTCCGTTCATAAAATATAAACACCAAGGCAGCGGTTTTCCGTACGAAAATAGCTTTTAAACGCAACATCACAACTTCGTTTCCAGGGTCTCTCTTCTTCCTGCCCCTCCCTCGTTCCAGGGAACAAGGAATTTCGTTTTATTCGAATCCGCGCAGTTAATGTTTATTTTCATCGCCAGCGATCGACTTTTCTGTTTGTTGATTGAAAATTGAAGGTCGCAAAGTTATTATTAACAATTATTGGATGAGGTTTTGTGATATCCAGAATAATCAAGGTCGAGGTAAGAGTTATCAGCCGAGACCTTGATTATTCTGGATATCACAAAAACCGAATCTAATACCGTAAATCCTCGAATAAGCGCCTCCCCTCGAATAAGCGCCCCCCTCGAATAAGCGCCCCTATAGAATCATAATATAAACCCACCCCTCTCCTTAAATGCAGTCAAAACGAATGTATGAAGTAAGAGAAGGAAGAATTACTACAGATTTATTGCCAAAAATATATATTTTTTTATAAAAATACAACTTGTTCAATTATGGAATTGACAAGAGAAAACCTGAAATTTGAAATAAGTGCCCCGGGCGCTTATTCGAGGATTTACGGTAATTGTTTTATTATACATTCAACGGAAAAAAATAATGTTTTTGTCACCGATGTTGTTTACTTATAAGCGGCAAGCAACGCATTGACATGACTACCTGTGATTACCCGTGATCCTCTCGCGAACTTGACATGATTACCCGTGACCTTGAGTGTCCTTGACATGATTATTGTATAATCTGCAGGTAGATGACGTAGATGCTTTCAAAGGCGCTGATTTCGAAAAAAATTCACTGTACGCTTTCGGCCAATCAGATATGAGATAGTGAGTTGAATGTATAATAACAGTGGTTTCATTTTTTTGACGTACGATGCAAGCATAACCGGAAAAGGAAATATTTTATTTTTCTTATGTTTGTGCTAGCGTCGTTGCGTTCGCTCGTGTAAACCGGGATAACGAAGCACAAGAAAGCGCGCGCGCGCGCGCGATCTGCCATCCTCGTTCCCAGCTCTCCTCGTTTTTTTTCTTTGCGCCGGAAACGAGTAGCCCTGGTCGCAAGGAAAAAATCGAATTTTTTCATTGGCTGATAAAAAATGAATGCGCAACACGAATTAATGAATGGATGTCGGAATTTTCGGACATCCGGTAACGACTGAGACCAGAGCCTCCGTTTCGCCAAATACGTGACCAAAAGAAACAGAGGTGATCTGGGAACGAGAATGGCGATCTGCCATATTGGATGATGCCACTGCGCTTGCGTATGTCACTTTGTGCTTATCGCACGTGAAAGTCGTGAATGGTTGAGGTCACACTAGGGCTTTTTTTTACTATAGTAAAGGTAAGTTTACCATAGTAAAGACGTTTTTGAATGTGACCGGCTTTTTTCAGTTTACCATGGTAAACGCACGTCTGGTCTGTTTGCGTTGGCAACGGCGGCAGGATGAAAGCAAAGTTTACTATAGTAAAACTACCTGAAAGGGTATGGTTTATCGCGCGTTTATCTAAACTTTGTTTGTTTAGTTGACATCTTGTCTAGTTGTTTGAGATGTATTTCTTGAGTGTGCTGAATATTGCGCCAGCTTTATACACGTGCTATCACTTTGCGCCGTCCTCAACTTAAATTGCGACTTTTATTATAACGTTGGCACTAAAAGATTACTCGTTTCGTTTGGTATCGATGTTGTGCGGTAATTTAGAAGCCACCGCATTATTGCTACAACTAAATACTCAAACGTTTTTACTGGTGGAAATACGATTTTAAAACCACTTTCATTTCAGAGTCCCACCATCCCGCAGTTACATTATACCTCACGGCGGCTATCCAGATGACCGTGTGTTTCACAATCGAAGCTACAACACGTTCACGATCCATGGGCGGACTCACAGAGAGAGTCACGCAAGGAGAAACAAACATTCAAGGAATTTCTGCATTTATCTCGTCTGTCATCAACTCAACATTTGAGTGACACTCTCGTGTCAAGGAACCATCTGGGAAGTGTGAAAGTCAACTAATGAGTTTTACCATAGTAAACTTTGTTTACATTTCTCTTACCATAGTTAAGGCCTTTTACCATAGAAAACTTTCAAGTGTGACCTCAACCATTGTCCTTATGCTTATGCTTGCGTCGTACGAGTAAACCAGACTTTATTCTGCCATTCTGCCCCTGGGTCTGCCCTAGGCAGATTACGCCTGTGCGCATAAGTCTCCTACTTGCTTCCGTTCCGTATGCGATCAATTACTGATGTCACGCAAAATTGCAATTTTCGGTGCTTTTTCAATAAAACAAAAAAGCAGTTTCATAGAACGATTTATCATACGGAGGAATATTGCGAAGTTTCGTAAAAATCTGCTGCAAATTGAAATATGATGCTTTAAAACGAGTGAGACGACATCATTTGCGGTAATGTCGTCTCAAATGATTGATTGGATTGGCACCGCGTACCTAGACTGCAAAACAGTCGTATTTTTCGCGTTACGATTCATACGCGCGCGGTCTTCGAATGAAAGTCTGGAGCGAGTGTGAAAACGGAGAGTAGGACTGGGGAGAGACGCTGAAAAATACGACTGTCGGCTTTCCATACAACGAATTCGTTCGAAATTTCCCGTTGCTCCAGGAACGGGAAATTCCCATTGGTTGAATTTTGACGCTACCTGTCAACAAAATGTTCATCGCACCTCATCAGAGATATTCGAAGCCGTGTCAATTTCACAGTAAAAACGAGCTCTTCGTGGAATTTGCATAATTTACGACAACTGAAGTTTCAGCGGGTCTAAAATGGGTCTGTTCCGTTGTGGAACGCGTTCTGTTCCGGGAAGATCTGGCAGAAAATTGTCCTTGTCCTAGGAGCCTAATGTCAGAGAAGTAGTATAGAACATGGGCGTATAGGCACAGTGGGCTCAGTGGTTTCAGATTAATTTATATATACTGTGCCTATACGCCCATCATCATTTAGCGGACAGGTGCCACTTTAATAGGTATTAATTAATAATATATTAGCATATAAATTAATAATGTTTAGGTATCATCACTTTTTCTAAGTGTGCTGGTACCCCCATGATCATTTTAAGGTATTTCCGTGAGGATAGGTGAAGTATTTTTGTAGATACTATATAACCACGCGAGAGACGAGCCTTTAAACAGCGTGTTTTAATATAGTAAAATCAAAATAATTTATTACATACCACCTATTATCCCCCTAGTGGTAAAAATAGTTGAATTTTCTAAAAATTAACAACGGAGCAACTCTGTTATTGTTAAATAATTGATTAGTTTCAAATGTGATGTATTTGAATATGAATGAAACAGGTGTTTTCAGTGTCACATGATTAGTAACAACCAATTACATCACACACATCAGCGAGAATTTCATGTATAAGTCATGTATGTGTACAGCTTCTGTACAGATTTGTGAAGAGCTTGTGAACTTATCGTGTTTCAATCTTAACTCTCAATAACGATGCCGCGAAGTATGAAGCAACTTAAAGCGAATTTGAAAGGGTGTACGGATGAGATAACGCTAAAAAAGATGAAATGCTGTTACTAATTGGTAATAATCATAAGTTTACTTACAAGTTCAGTTTTGAAGAATTTTGACGTCTTTTAACATCACAACCAGTAGAGGAACTGACAACACAGAAGACAGAATGTATGGTTTTGCAGCAAATTGCTAAGGCTGCTGAACAAGTATGTGAAAAAGAGTTGAATCGTCGTAAATGGCAATCAGAGTTCTATATGAAGTCTAATCTGCAAAAGCAACGGTTAACGAGATCAGTAATGAAGAGAAAGGAGGAAGATGAGGAGAACTTTAAAGACTTTAACAAGCTTCGAAAATGTGGTGATGAAAGTCAATCTAGTCTCGAGGGAGATGGTAATTAAGAGTCAATGGATTGAGACGTTAATCTTTGAAGAACTGATATCAACCAAAAAACTTTGAATACCATCTATTATTAATAATTAAGTACAGCACCATTTAATAATAAAACACTAATTTTTTTCTTTATA
>MU827119.1:0-11909 GCA_029204205.1 Desmophyllum pertusum | reverse complement strand
ATGCATTCAGCCATTTCATGAGGACCTTTAAGGGTGGCTCCGCGGTTATTTTTTTATTTTTTATTTGAAAGCGGAAGGGCCTCCCTTTTTTAAAAACTAATTTTCGTGGAAGGGGGAGACAAAGCTGAAGGTAGGCGTTAACCGATTTTTTCTGTAATTTTTAGTCATCAAACCAAGGAATCTTCAAATTATAGAAGGCTTTTAATTTGTAGGGCATCGGAATAAAACGATTAAGAGGAGGTGATACAGGAATGCGTTATTAAAAAAAAAAAAAAAGATACTTTGTTTTTTAAAAAAACGCGAATATTTTTATTTTTGTATTTTTTTTTTTTTTCATAAAAAAGCGGAAGATAGATTTTTTTTTTCTCATAATTAACGGTTTCAATAACTTTCCTAAGACTTCAAGGTTTACTGTGAGCAAGTAGTTTCCACAAAAACGGCCTGCACAGAAATTGCCTACAAAACACGAAGTTCAATGCTTAATCTTTCGCTTCAAAAAAAAAAAATGAATATGCTTGTGTATTTTCTTCACAAGCTGTTGCAAGAACGCTGAAAATAAAAAAAAAAAAATTTATTATAGTCGCACCTATCATTGGAAAGTTTTAAATGTTATCTAAAAACTTTGCTGAATAATCGGAAAAAGATCGGAAACTCGAAGGAGAAAAGCTATAAGCGAAAATGAAAGAACAAGGATGTTTTATGTGCGTAATTTTGTGGAAAAAAAAAAAAAAAAAATTTCAAGATATTCAAGTTGTGTCGACTTTTTGAAAAAAACTAACCGATTTGTGTTCCGCTTATTTTCTAAGGTATGATAAAATACAGCCATATATACACACGGCCTTAAGGAGTGAAAGAACAAAAGAAAATAAGGTGATGAGAACCTTGGTGGTTTCAGGCGTGTAGCGTCCCGGATGAAAGCTCGGAGAATTTGGCTCGTTATCAAATTTGTAAAAAAAGAAAGAGTCTACTTCATGTCTTCCATTTTGATTTACAAATGCTTTAGGTAAAACCCCTCGTGTTCCGGATAAATTTATTCCAAAAACTTGCCGCGGTTTCCTGAAAAAATTTATAGTTTGTGCAACTTGGGAATTTTACGGATCATCGAAAATTTAAATGATAATGAACGATCAATGACAAAATTTGTCCAAGGAGAATTTTCGATGAATCCGTAAACAAATTGCCCGAAGTGGAAAATTCCCACAACGCGGCATGAATTTTGAATAAAATTTACGGAAGGACGAGGGGTTTTTAAAGCATTTGTAAAATGGAGGACATAGTAAAGTAGCCAACTTGACGACTTAATAAATTCGCCCGAGCTTTGTCGAGGGCTGACACGCCCCAAAACTAAAAAACTAGGCGAGGCTCGTTTTTTTATATATGGCGCTGGATTTTATCAATACTTAAAAATTACGGAAAACAAATCGGTAGTTTTTTCACAAGTCAAACAAACGTGAATATTTTGAAATTCACAAATTACGCACTATAAAACATCTTGTTCTTCAATTTGACTTATAACTCTTTTTACTGGGAATTTCCGATCTTTTCCGATTATTCAGCAAAGGTTTAGGTGAGTATCAAGCTTTCTAATGATAGGTGCGATCTTAGCATTATTGAAGGCGTTCTTGAAACAGATGAAGCAAATACACGAGCATATTATTTTTAAGCTAAAATTCAGCAGTGACTGTGCTTGTGAGCAATTTCTATAGCAGCCGTTTTGTGGAAAACGTGCTCATAGTAAACATTGAAGTCTTGCGAACGTATTGAACGTAATTAGAAAAAAAATCTATCGTCGTTTATGAAAATATTCGGCGATTTCGTAAAAAAACAAGGTTTTCTAATAGCGCTTGTATCTACTAAATCTTTAAATTTCGTTTCCCTAAAATTAAAAGCCTTCTAAAATTTTAAAGATTCCTTATTTTGAATACCAAAAAATTACAGAAAATCGGTTGACCGCTTTCCTGCCGAAAGTAGTTTTTTAAAAAGGGAACCTCCGCTCTCAATAAATAACCGCGGGCCAACCTTAAAATTCACAATTTCCCGAGGGGAGAATACCGCCGGCGACCCCCTATAGCAAGATGGCTTCCACCGCTGACGCGATTCGCATTAGCCGCCCCCACTGCAAAAAACTGTTGTAGTTGGGCTCTGGAAATCAAACTTCACTTGGCAATACTACTGCTTCAACTTATAATTGGCTTTTCCTTCTTCTCCTGTCGAGCAACTAAAATATAGACCACGCAACAATTGGCAAAATACTGAAAGGCCCATCTACTTTCCACTCCGCTGCCGCCTTTTGCAAAGGGAAGGACTGTTTCCTTCCTGAATCACTTACTAAGCAACAAATTCAAACTGGGATGAAGCCAACAAAATTCTAAACTGAATCATGGAATCGATTCGGCCATAACGGACTGACTAAGACATGTCTAGGACGGGTTATTATGCCAAATCTATGTCGTGTAACGGCAAATGAGTCAGAGCTGTTTTTACAGATGTATCTTTGTTTGTAGAAGACGACAGCAGATCCTGGAACAGTTTCTTACCCTTTGCCAAAATGTTGGTAGCGAAGTGGGAAAGTAGAAATGAAAGCAGGTGGCTCTTTCAGTACCTTACAAATCGTGCCCTGCACGATTTTTTGTCGCATGGAAGGAAGAAAAAATCATATAAGCGTAAGCATGATTGAAGTCTATAAGTCTATTGCCAAGTGAATTTTGATTTCGAAGTTCGCGCAGCAGTGAAATTGACGGTCACATAACATGAAACAAAACAAGCCCTACAGTCAACACTGTACCACATATAAAATGAAAATTGACAATCAGAACATACATGAATGCATTAATGATTTTAGATTTAAAACAGGCTAGAAGGTCGGAGAGTAAGTTTTAAATTATCAGAGTAATCTTACACCTGTAGGTCATTCCTTGAAGAGATATTCCAAAAACATTAGGGTGGTCGGCACCCTGAAGATTGGCCTTCACAGTGAAAGAGAAGGGATCTGTGGTCTTGTTCAGGGGGAAGATGCTTACGGGTAACTAGGTGCCAGGTTTCTGGCCTCTTCTTCTTCACGCAAACGCTTTTTTACGCTCTCAGAAGAGAGGTGGTCACCAGGGACAATTGTCTGGCGCAATGCTCACGATAATACCAATCACAAAGCGCATCTTAGCTCACGACGTGACTTTTAAACTCGCAGCCAAGATGAAAATATATTAGGTCATCCATCCAGTGGCCTTATGTGGAGATTTTGAAAGCTAAAATACTCCACTCTTCCTTTGACTATAACACCTCGCCAAATTATCGCAGAATTATGAATGGTAATGTGTAGGAGAACATACATCTCAGTGTTCTCATGATCAACGTCGGTAACTATTAAGTCACGAATTGCTGTTCATTGTTTGAGTTCTCTTGTAACAAAACCAAGAACGTTTCGGTGAGGTCTCCCTCGGATCTCCCACCGAGGCGAAATAAACCTTCAAGATTGTAAGTTTGAGTACGTTCTGTCCGATCATTCTTTACCACAATAATTTGAAACAGCCGAACTTACCAGCATCTACAAATATCAGGTTCATATTCAGGAACATTTCTCTATACTTTTCACTGACTCCAGATCCGAAACATCCGTCCATCTTGTCAGTATAAAGAATACATGCGCAGTAGCGATTAGCTAAGAAGCTGACTAACCGATGAGCATGCCTCTAGACAAATTGTCCTCTGGACTCCTCTCATTCCGAGAGCGTAGTGTTGCGTGACAGAGGAGAGGGCCAGAACTGGGGACTAGCGGGAAACTCGAAGGAGATATTACATTTGTACATACAATTGTACGAGCGAACAACTCGCCAGCTCATTGATGCAGTCAGCGTTCAATACTTCATGTAATATCACATGATGTTGTGGTATCACTTAAAATGCCTTTCTTTACTGGAAACTGGGGTCCTTGGGACTCCTGTTTTCCAAAATGAGTGGCGAACACTGATAAAAACATGACCTATTTTATAATTTGGCGACACTTCGGGAACTGCGGGAGCAGAGCACTTGGAACAGCTTGAGTAAGTGGGCACGGCGGTATTCTGCAATCTAGCCCTCAAGATGACCGGGGATGCAGCTGTTTACTTTCGATTTATTCCGTTGACGAAAATGTATGAATCGATTCTACCAATTTCACGAGCAATGTAGCAATTGGAATCAAAAATACACAGAAAGGGCCTTACTCTACTATCCTTTAAAGATGTCCTGACAATGTTTTTCTTACCTTCGATGGGGGAATGGGTCAAAATACATTCGCTCCAAAGACTTCAATCCACAATCCATCGTGAGATGAAACTGAAAGCAGCCATTGACAAAATACTAGTGCCCAGGCTGTTCGCGGGAAAGAAGAGTTCAAAAATGATGGGACTTGGGTCTGGGCCTGACTCGTCCCCAGGTCGTCCTCTCTTGAATGTCTCCTTTGTTGGTGAGTCGAGAGACGAGTCAGGGTCCTCGCGCCGTTTTTCGAGGGGGAGGGGGTTCAGGAAACTCCTTGGCTTTATTTTATTCGGAGGGATTTATAAATCGATGTGTACTATCTAATAGGCGGCCAGTGTTGTTTCAAAAGAGTCGATTTATAAGGGTTTGTATGGGAACGCAAACGGTTTTGGAAACAATAGTAATATATTCTCACTGGGATCCCCTACATAACAATGCCTGGGCTAGTGATTAGATATTGGGGAGAAATCAGCCCGAGGCGATTGGGAGCAGGTAGCTCCCAGGACGAGAGGATGGTTGCATCTCTGCGGGAGGTGGTGTGGGCGAAGCAAAGTGAACGGTCGACACCTGTCGAAAAGACTGAGCGAGTTATGGCGTGAGGTGTGGACCTAAAATACTGCAACACAGGGGTATAAGGTACGGTAACAACATCCCAACGGACGGCACATACTGCACGTCGAATATATCTATATCAGGAATATAGAGGCATTATATGCCGGGTTCCCGCCAAGAGAGAGATAGAAAAATTGCTTCGTGCTTTTTATTTCAATAAAAACAATAGAGAAACATTTTGAGTGTTTCCCATATAGGAGTTATGGCAACGCCCATCGTGAACGTTTGAGGAGAACTTGAAATTGTCGCCTGGCGACTGGAAATCACGTAGACTACGAGCAGCGGTCCCTCTTGAGAAATCGCCGGAGAGCTGGTGCGGTTCCGTCGAGCGAGGATCTGATAAAATGTCGGCAGATCTGAAGTGAAAAATGGGCCTCTTGCGAAAAACTTCTAACACAGTGTTTCTATTTGGTATCAAAAAGTATAATAAAACTGACACAATTAATACCTCTGGTTTGCCGGGGCAAACTACTAAAAAAGAATACAACACACCTTTCAACAGGGTAAGGCCCAGTTGCACAAATCAGACGACCGTACTTGCACATTGAGCCGAATCGAATTCGAATTTAATAGTCCGACAACCAAATTTAAATTAGAAGCGTCTGAATTGTATTCAGACGCACGGAGGGCTTAAATTCAGCCGAAACTTAAATTAATAGGGGAAAATTGCTGTTTATATGTTAACAAATAGATTTCCATGATTGCCGTTTATGCGGTTACTGTTCAGTAATAGCATCCACATAAATATGACGATCAAAATGTGGTAAAAGGAACAAAAAAAAGTGGACCACAAACGAGGCCGCTCGCGGCGAGTTGGTCACGATGATGTTCTTACCACATTTTGACGTCTTGCTGTGATTCTAATTTACTGAACAAGACACACCACGGCAAACAGTGGAATCTATTTGGTTTTATATAATTTTTGGAGGATCCATTCGACTTCGGATTTATTTTCACTATTGAATTGTACGCTAAATACGTCCCCCCCCGATAAACAAATTAATGTCAACAAACATCGAGTTTGAGGCCTAACAGTGGTTTCCATGCACATCTAAAAATAAAACTTTGTGAAAACTAAATCAGGCTTAAAATAAACTACAGCTTCAACTCAGGCCAAATGTTTCGAGAAGCAAATATTTAGAGACTAACCAACATCTATTCCGTCCTGATATGAGGAAAAAACCAATTCTGAATTATTCCAGTCCAAATCCCGTTGCAAGTCGCTTATAAACGGCGAACGATAATCCCGCTAAATTTCTCGGATTCTGTTCACAAATTATGAGCTAAAAGTCCATCATATTTTCCTCCAAGTTCTAGCCAAGCTTGAACAGCCGATTTAAAATTCGTATCAATTGATCTACATTTGAATTTCGCTACGGAATATTTCGAGTTTGATGAAAAGTTTTCAGCTTTGTTTTGAAACGGCGATGCGAAGAATTCGTGTTGTGGCAGGGCGCGCAGTGTTTTCCCGCCACACGTGACGTCATCTATGCGTCTGTCCTCCAATAGATCATAAGTAAGAACCAATCACAGCGCGAGTTTTACACAGTAAATTATATAATGAAAAATACATTATAACTAGTAATACGTGACTCGCAGGTCCTCGCGAAGCTTTTGTTGCCTAGTAACGGGCACGCTGCGATTTGATCTGCAAGGTTTCCAAGAATCGCTACAAGGTTTCTGAGAATCGCCGGACGAACGCCGTGTTTTTGCTATGCCACCGGGTTTTGGTTTCGATTGGAGTTCGCTCGTCTCCCGACATCTGTAATAAATTGTAGCGCTCTTGTACTGTTTTCCCCACTTTTCCGTCCGAATGATCTGAAACCACCTCGCTTTTGTAGGTAAAAATCTTCTTCGCAATATCGGATCGGCGAATTATTTTCAGACACAAGTCTTCACGTCTACAATGCTAACTAAGCCATATGTTGATCTTACTTTGAGACATTCCTGAGTCGTCTTTCCTTTTCCTGTTGTTGATAACGGATTTAATAAAGCCGGTTTTTTTTTTCACAAATGACCCGTATATAAATTTGTTCGATAAACAAACTTGGAGTAAAAAATTGTTATTCTTCAGCAGCCGTTCCTGTTTCTACATTTACAGTGTACAAAGATTACGTCGAAGTCAATGTTATTAAGCAAAGAAAATGCGGTTAAAAAAAAGAACGGCCTGGATTCGAACCGAAAAAAAAAAAAAAATTAAAAAAGGACCATTTAGGATTTGATCTCTCGCCCTCAATCCCGAAGATCAGATTTAAAAAAGTTAGCGCCTTAAGGCCATTAGGCCACGAGCGCGCCGTGTGACGTCATGCCATCCCCCAACTCCACAAACATTTATGAATCGTAAAGGCCACACGAGAATTGCTCTCGCGTGAGCTCTTGGGGGACAGAATTATAAACCCCGCTACGCGAGGCCTTCGGCCTCGCTTCGCGAGGAATAATTCGTGCGTTTGTTTCGGCTCATTTGAAGTTCGACGTCTGTGTTGAGTTATGTTTTTATTACGTCATTAATCTATTGCTGTATTAGAAATGCATTGTGGGTAATCACCTCCCTCGTGCTCGGTATTGTGAAATAAAAAGAATGAACAGAGAACACGTTCTATATCATATCCTCCGTTGTTAAATGTTATACTCGCTACAAAAAGATGAACTCAACAGGTTATGGGCCCAGCAGAGAGTCAAGATGGCAAAGGTTGACATTTACCGGAGATGAAAACGACTACGAGTTATGGGAGCAAAATTTCTTGGACATATGAGAATACTGAAACTGAAAAGACACAATTCTACCGTCGGATGAAGAACCGCAACGAAGCCAAAAATGAGGAGTGTTACGCAGAAATAATACAGCTCTTGGACGATAAAAGTATGTCATGTGGTAATGAGGGATGCCACCTAGACGATGGTAGAAAAGCCCTGAAGATCTTACGAGAGCATTATGCTAGCCAGAGTAAGGCCGAGAATCATAACACTCTACACCGAGCTGACATCACTTGAAAAAGGAGCGAGCGAGACAATCACAGAGTACTTGATAAGAGCTGAAAGGACAATCAACGGCCCTACGAACCGCCAAGGAAACGCTCAGCGATGGATTGACCGTAGCCATGATTCTAAAAGGACTGCCTGAATCTTATAAGCCTTTGGCAATTCATATTACCCCAGAGCACTAGTGAAA
This sequence comes from Desmophyllum pertusum, assembly GCA_029204205.1. Classification (NCBI taxonomy): domain Eukaryota; kingdom Metazoa; phylum Cnidaria; class Anthozoa; order Scleractinia; family Caryophylliidae; genus Desmophyllum; species Desmophyllum pertusum. The sequence goes on along the minus strand of MU827119.1, from coordinate 3,895 downwards.
TAACCTTCACCGAGTTCAAAACGCCAGCTAAGAACGCTTCGAAGAAACGGAAAAATTCAATGCAAAATCGAAGGCAGCTCAAGTGATGAGTGTTGGATTCCCAACATATCCAACGTGTTATCGTTGTAGACAAAAAGGCCACGTTATTAGAGATTGCCCCGAGAAACTGAAAGCAACAAAGTGGTGCAATTTTCACAAGAGCACAACACACAGTGACGATGAATGCAGAAGGCAACCAACAACGAAAGGACAAAACAAACAAGCCACTTTCAGTGATCAAAGTGAAACCACCGAAGGCGAACATTCTTTCGCTTTTGGAATATATGATATCACAACCCGACGCAATAATCCCAAAGGATTGCTAGTTGATACAGGAGCTACATCCCATATTGTTACAACCGACACGCTGAAGCGAGTCGACGGAAACTTTTAACCCGGCAGAACATTCCATGGAATTGGCGGATGGAACGAAGACTAAAAATATAGCAGTCAAACGAGGAGATGCAGAGGTAATACTGAAGGATGTGAATGGGAAGCAAGTAAAGACTGTACTGAAAGATGCACTCTACATGCCATCATACCCTCAATATATTTTCTCTGTGAAAGCTAGCCACATCAAATGGAGCTGAACTTAAATTCCACCAAGGTCATAGTGAACTTGTTCATAAGGATTGGTACCACTTTCACCATCGAGGAAACATGGTCAGTTGTACTTATTTGAACACTTTTGAGCAATGTGAAAACAGTAGTGATAAGGTAAGCGTCTCGCATGATATTCAAACATGGCATGAAATATTAGGTCATTGTAACGTCGAAGATATCGTAAATCACAGAATGTAGTAGATGGGATGAATATCTCGGGAAAATTTGATAAAACTAAGTTAGAATGTAACACGTGTACAGAGGGCAAGTTTGTAAAACAATAGGAATAAGGGACCAGATGATAGAGCTACCAAGCCTTTAGGAAATGGTGCACACCGACTTAGCAGGTCCTATTGACCCAGTGTCAAGAGAGGGTTTTAAGTATAGCATTGCTTTTACTGACGATTTCTCTGGGGCAGTATTTGTTTATTTTCTCAAAATAAGAGCGATACTGCACTAGCAACAGAGAAGTTCCTGGCTGACTGTTCCCCGTATGGCCAAGTTAAGTGCATGAGATCTGACAATGGATCTGAATTTATGAGTAATGTCTTTCAGACTCTCCTTAGAGAGAGAGGCATAAAACATGAAACATCCTGCCCTTACTCCCCTCATCAGAACTGAACAGCCGAAAGGCACTGGAGGACCCTGTTTGAGATGGGTAGATGTCTGTTAATTGATACCGAGTTACCCAAAGCTACATGGCCATATGCCATTCAGACTGCTGCCCACATTCGCAATAGGTGCTATAATAATAGGTTAGAGAACACGCCTTTTTCATGTTAACTGGTCAAAAACCAGATCTCTCCAAAATGTTGGTGTTCGGATTAGAATGTCACACATACCAACATAATCGAAAGAAGCTGGACTCAAAGTGCACAAAGGGAGTGTTTGTAGGATATGATAAGAACAGCCCTGCATATCTGGTTTATCACCCAGATAGTGGCAAAGTCATGAAACACAGACTTATCAAAGTGATAAGAAAGGGTAGTGCAGAAACAACAAACCCAGACTGACATACCAATGGAGGACTTGGGCCTCTATAGAAAACCTGAAACTGAGGCTGAAACAAATTATTGAGCCAAAACCAAGCCAGCACAGAAAATTCAATAGGTAATGAAAACAATTACCAAGATGAGAGAAGTGAAACAAATCAGGAGAGTGAGGAACAGGTTAGAGATAATCACGGCCAGACAAAAAGGTACCCACAAAGGGAAAGGGAAAACCCCCAAATACCTAGAGGATTTCATTACTGACCAAAACGAGGCTGACGATTCACCCTCTACCAGTATTGATTACTGCTATAGGGTTAGGGAAATACCACAGGACTTATACCGAGGCCATGAACTCACCTCAAACTGTAAAGTTGAAACAGGCAATGAGAAGAAGAAATCGAGTCACTTGAAGAGAATGATACCTTTGAATTAACCACACCTACCGGAGGGTAAAAATGTAGTGGGGGGGAAATGGGTATATACCATAAAAGAAAGTGCAGAGGGCTCCGAAACATTTAAGGCCAGATATGTTGCAAAAGGATATAGTCAGGTAGAGGGAATAGACTATCAATATACTTTCGCACCAACGGCTAGCATTTCCTCAGTGAGAGTCCTTATGCAACTGGCAGCACAGTATGACCTTGAAAGTCCACCAGATGGACGTTAAAACTGCATATTTACATGCGCCTTATAGACCATGGAAATATTCATGGACCAGTATGCCAGAGGGCCTTCCGAAAGCGATGTCCGGAGAATTGGAGAGAGAGATGGTGTACAAACTTAAATGAAAATCCCTTTATGGTCTTAACACAGGTCAGGCTAGGAAACTGGAATAAGATATTACATTGAGCATCGGATAGGGGGATGGTTTTTGACACAGATATGAGCCAGCAGATCATTGTTGTTTATGAGCAAAACAAAATGATGGGGGACTCATAGTCATCGTGATTTTTTGGGTTGACTGACACTTAATCATAGCCTCAAATAATCGGTCGGACCATGTGAACCACTTCAAGGGAAAGCATGAAACACAAAAATTCAGAATGTAAGGATATTGGGCAAAATTTCTTATTTTCCTGGGTATAGCATTTTGACCAAACTGATGGGGTGATCAAGATGAACCAGAAGAGGTACATAACCAAGATGCTTGATAGATTTGGAATGAGCAAATTGTAAAACAGTGCCAGAACAACTCATGCGAACAGAACTGGGGGGGAAGTGGAAAGTGAGTTAAATCCTGGTCCACCAAAAGAAATACACGTGAGATTGTTAGGGAAGTTTAATCTATGCAATTGTCATGGTACCAGACCAGGATATCACAAGTTGGTCATTGTCAGTAAACTTTCCACAGAAAACTGTCTATCGTCACCCCAAAGGAAGAAGACATGGTAGCTGCCTAAGGGCCCCCAATGTTTTAAGATAATTTAAAAGGCACAATAGATTATGACACTATGCTTTGACTGAAATGTGATGAAGAGTTTGAAACCTGATTCGCTTATAGTGACTTCCAGATTGGGCATCATCAAGGAAGACAGGACGGAGTACCACCAGGGTACTGTTTTAGTTTGTGCCAAGGTTGGCCCCCTTATATCATGGAAATCCAGGAGGCAAACTACTGTTGGCTTCTTTCCACTGTGAGGTATGCCCGAGTATTATATGGGTTAGACAGCCACGAATAAGGGGAAAGCCTTTACTTAACTCAGTTGTTAAACAACATGGGAATAGGATCATATGAGGTTTACCAAGATGTATGGGGATAAACCAAGGGGCCATTAGACCCCCTAAGTTAAAAAGACCCAGTCAACAGACAGAGGTCTAAGCACATCGACATTCAGACACTGCATTTCGTACCGTGTGAATGTACTTTTGGATTGGCTAAAATAGATATTGTATATTGCCCGGACTTAGAATATGGTAGCTGACCATTTTCACAAACACGCAACAAAGGTTAACACATGAATTAAGTTCCAGAGATTCCTGGTTCTGGATGTCAGATTGTTAGCTAACTATCGATTAATCTGAGTTATAAAGTGTTTCATCCCACTTTTAGGTGATAAAAACAAGGTGTTGGTGGCGTGTTGGAGTTATGTTTTTTGACGTCAGTTAATCTATTCGCCTGTATTATGAAATGCTATTGTGGGTAATCACACAACCTCGTGCTCGGTTATTTGCTGAAATAAAAATATGAACAGAGAACACGTTCTATAATCATATCCTCCGTTGTAAATGTTATACTCGCTATCAAAAGATGAACTCAACAG
>MU827118.1:0-11965 GCA_029204205.1 Desmophyllum pertusum | reverse complement strand
GAAAGCGGAAATCTCTTGAAAGCTGAAAATTAAGCTGAAAATACCAAATTGTGGCTAAAACGGTTCCTGTCACAACTGTTTTGCCGCATGGAAACATCAAGTCACGGGCCGCGATCAAAAAATTGACACACCAAAATGTTTCCAGATACATGTTTTAGGAAGAGTCATAAAGTTTGGCTTGAATGCTCTTTAAGTAGCGATACAATTTGGAAGTCAGCAAAAATAAATCCCGAAACATACAACAATCTTATGTCTTCTCGTGAAAATTTGCGGGCGTGGCAATGGTCGTCCACGACGTCAGCGCGTATGAGACTGGGTATCTGGGCTAAGCAACATCCAGAAATCTTACCCGGACATCAGACATCCTGTAAATCGAGTCTCAGGACAGAATTAGGAAGGCTGGCCCTTATTCGGGCAGGGCAATAATAAAGTATAAGGACATATCAAGTTGTGTAACCACAACAGCCTTGAATAAATTCTTATTTGTTGACAGTGGTGTTGTATTAAATAACACTATCATGGTATAAACGGGCGAATTATTAAAGCGACGCTGAAATTTATCAAAACGTGGGTGCTGGACTTTTCACTGACTATATTTAATAAGACCCCTGATGCAGATGAAAATTAACCAATGTCAATAATTTTCAATATTAAATTATAAATTCATCGGCTAGGCACTGGGGTCAACCCCCGGGACACCGCAGGGGGATATGTTGTAGCCTGTTCCAGGCATTCAGATAGTGAGTGTCGTTAGCGAGTAGGCGCGAGAGCGTGACGAGTGGGGCTTGGGAAAATACTATACTTATTGTAATTGGAGTTGGCATTCGCATTTGACCAATAATTCCAGTTTGAAATTCGCTGAACGTTCGGACAAAGATCTTAAAGGGGCACTGTCACAAGGACGCATGCGGCCAGTCTCGCGATTCGAACTTGAAAAGGTTTAGGCTAACTTTTTCAAGTTTGAGTTTGGGGCCAAATCCAAAATGGCGTCGACTATTGGCGGGCGGCTGACACGAGTGTCAAGCGTCGTAACTCTGGGGCGAAAAATAATATTCAATACGCCCGACAAGAGCCAAGAGAGAGTGGACCAAAACCCCATAAACGGCATTTATCTTGAAGATAACAGTTTCAAAACATGGCTTGAAGGCGAAATTCGTTGCAGGTTAGGAAGGATACAGTGATACGATAGCTGTCTTCGGCGACACATTTTGTTGTTGAGGAGATTCGAGTGATCGACAACTATGTGACCTCGAGCTGTGACGCTCTCACGCGAAAACTTGAGTAGCAACAAAATCACGGGCTTTCGCGTTTCAGACAAGGCTAAAAGACCGTTCACTAACCCCGAAACGGTAAGCAAGCCGAACGGCTGCTACTACCGACGTTCGAAAAAAATGTTCGAATTGCTGCCGGCTACCGTCGGTTCGAAAAATATATTCAGGAGAGGGGCCGTTGGAATATTCAGCCGTTTCCACGGCTTACTGCTACCAGTTCAGGAAAAAAATCTTCACCGCCGTTCGAGAGGCTAAGCTGGAGGCTAAAGGGGTCCAGGTTATCCGTTGAGCAAAATATTGAGGCCTTGTGGGGGGGTTCAAAATACGGCACACGGTTATCCGTTGACAACTTAGTTACGAATGGATAAATCTAAGCTTGGCTGTCAACAACGTGCTTTGCCTTAGCGGGCGCGTTGCAAAAATATTTTGTATGCAAATCATGTTTCGAAAGTACGTATGCGAACAGCGCTCGCTGTTACAGGTATATTAGTCGACTTTATCTGTTTTACATAATCGTGATTAGAAACGCAAAATACAGGGCAAAGTTTTCAGCTAACCGTCATTATGGAATGCGCGGCCAAATAATTTATGGTCGATACAGGAAGTGAGGCAGTTTTGCGTCGCATGGCGAATCCGTGACAGTGGCTCCCCTTTAAGAGGTATACCCAAATTTCTGGCAACTTTTTTTGCTGGAATTTTGGGTTGAATGGAAAGTGTCGCATGTTTTATTGTGCAATGAATAGGGTGTGGGAATTCAACAAGTTTGTAAAATCATGGACACAACAACAAGTCTGTGATCGCGCTCGGACAGAATACTCGTTATATATCAGATTAAAAGCCTTACTATGGACTTTCACTGAAATATTGATGACATATCAATGTAAATTCAGGGGGCTGTCTCCCCAAAGAATATTCATTCGCGTTTGATTTACAAATACCAATTTTAAAATGAGCTTCGCCTGGTTTATGAATCACTGGGACAAATCCCTCTCTATTAGCACGCTTATATATAGGTGGAATATCAGAAACATCTATCCAATCCGGATTCCGCCTAACCACTGGGTCAAGATTAACTAAGTTTAGGCAATTCGCCTGGTTTGTCCGCAGTGGGTCTAACCCTCAGGCGTTCAAGCTGATGGCATGTGTAATTTGGGCTTTTCATTTGCTTTTGCCTCACAAAACATTTTTTGGACCATAATAAGACAGTCTTCTGCATCAGCAATAGCTCATTACATCAAAACATGTAGCAACCTCCACTGTCTACCTACCTGAGAAATTAAGAATTATCTGGCAAGATATTAAATTCTCCGAATTTTCCCCTGGTACAGTACCATGAAAAAAAATGGCTGGCTTTGTTCCCCAACACTGAAGGTCAACCATGGCAAGAGGTATGCTCTTACAACTGCATATTAAGTTTGTTTTTTATTTTTTGTTTATTAAATCATTAGGCAGTGTCCGATCCTCGTGTCAACCCTCATCCATAAAGTTCATGGCCTCTGGGTTTTAAAATTATGTCAGACAAGAAATTTAACAAGAAATTTTGTGTGGCACAAATTTCTGATACTTGGGGGCGCAAATTCGCCTAAAATCCACTGTGTGGCCAAGAAAGGAACATGTTTGCAAAATGAAAATAATGGGATTAGGAAAAAGGATATTCGGCACGAAATCACGATTCCTTGATCCAAAGGTGTGTCATAACATTTAATAATTAAGATGGTTTAAAATGCTTTCCACTGATTGGCTTTACAATTATCTTTTCGGCCAAAATTCGGGGGGGGCAAAATAGTTTGTCGCATTCAGTTACAGAGTTCAATGATCTAACAATAAAATCAGCATTCAATCTATTTTATTAGTTTTGCTCAAAGATCAAATGAAGCGCATGCCATCCGTCGTTGTGTAGTCGATCGCAACAAATTTAAGCCATAGGAGTAGGTTCGATTCCACCGGGAAAATTTTTCGAAGGATAAGCTTACTATTCCTTTCGCCTTGCCGTGCTGTTTTACTCGCATAATAACTAATAGTCCTTCCTTCTTTTTTTTTTTTGGGAAATGGAAAAATCTCTCTCATTGTAGATATTAAATACCGGGAACATTGAAAATATTTGATTTCAAGACGTTTCCTCTCGAAACAGTATCACAAACAAAAAATGGCGTCCAACAGCTGTGTTCGTTTTCCACGCGTGGAATATCCGGAGTTCATCGCGTGTGTCCGCGTAATCGGAAGTAAATTTGATTGGCTATTTAGAAAGTTAATGTCCAATCAATGTCAATCCATGCATCGAAAAGGGGGGGGCGGAAGGCATCTCGTTTTGAGGAATTGTATTAAATGGCAGGCGTAATTTTTCAGTCAGCGAACCAAGACTGTACAGAGTAAAAGAGAGGGGGCGGGGCGGCGGAAAAATTCGCCTGAAATACTCAGGTTAAAGACCGGTTGACTTCCGTGCACCCAGTGTGAATGGCGATATCTAACTGTGCAGGCAAGTGGTGGGGCAGAAACCCGGCTTGACGACAGACCTGCTTCACACCTGTTGGAGTTGGAGCGATTCTCTGGAACAGAAGACATAGAAGACGGGAGTCTACTAGACCACATCGTCATTAGGGCCAGCTAGAAAAACTAAGTTCAGGATTAGAAACGAGGTACTCTCCTGTCAATTTGAAAGATAAGTGTTTTCAGAATGCTCTAGCTGTTAGGTGGGGGTTCGTGTGGAAAAGTTTTACCTGCTACCTCTGATGGAGTCAACTTCCGAGATCTGGCACTGATCACAAAGGCCGCCTATGCTCATTTTAACTGCGGAGAATTAATGTCAAAAAGCCTCCCATCTGTGGCGGCTCATAGAGCGGTGGGCTCCTGTACCTGGCCCAAAAAGCAGATTCCAGTAGCAAGTTGACACACATACGAGGCAATATACAATGCTTAGCAGATTGTCCTTCAATGGGCCGTTCTTCTCGGTTTGGTGCGAACGGCGGCAAAGATCACGAAACACAAGCTACAGAAGAGTTTCTGCCTTACAGTCGTTGGGGCAAGTGAGGCCATGACCAGGCTGGCCCTATTGGCGCGAAAGGCAAGTAGGCAATTGGCAACTATGAAAATGACCCAACGGTTACGGTTGGGTTAGCATCGGGCCAGGCTGTTATGACAGATGATTGGAGCCAGTTACAAGGCACGGATTTACACATGCAACAAAAATAAGAATTGTGGGTGATAGGACAAGGGTGGTGATGAGAGGAAGGCCGTATCCGTCATCGCTACAGTAGAGGGCCTTTTCAAAGAGGTCGCAGCTATCATGTTGGCTCACGAAGGTCACATCCAAGGCATGATCGCGGGACTAAAGCGAGGTTGCGAGAGAAAGTATGGTGGCGCCGCGATGGAGCAAACTAAGTATGAACAGTAGCGATAGGCGAGCTCATGTTCACCACCTTCCAGGCTTGTAGGACGCCAGATCTAAACCAGAATCCTGTGAGATCAACCAGATCTGCCCGGACTCTCTCATGGGTCAAGAAATTCTCAATCGATCTTCTTGAGAGCATCACGTGGAAACCACCTCCTGGTAGTCGTAGACTATTCAATTCTCGCTAGCTGGTTCAAAGCCGTTCTTTCTCAATAAGACCTGATGCGCAACGCACGTGATTAAGTGCATGGAAGCTTCCTCTTCAGAACGCATGGTCTTGACAGAGACTTGTATCCGCAGTGCTCAACGACGAACCATCCCTTTTTAGGCGTCGCAAGTAATTTGAGGAGTTCCTAGAAATACTTAAGTCATAAGCACAACGACGAAAGGTGTCGCCCTACTGGCCCAAAAGCTAACGGCGGGGAAGTTGGAATCGTTTACAGAGCGAGACCTTACTAAAGAATGGCGTCGCGCGCCCTACAGGGGTAATAGACTGGCGGGATAAGTCACTCAGAGAAACCAAACTTTCTATTTCGGCAGTACAGAATTAGGCTCTTCTACTGTTACCTAGGGGTGTCACCTGACAGTAATTACTGATGGGGAGAAAGCTGCGCGAAGCAATGCTCCCAAAAGCCCAAATCCGCTGAAGAACCGAGGCCAGCAAGAGACACAGTGTGGCAAAGCAGCTCTTTGAACGAGAGGGAAATGCTCGCGCTAAACTGAGGGACAAAGAGGAGAATGGCGGATATGAAACACACGAGCTGCTCTAGGTCTTAGGAGGGCAAGACATCGAAGAGTAGGTGACCAAGTGCGTACTGACAGGCAGGCCCGATATAAACAATCTGGCATCCCACAAGGCAAAGATGTTTGGCTTCATTTGTGTAACAGAAACCAGGATAATTCGTCTGTACGTCACTGTGGGTCCTTGCAGTGGCCGGACTGGCGGGTATTTCATATTTTTTGATGATATTGCAGTCATTTACATTTGATAACGGCATGAACATAATAACAATTACACATCACACAATCGTGTACATGGATTTGTACAAGGTTGTCAATTCGCACCGAAGTTCAAGTGTTGGTTTTTGGACGCTGTTCTTTTTATGGCTTTTTAAAGGTTTGAAAATTAAGTAAAATAGGTTACGTGGGTAGGGTTTGTAAATGATGTATTGTAATAGTCCGACAACATTTGTAATGATGTTTGGTTTTTATTTTTTATCATGTTTACCAGAGCAAAAAGTACGCATGGAAAAGCACAGGCTGAAGTTGTAGAGAAGCCATCATCCATTAGCCGTAATCTGTTTCTATCTTTCGGGTTGCTTGCATCAACACCGCTCGCAGTCTAAAGGCCTATCGAGTTATGTACGGAATGTTTGATTATCCTAAATGATAACAAAGGTCAGGGAATGCAAGAAGCATTGCCGCAATTTTTTGTTATTTTCTTATCTATGATATAACATGTTCAGGACGTACTCTGTTATCGCTGATTACACAAATGCAATCGGGCAATACGGCAATAAACTGTCTCAGGTTCGTATGCCCCCGAATGTGCGTAAAAAAGCCAGTGTTGCCATCAGAAATGGTGGCAGAAATATATCGGAGTCAAAACAAGCAACATAGAAGCAAAAGATACTTTATGTTAAACCAATCGATATCTTGATAAAATTGGGCGATCAGAAAAGGAGAAGGCAGATGCTTATGAAAAATTTGGAATTATGGCTTTATCGCCTTGGATAATTTATTAATGCTAAAGAATATATGGAGAAAGCACTTGTGATGCACAGGAAAGGCCTCGTTGACAGAAGGGGAGAAGCAGACAGATTACGGAAACCTAGGAACTGTGTTTCGTTTTCTTGGTGAATATGCACAAGTGGCAAAGGAATTTCATGAAAAAGCACTTGTTGATCAAGTGAAAGCCATCGGTGACAAAGAAGGAGAAGCGGCAGATTAAGCGGAAACCTAGGAATTGTGTATCGTTCTCTAGTATGACATATCACCAAGGCTAAGGAATTTCTTGTGAGAACGGCACTTGTGATCAGGAAAGCCATCGGTTGAAAGAGAAGGAGTAAGCAGCAGATTAGCGGGAACCTAGGAATTGTGTTTCGTTCTCTCGGTGAATATCACAAGGTCTTGAAGGAATTTTCAGCGAGAAAGCACTTGTGATGCAGAAAGAGCCATCGGTCACAGAGAAGGAGAAGCAGCAGATTACGGAAACCTAGGAAATGTGTTGTTTCGTTGTCTTGGTGAATAATCACAAGGGGCTAAGGAATTTCATTGAAAAAGCATCTTGTGATCAGGAAAGCCATCGGTGACAAAGAAGGAGGAAGCAGGGCATATTCGCGGAAGCCTATGAAGGTGTGTATCGTTATCTCAGGTGAAATATCAGAAGGCTAACGGAATTTCCATGAGAAAGCAGCTTGTGATCAGAAGAAGCCATCCGGTGACAGAGAAGGAGAAGCATGCTATAATTACGGAAACCTGGGAACGTTGTGTTTTCATTCTCTCGGTGAATATCACAAGGCTAAGGAAGTTCACGAGAACGCACTTGTGGATCAGAAAAGCCATCGCTAATGCAGACAAGGTAGAAGGGACAGCAGATTATGCGGAACGCTAGGAAGCTGTGTTTCACTCTCTCGGTAAAAATATGTTATGGCTAAAGAATATCTGCAGCTATACAGCAGCTGGCAATCACAGTAGAAAGCATTGGGCCACTCGAAAAGGAAAATCAACATCCTTACGGAAAGCCTGGAACTGGTATATAACTCTATTGGTGATTATCTCAAGGCTAAAGAGTATCTTGAGAAAGCAGCTCACTTGTGACCAGGAAAGGCCATCGGTGACTAGAAAAGGAGAAGCAGCAGATTACGGAAAGCCTAGGAACTGTGTTTGGTTCTCTGGTGACTATCACAAGGCTAAAGAATATCTTCGAGAAAGCATCTTGTGATCCAGAAAAAGCCATGCGGTGACAGAGGATGAGAAGCCACATCTTAAGGGCGGAAACCTAGGAGATGTGTTTATCTTATCTCGGTGAATATGACGAGGCTAAGGAATATATTGAGAAAGGCAGCTTGTGATCAGAAAGGGGCCATCGGTGACAGAAAAGGGATAGCCTGCAGATTTTCTCAACGCCTCGGAAGTTGTGTTTTGCAACGTCTTGGTGAATATGGGCAAGGCTGACGTAAAATCTCGAGAAGGGGCACTTTCTATAAGTAATAGATATCGGAGACCGTGAAAATGACTTCACATTGGGCCATCGTAATCTTTCATTGACGAAGTTATCGCAAGGAAAGATCCAGGAAGCGTCTCGCTGTCTATGTCAAAGTATTGACAAATGCGAAGAATTGGGCGAGTATCGAGTTTCTTATGAGACAACGATCAATGGAAGATACATTTTTCAGATCGTCACATATTTCCCTAGGCCAAGGACTCTTGGCTGCATTGGTTTGGCGCCGCGGGGAATACTGATCAAGTGCGCGCTCTTTATGGTTGTGAGAGCTATTGGACTGGGGCTAGAGCCCTTGCTGAGGCTTGATTGGCAGCTCAGTACTCTGCTGAAAAATTCAAATCTCATCTGATTAACGACAATCATGGGTTGGGGCATTGGAAATATTATGAAGAAATAAAGTAACTGTACTTGTGCTTTACATCGCTTATCGTGGTCAATATATTTTATTTGTCGGATTCTCTCGAACAAGCCAGGAGTCATTACTGTTCCGGGGAAGAAAATCAGTCAATGGAATACATTGTACACGCCGGATCAATTGGCCGATTTGGATGAATGTTTCTACAAATGCTTCCGCAGCTTTCGTATTTTGGCCTCGAGGATGAATGCGAAGAAGTTGAGTAGATCTAGTAGAGATACGCTAAATGGCATTCAAGACGCCAGACAGGGTGTGGGGGAAGGACGAAACTCATGAGAAAAGGGCCCGAGGGCGACGCGTAGGATCGGGCGTCCCATCGGCTTTGCGAACTTGTTGAGGATGATAACAAGGAAGAAAGAGCCAAGATCCTGAACAGATCTTTGTTTGATAGCAAATTGATCATCAAAGCTCCTGTGGGCGTGTGTCGCGTTTAGATAGGTAGAGGAGGGGAGGTGGAAGTGCCGCGAACTCAACAACATCATTGTTCCTGATTCGTTCCTTGTAGCCAAGTTCCATTTTCACGCATTAATTGCCGAAAGTGGGGAATGTATTTATCCAGAGACTTTCAGGATCCGCATCGTTCGCTTCCTTCTTTGACGACTCTGAAGCTCATTCAGGACAGTCGCAGCGAATCTATCACATTCAGACTGGTGGCACTGATGAGTGGGGAATCCTGAGGTTAGTCGGGTGTTTTACAAGGGGCCGTCTTAGAGCAAACTTGGAACCATTGCCTGGTGGCAGGGAAAAGCAGCAGAGATGATTGGACGACTGCTGGGTTTTCAGGACGGCCTTTGTTAGCGGGCAGCACGGGCAACAAAGGAGGGGCGGTGGTTCAAAGGATAAACTCAGTGAGTCTTGATAGCATTTTGGCCGCACATGGTAATGGCGACAGAGGTGAATTGGTCCTTACACCTCTATGGCCCTTCTAACAGGATTCCACAAGATGAGTAATGACTGCCTATTGAACAATGTCCGATCATTGCAACAATTTGCAACTGCGGGGCCAAACCTGGTAGTACTCAGGCTGTTGTCACAGCTGGACGAGGAGCAGATCAGATGCTCGAGGTGAGCTGTTTGGAATCGCTCGCGGCTGTTCTTCGGGATCCGTGGCACGCTCGAAGTGTTGGTGGGCACTATGGGCACTGAGGAGACAGAGGCAACTGAGAAGTTGATGAATTGTTTTTCTAGGCATGGCACCTTGTTCGTGGGGAAAGTGGCCAGGTGAATCCCTTCAGCGAGGCCATGAAGTGGATGAAGAAGCTAACGGCTATCGCTTAAAGTTTGCGACTGGTGCACCTTTCAGGTCTGATTGGAGATAATGTCACATTTGAATTTGGAAAAAAAGAGTAAGTTTAATTTAGAGAATAAAACATTTAATGTTTAATTTGGGTTTTAAGAAATCAATGAACCTGGTGTGAGATAATAATTCATAAATCTTAGATTTCGTTAGGCAAGGCAACAAGGAAAGGTTTACTGAATAGCAAGATCTCTCGTGTCCCTTTCCTAATTTTTACTGTAAGTTTTTAGCTTTATGGCCTAGTGTATTAGCGCCAACACAATTGTCAACGGGCACAGGATAAGAAATCCAGTGAGCTCTTTTTTTGTTAGTGGATTGAACTAGATGATACGGGCTTTTTAAGCTTTTTCAAGCTTACTCAGCTAGTGTTCGATAGTAAAGCATCTACGTGGGTTAGAGACAGCGTTCCCGTCGCTGTTGTTGTTAAAGTCGGCCCGACCTTGGACGCCGGGGGGGGGGGGGGTGGTGGTGGGGGAGGCGTGCCCGCTCGCTCGATATTTTGAGGACTGATGGTTTTGTTTTGGCGCCATCTTTGGGATTCGCAAAACGTGGAGAGAAGTTTTGGGACGAGTGAAGAGGGTGGAATCATGCCACTCGCCTTTGGCAAACTCCCGTTTCCAAACGGCACTCCCATTTATTGTTTCCTAGATCCAAGATGGCGTGGCTTTTTGGTCAACGACTCGATGGAGCGTAGCATTAACGTACTCGGCTTTCGCCCCAAAAGTAAATGCCTACACACTGCCCAGGCTGATATTTTGTAAAAGAACGGTAGATTTTGGCCTTGGGCGTGGCCTATCTTCATAATGCCACGAGAATTTATTTCCATTCCATATCTTTTCTATCTTTGTTGGGCGTACCATAGAGATGCAGCAACATATGAAGGAGTGGATCTACAGTATTGAATTTTATTGCTGAGTTTTAATTGAGGTTTTTTTAACATTAATGAAACTCCTTTTTTTCTATCAGAGGGGGGAGGGAAAGGGCAATTAACTGCGATCTACCTACTTTATTTTTTGTTTTTGTTACTGGCTTGTAATATTTTATAAGTAGTGTTCTCATAAGGGCTTCTGTTGATTTGCGAAGAACATCCTTTCTGGGCTTGGAGGAACGGAAAGAGAAAACTGGCCGGTCCCCAAAAATATCAATTTACTGTTCTTTATTTACACTAATATAGAACAATCAGGAACGGCACCGCAATATTTTATAATCATTTTCATTAATTGTTTGGGTTTTATCTGTGTTTCTTTTTGGGGTGCAGCCTAAGTGTTTTAACGAAGTAAAGACATGGTCCAAAGGGGGGGGAATGAAGGACCTAGATCAACACGACATAAAGCGCCAAGCAAGTGACTCCGAGAAATGTGTTTTTTTTTTAGCAAGTGATGAACTACGGTTTTTGTGAATACCTTTGTTTTCATATCATGACGGGGTTTTTTTACCATGTAATCGCGTCACATATATAGTGTAATGCGTGGGTCTTTTCTTGTATAGTTTTAAATCTAAGAACCAACTTTTAAAAAGTGGGCAAAAAACCCCCTTAGCCAAGAGTGCTGTAAATCATTTTTAGGGCAGTTAGTGGCAGGAGCTACAATGCAATTTAAGACATAAATCGAAGAAATCACCAATGACGTTTTTTTTAATGTCGTATGACGTCCCATCTCATTTTTGTTTTAACATGCGTGCAAAAGGAAACATTTTTGGCGTTGACCATTATACACCCTCCAAGTTTTTCGATGGAGTAAGCTATGAGGGAAGGGGGGGGAGGGGTGGGGTTAGGGAAGGGTGGAAGTGGGAGAAAAAAATCCCCCTCCCCTGTCTTAAAAATACCAAACACATAAAACATATAAATTCGTGTGAAAATTGTCCCATTGTGCGTCTAGTCCAAAAAGAAATTATTCCTAACGTAATTTTGTTACATTATTTGTAACAGAGGTGAATTATATATTTCTGTAAGTAACTTTTGATGTAATAAAACTGTAACTTGGGGAAAACCTGTTTTTAACCACGCAGCTGATTATAGACAATTTCGTAAGGGTAATATATATTCGGCGAAGGGGGGGTATGAGTCATACACAGTGTAAAGTAACATAGAAAAAACACTTTTGTCTCGAGGAGATGATGTGTTACTGTCCCTGTAAATAGTTTAAAATTCCACAAAAAGCCAGCAGTAAATTTCTTTGCAGCTTAACCAAATAGACAAAAGGTTACTCTAGACTACTCATTTGTAGCCTGAGAAACGGACGGCAGGTGTAGTCACCCAGGCCGGCGTCCAAAAATCAGGTCATCAATCCCACAAATCCCGCCACTGCGTTTAAGGCTCGACTACTTACTGAAAAAGCGCTCCATCTCTTGCGACTTCAAAACTTAGAAA
>MU827117.1:0-12018 GCA_029204205.1 Desmophyllum pertusum | reverse complement strand
AAACGCTATCACGGAAAACACGGCGTTTAGGACGCAGCCAGCGATGTAAAAACTCCCCAGCGTAACTTTCGCCAGCTTGTTTGGAATCGTGGCGTTGATTGTTGTGTGGTTGTACATTGCTGTAAAAATCACAGCTTGTTGAATCTGTATCTGACTGTGAACTTGTAGACTCTGTGTCGTGTTAACTTGCTCTGTCGCGAAGCACGTCAGTTCAGTTATGTTATAATGGTTTTCTTGCCATCAGAATAAGTTGACAATTTAAAAGTTTTTGTCACCGCCCTGTGAAGAAAGCAGTAATGGCCGAAACGTCGGGGTGCCGTTTTTTATTACTTCAAATAGCGCTAAAAAATTACTTTCTCAACGACAATTTAAAACTACCGGATCACAAAACCGAATCTGAATGGTTATTTGCCTTAATGGCAGTTCTTGTGTTTTAGAAAAAAGAATTAATGTTCACGGCTTTCAGAGAAGGTAGGCTCACGACTGACCCGGGCGATCTTGTTTTCGTTCGCATTGCACTCGCTTATACAGGCATAAAGAATCAAACAGAACAAACTTTTTGCTGTAGAATATGCGACAAATGAACTTTTCGATACGTTCATGCAAATTTCCGCTGTTTTAGGGTTCATTTAATTCGTTACGGAAGGGCATGATGGATGGAAGTGGAGACATTATGGCCGCTAAAAAATTGTTAGCTACTTTAACTAATGAGTTTTTCAAAGTCTGCGTTTCGCTATGCGAATTAAGGCAATATTACGGTAAATGCACCCCCTTCTTCCCCCCCCCCCTCCCCCCTCCCCCCCCCCCCCCCCTCCCCCCCCCCCCCCCCCCCCCCCCCCCGTTTGGTCTTTCGTTTTGTCTAGTTTATCACGTTAATTTGGCACTTACCAAAGTAAATTATATATTTCATCTTTCCGATCAATTTAACTTCACTAAAACTTTTTGACAAAAAAAAGAATCGACTTTGATATAGCGAAAATTTTGCCAAAATTGCTGCCTTACATTTAGTCCTTTATTGTTCCCCCACCATCGCAAAAATAGCCTCGAAAAAAACCCAGTGGAAGTCAATTTAACTACTCTAATCCTTCGAATAAGCGCCCCCCAACCCCCCCCCCCCCTGCGATTGCGATCATATGTTAAAACCTATGATCGCAACGAGTCGCAGCGATTCGTTGCGATCGTTGTGATTATATGGAAACCAGGCTTTAGAATAAGCGCCCCTCCTAAACGGCGACCTTTGATAAGCTTTATTGGCAACATGTATCTTACTATGTGTAAATATTATTTAATATTACTAAGCTTGATTAACTTTTCAGACAGTATTCTGAAGCTAACATTACCTATTTATGTCTTTTTCTTAAATTTTATATTGTAAAATCTTTTGTAAAATATTGGTCAATAAAGTGTAAGCGGCACCCCTCGAGTAAGTGGCGAGCTAAACAAAAAGGAGTTACATATAAAATTAGCAATTGTATATTGCATTGCTAACTGATCTGGATAAAACAAGTGTAGCTTATTTTTTGTATTTTAAACAAGTGTAGCTTATGCCTTGACCACTAAACAGGACTTGGAAGCTGCCATCGCGCGCTCTGTAAATCATTACCATTTCCCCTGATAAGCAAAAACTCTTTGAATTTATCTGATGAATGACCGCATTCGTGCGACCGCGCCATGTTCTATCGTTTCCTGTGAATTTGCTGGCCAGTAAAAGAAAACAGCGTATTCACAACACAGCCAGCTATATGAGGCTGTTTAAAATCACTCGTTTGGGTTTGTTGATGTGGGAAGCTCTCGAACAGCCCCTCTCGCTCGTGCACTGTTCATACTCTGGTTAAGCCAGGCCTTGATCATGGCTTTTTCAACCCAACTCAATAATTGAGTTGCGGACTAAAAAAGCATTGCCACGCGAAATTGTGGCAGTCCGAAACTACTCCATATATATTGTCGCCAAACGTTTTGCCAAGCCTTTCAAAATAATGGTCAAGAGAAGGGCATTCCTTGCCAGATTTGTTATTTTTTTATGGAAAAAATAGCGTCAAATTGCTAAATTTGTTCACCAGAAAATGGTGTTTTTTAGAATATCCCCGAGGGTTTTAGAACGTGTTTATTATCGCAATAAGTCTTTTATACCATTTCATTTTGTCCCTCGAAGCCAAAAGGATTTCAAAGCAGCAAGCAAATATTTCCTTAATATGTTTAAGGATTTTATTACGAACTAATCAAAACTCGTGAAACGTTTTTATATACAGTCAAACCTCTATTAAGCGGCCACCCTCGGGAAATAGCCAACTGACCGCTTAATAGAGGTGACCGCAGGTTTGACTGTAGTAGTCCGAGTCTGAGACAGGTGGTCCAAGGCCTTTGTTGAATCTTAGTAATTACAAAATTATATTCAAATAGATTCTAGTCAAAGTCATACGAAGTTTGTATTGTAAAGGTACCAAAAGCGTTCATGGCCGGATGAGAAAATTTGTCCATTGCTATAAAAAAAACTACGAAATTAAAATGCAAATTCGTACTTTTTTAAACAAACAACCAATTGCTTAAAAGACTACTCGATTAGGAGAGAGTCGCATTTCAGTTGCTTTGTAAAACAGAAATAGTTATTAGCCATGAAGCTATAACTATATGAGTGTTGAATTAATCTTTTGCAAGGGGGTTCGTTCGGACTAATCAACTTTGACGACAACTGGATCTTGTGCCTTTTCTTAATTTATTACTTTTTTCAACATAAGTTATCTCTACTCAATACAACTCAATACTCTACAGTTGAGTTCGGTACTCGCTCTTTTATAGTGAAGGTTGATCACGTCACAAAATACACAATGAACAAGGCAGGAATGCCAATCAAAGACAAAATAATTATATGTGCGCTTGCACAAAAAGACTTTAGCAAGTAATGACGAAGGCATTGCGCAGTTTGCAAAAAGTGATGTTTTCAAGAATTTTTATATGAAATCCATAGTTTCCAGGCAAAATAAACGGTTCGAGTACCGAGCTAACTTTGCAATGATTGTTTGTATAAATTGATAATGGTTTCAAATCCGGGGGGGTACTCCCTTATGTGGCCTATATGACGACGTGCCGCTGGACAGGGTATGGTTTTTGGCCTCCCAGCCCTGAACAGGGTATATAATTCATGCGAGTCTGTCCTAAACAGGGTATTGTTCCGGGCTATTGTTGCACGGAGAAGTTTGCCGGTCTTTAGCAGCTCATCACTCAACATCACATCATTTTCAAGACAAGATAAATGCTATTGTTATCGGTATCCTACACTTGTTTTAGAACAAAAGAGTGTGTATTTTGTCGTTTGCCCTAAACAGGGTCCTAAAATGGAGGGTGTTGCCCTTACACAGGGTGGGTATTTTAGTTTTTTTTTTGCCCTAAGCAGGGTCAGGGTTTCAAACCCTCAGCGGCACCCCTATACCCAAACATGGGCCAAGTACCCCCCCCTTCCCCCCAGGGTTTCAAATTAAGGAATAGTCAAAATATCCGCGATTGACCAGATCGCTACTACATAACAACCAATTGCAACTGATTGAACAAAAAGTTGGTTAAAAAAAAATCGTAGCTATGGACACCAACAAAAACTCCGCCTTCTAGGACGAACCTTGTTTAGAGTTACAACCAAGTTTTCTAGACCAGAAATAATTCCAACTATGTACTTAGAACAATACATGAATGGAAAAGGGTGTACAGAGTGTACACAGTCTTTAAGAGGACGGGCTTAATTAATTTTACATTTCGATATACAAAAGTGTACACTGTCTATCAGCTAGATCTGCTAAAAACATTTCTTTACTATCTTTCAAATAAGAGAAATGTGTAGCATGGTTTTTCTTGTGAATTGGTTTTGAGTATGTTGAATCAGGTCCAGGAACTAAGTAATTAATTCGAGTACGTATTTAAATTAGTCCGAGAGATCAAACAAACAAAGGAATTGTACTTGTATTAATAGTTGTTAGGTTCTGAAAAGGTTTCATAGGATAGAATTAAACTAGAAATGAATTTGTACTTATTAGTCTGCTGAAAAAACCATGCAAAACATACTTGACATACAACAATTGCAAGTTCCAAGAAGATCTCAAGCATTAAAGTGTTATTATCCAAATGTACATAAAATAAACAGACTTGAATTACCATATCAGTTGTCAAATACAACGAACAACACAGTACAACATTTCAAGCAAAATATAATAATTTCAGTTCTTTTAAAACAAACGTTAGTCTGGATTATTTATTATTATTATTATTATTGCCATAATACTGACGTGCTATTGCCTCATTGAGTGCTATTGAGTCAATACGATGGTACTCGGAAAATTGATCAAAGTTTACATTTTTTTTCTGCCCTCCACGCAATCCGTCTGCCTCTGTCCCTGCCACCGAATTGAGCCAATCATGACAAACGCGGGGTACTCCCTGAAATTTTGGTGGGGGTATGCGGCCGCTTACCCTATTTCAGACCAAAATATGTGATTTTCCATACCCTATTTCAGACCTGACCCAAAAATCGATACCCTATTTCAGACCTATAAAATTAGTACAAGTGTCGTATACATGACTTCAGCTACCCAGGAATGGGTTTCATTTGCGCAAACAACTCGTTGGGTTGGATTGGAAGCTGAAAAAGCCATGACAAGCCTGCTTAACCAAAGTATAAACAGTACAGAGAAAGGGCTGCTCGAGGCTTTCCCATCACACCAAACGAGCGATTTAAACAACATCATAGCTGGCTGTGTTGTGAATACACTGTTTGCTTTAACCGCATTCACAGGAAACGGCCTTGTTCTTGGCACGATTTGGAAAACAACCTTATTTGCACTCGCCTTCGAACGTGCTTCTCTTTTGGCTTGCCTTGTCTGATTTTGGCGTGGGTCTTGTCATTCAACCGTTGTATGTAACATGCTTGATCCTCGAAATGATCACGAAGAAATACTTGGACACCGTATGGATAGCTTACAGAATGACGCAGGCAGTATTCGTCTCGGCAACAGTATTAACGCTAACAGCAGTGAGTATCGATAGGTTTCTCGCTTTGCAACTTCATTTAAGATACCCGGCTGTTGTGACATGTAAGCGTACATTAATCGCATTGCTACTGATCTGGATAACAAGTGTAGCTTATGCGTTTGACCATGACAGACTTGGAGCTGCATCGCGCGCTCTGTATTATCATAGTTTTGTATTCCCTGATAGCGAACTCTTTGATTTATCTGATGATATACCGCATCGCCCGACGCAATCCAAAATCAAACTCAAGATCAAGCGCAGATTTACGGGGATGAACTTTGAGCAGGAAGCGACACAGAAAATCTGCCGTCAGCATGTTTGTGGTATTCCTTTTATTGTGTGTTTGTTACTTCCCATACGTTTGCCTACGAATTGCCGTCAGGTATGCAAACTGGGATCGCAGAGTCGTGCGCCTTGCTGTTGGTTGGTATGCGAACCTTGTTTATCTCAACTCGTCTCTAAACCCATTGGTGTACTGTTGGCGCATGCGTGATCTTCGAACAGCCATGAAGAACTTTGCGAGGAACCACTTGTTTGTTTGTATTGGCTGATGACAACGTACGCTGTGTTGATGTTGGAAAGCCGAAGCACAGGACAACCGGCTGAGCAAATGGATATAACCAGTCAGAGAACATTTGAACCTAAAAGTAGAAACTCTCCTTACAGGTCTGTTTGGTGCCATTATAGGACTGGCTGGGAGATTTTAGTTATTTGCAACACGGCAGTCCCAGCCAAGATGTCAGCCTCCCTCGTGATATTACCCTGCAGCTGCGTACAGACGTCTCCTATTTCCTGCATACCGTTGGAAACTAAAAAAAGTTACTTTTCCGAGGAAAATAGACTGACATCTGCACGCAGGCAACGTCAATTTGGATGACTTTTTGTGAATAATTTTCTGTCGCGTCTGATAACATTGTCTAGCAGGCTAATTTCAAGAATCCAGTGTTGATCATGCGCCCAAATAAAGTTTTGCAGTAAATGTTCTATCGCTGTGTAGAATTGGTTATTACTGCCCTGTGCATCTGTCTTTGAAATCTCACGTGATCCCTCTGTGGGTGACAAGGTGGAAAAAGTTGAACGAGACTTAAGAGTGTATCACTGAGAAATCCAGCAGAGGTCGGAAGAAGGGGGTCGGCCGATCTCCATCATATTTATGTTGGATATTGGCCTTACCCAACTAGTAACCCTGGTAACATTCATTTCTTGATTGGCTTTATTGTTTTCGAGAACAGACCACCCCCCAAAAACTGCCCTAGCAGCACAGTGAAAGCTGTGATTGTAGGTCAACTTTGGCAGCGTATATCTCTCGATTTATTAACGCAACAGATACAATTTCACATCAATATAATACATGGCTCTTGGCAATTTCAATGTATATTACAACTAATGTTCACTGTACCTCGGACACGTTTTGTATGCAAACTAAGAATGCATGCTTCGCAACATTTTCAAAACTCGCAAAACTACCCATTTTAAAAAGCCCGTTTCTCAAATGTCCGGGAAGATACAAATATAAAACAATTTGCAAGTTACTCACCATACATAGGACGATATTCTAAGCCAGTGTTGAAATTGGTCCACTGAATTTGAATTTTTTTAACAGTGCACTGTTTTTACCACTTCCATGGATTTTAGCTTTCCCGGGCCAATTACAGTCACCGTGACTTTTTCGTTGCTGTCGATCGAATTATCCGGATTTAGCCATTTTAAACGTGTCCAAAATGTGTGTACAGCTAATAGTTATGGTTCCATTCATGATTCCCGGGTGGAAAAATATTCATTTCAAGCAAGATAGAGACGAGAGAGCCAACGACACGTTACGCTGGAAGATTGCGTGACAGCAGCTGACACGTAGCATCGAACCAAAGCAAGATTATCCGCGTAGATAAACAAAATGTTGTAAACGACTTCCTTGAATGTGACTCTTGGTTCATAGAAATCTTTCAAACATTCCATAAATGAGCCCCGTAATTCTTGTGGTCGACTAGCAAGAAGTAAAGCTGTCATCTGTTGTCCGCAATTAAACAGACAAAAACACTGTTTCCACTGTTGATGTTTGCTTAATTGTAAAATAATCGGTCACGGTTTCACTGGTTTCCATCATCCTGTAGCTGAGTTTCGGTTCCGTAACTAGTAACTAGTCAGACCAATTCCATGGAACTATAATTTATAAAGAACGGTAGAAAATTTGCTCAGTTATTGCAAAACCGGCTGATGCCTCTTCGAAGAAAGTAAAGCTTAGTAACCTGGCATCGGTGTCATTAAAAACTGGACTGTCGGATAACCAGAATTGTCTATCATCCTGTAGCTGAGTTTCGGTTCCATAATTTGTGGTAAACTAGTCAGACAATTCCATGGAACTATATAAATGAAGAACGGTATAAAATTTGCACAAGTTTATATTGCAAAAACCGGTTGATGCCTCTTCGAAGAAAGTAAAGCTTATTATTAAACCTTAGTAACACATGGGCGAAAACTAGACACGGGAAATTTCTGATTTTTTTTTTCTCAGAAGGAAAAGGTAAAAATATTGTGCTTCATTCATTGCTTGTCGTGAACATTCTTCCTCGCATTCGTTCCACATATCATAAATTAAAAAATGGTGGTAATTCAATAACTTGCAACCGACAAGGATGTATATTTCACGTGGGAACAAGAAGCTTTACCATTTCAAAATACTTTAAAAATAGGAATTGATGCTTAGTTCCGCGAAATTGAAGTAATGGAATAATTTAGACGTTAAGGGGATATACAAAAAGTAAATACCGTTTTGAAGCACAATCGCTTGATGACGTACATGTAGCATGTTGATCGAATCTTTAATTTGCTTCAACGAGTCACGACGTACGTTTAGACAATTTCGACAATTGCTGAATAAGTTGTCAACGTTCAGTCAACAACCCTTATGAAACGTTATTCATATCGTTCAAACGTGTACATTAGTCGGGTTACAGTTGTGTTTACAATACGGCTCTCTGGTCGCCGAACACAATTAGTACATATACTTCCGTTTCGCATAGACAACGGAATGGCGTAAGGTTTACTTTCGCTCACGGCAAATAGTTTGAATGTAAGCAACTAAAAAAACAAACATTTCGATTATGTAGAATTTCAGATACATCATTTTTCTTTGGCATTGCCTATACTTTGGTTACCAAACATATCAGTAGAGGTTTTATTTGTCTTTCTCTCAGAATGTTTACACTGCAATTACGGCTCGCCAAACTATAGTGTACTCTCATTGGTTACATTTGATTTCCCTGCAAGAAACGAAACAAGAGATGGGTAAAGGGGTTCAGAGTGATGATGATGATGATGATGATGATGATGATGATGATGATGATGATGAAGAAGATTGGGAAAGAGAGGCCGACTTAGCACTGAGGAGACAGTCGGTGTATAAGGAGGCCAATCTTTCCCACCCTTTGGAATACAAGGGGGAAAATATATGTGACTTACAACGACGAGGCACACTTCAATCCAAGTTCAAACTCAAAGATTTGAAAGATATCTGTCAAAATTTTGATCTAAGTGTTGAAGCTCTAGAAACATGAAGGCGTCTTTTGTTTTCCTCGATATCTGAGCTAGTACTTCGTTGTTCGTGCTCAGAAACGTAACATGTACATGGACTCATTTTGGCGCTTTAACAGCTTCGAGGGAAACAGATGGGGTTTTAGCCCGGAGGGACTCTCGCGTAAAACTGAAGAGGGGGCGATCGTCGGAAATTTTGAAAAGAACCTCTAAAATGTAACCAGAATCGCGTTTTTTTGTGGGCGTAGCTCGAATTAATTTTTACGCCCTAAGAGATATACTAATTCTAATATGACACCAAACAATTGCCACAATTAACGAATATAACTAGAACGGTGGTCATTTTAGATCTAACCACCCTAAATACACGCTACCCAAACGATGAATTTTAACATCTAAAAGGTACGACAATCACCCCTGTTACTTTTATATGGGGACTTCCCTCTTGTAGATTGTTTCAACGAAGCCAGAGCTAGTGTTGATACGATCAGATATAACGGTGTCAAGATCGCAAAGGCAGCGGTTTTGTAAGTTTGCTGATGAAGTTAGTTTAATCCTGGGAAAGCGCATATGAAAGCTGCTTTTGTCAATGTGTGCAAGATGAAAGTCCAGTGGGGCGATGTATGACAAAATTATCTCTTTTTCATTGGTTAATAAGCATATAAAATGTAATTTCCACGTGCAAGACAACAACTAAAAAGTTACATGACAAATAAAAACTAGTGAAATAAAAGTTCCAACCGAGTTTTTACAAACAAACCAACACGTTTCGGGCTTTGCCATCTAATCATGCCTACCAAAGAGACAAACACTTTTTGGCACTTTTACTTCACTAAGTTGTTATTTGTCGTGTATTAATCGGCGTCAACCAACCATGTAGCCACACGAACGTTTGAGTTCACTATTACTGATAAACTAATACGTTTTAAAAAAAAAAGCCTTTTTTTTTTTTTTTTAAAAGCTTTTTGGTACCTCACTTGGAAATCTCACGTTCGAGATGAGAAAGCGCCGAGCGGCATTTTTGTCTCGATGAGAGATTAACAGGAAAATGAAATTTACTGATTGTTTCAGTATAGCGAAGCACTGATGCAATTTCGCACGTCTTATTTTTGAATGACGCAAGGTTTTAATCAGACGAGTACTTCATGTATGGATTGTAAAAAAATTACCAACATCCTACTAGTATTATTAAGAAATTATGCATAGTTTCTGGATCATATCTGGCTCATGTTAAGCCATGGAGAGGAGAGGAAGAGGAGAGGAGCCAAGGCAAATTTTGTCGGAGGATAAAGGAGTACGAATAATTAATCATTGGATAAATTCTCGACTACTGACAAATATTAAATGTAGCCTCATTAGAGGGTGGGCATGTAGTGTAAATTTGGGGGGGGGGTCTCGGTATTCATGCACGAAGAAAAAAATGGACCGTTGGACCGTCCACATGGCCTGATGCGAGCGTACAACTTCTGAATTGCCCTCGTTTTTATTTGTAGTGGCTGTGACTATTAATCGCATCCTGCCCTTTTTAACGCAAAGCCCTAATGTTTACTATATAATGACCTCGTAACATTGGACATTTCACATGTTGCACCCAATGTATTAAACAATCACTGAAACAAAGATAAACATAAGTTGGCAATATATCATCTCGATGGGTAACGTGCGATCCCATAGCGCTCTTATTCAGTTCCGGGCGAGAGTCGGCAGAATTAAGCTCAGATCTTTTAATTTTAGGGGAAATAAAGGACGCCCTGAACGCAGGTTACTGTTTCATATCATCGCAATAATGCTACATGTACCTCCACCAAGAGATAAAACTAGTAATTATTGTTCAATGGCCTTCTGTATTGACAAGAAGAAATTCCACATGCAGTGCGTTTGGCGGTTGCGAATTGAATCCATGCAGTGGCTCAACGTTATAAACAGTTAGCTCGTTTAATAATATTTTGTAAATATCCTTCTTTTTTTTTGTCCTGCCCCTCACTCATTGAGTAGGCACCCCAAAGGTTAATTTCAATTTGTTGAAAATCAAACGTTGGTAATCAGTTTCATATGTCTGTCTTTTATTGAACACAAGGCAGTCCAACTAATCCAACTTTGGCCCACTCCTGGTGACAATTCCGGTTATCCGACAGTCCAGTTTGAAATGACACCGATGCCTAGGTTTACTAGGCTTTACTTTCTTTCGAGAGGCATCGAGCGCGGTTTTGCAATAACTGAAGGAAAATTTTCTACCGTTCTTTTATAACTCATTATGTAGCTTCCATGGAATTGTCTGACTAGTTACTAGTTACGAACGAAACTCAGCTAGAGGATGATGGAAACGCTCAGTGAACCTCGTGACATCGCGTTATTTTACAATTAAGCAAACTCACAACAGTGGAAACGAGTGTTTTTGGCTGTTTAATAATTGCGTGACAACCAGATGACAGCTTCTTACTTCTTGCTAGTCGACCACAAGAATTACGGGGCTCATTTATGGAATGTTTTTGAAAGATTTCTACTGACGCAAGAGTCAAATTCAAGGAAGTCGTTTAACAACATTTTGTTTTATCTACGCGGATAATCTTGCTTTGGTTCGTGGCTAGCGTGTCAGCTGCTGTCCACGCAATCTTCCCAGCGTAACGTGTGCGTTGGCTCTCCTCGTCTCTATCTTGCTTGAAAATGAATATTTTCCTCCACACCGGAAAGCATGAAATGGAACCATAACTCTTAGCTGTACACTACATTTTGGACACGCGTTTTTAAACTAAACGGCAAAATCCGGATAATTCGATCGACAAGCAACGAAAAAGTCCTAGGGGGGGTGACTGTAATTGGCCCGGGAAAGCTAAAAATCCATGGAAGCGGTGAAAAAACAGTGCACGTGTTAAAAAATTCCAAATTTTTTTTTTTTTTTTCCAGTGGACCAATTTGCAACACTGGCTTAGAATAATCTTCCCCTATGATAATGGTGAGTACCTTGGTGCATAATTGTTTTATATTTGTATCTTCCTCCCGGACACTTTTTTTGAGGAAAACGGCCTTTTTAAAATGGGTTATTTTTGTAGCGAAGTTTTTTTGACAAATGTTGCGAAGCATGCCATTCCTTAGTTTGGCATACACAAACCGTGTCCGAAGGTAGACAGTTGGAACATTTAGTTGTACTATACAGTTGAAAATTGCCAAGAGCCATGTAATTATATTGATGTGGTAAATTGTAAATCTGTTTTGCGTTTTAATAAAACGAGAGATATAGCGCTTGCCAAAGTTGACCTTAAACATCACAGCTTGTCAACTGCCCCTGCTGCTGGGGCAGTTTTTGTGGGGGTGGTGTCTGTTTCTCTGTAATAAAACAATAAAAGCCAAATGCAAGAAAGTGAATTGTTGTACCAGGGTTTACTAGTTTGGGTTGAAAGGCCACTGATCCAACATAAATCTTGATGGAGATCGGCCGACGCGCCCTTCTTTCCGACATTTTTCAGTCTTTGCCTG
>MU827116.1:0-12075 GCA_029204205.1 Desmophyllum pertusum | reverse complement strand
AGACATGATTTTTCTCAATGAGAGAAATCCTTGTAAAATACAATAGTTTACATTAGCGAAATCCTCAGTCGCAAAACTTACAACAATCATCTACTTACATCATGCACGTTAATCGTTTCATCCAATATAGGGTTGGTGCTGAGTTTTGGTAATGTCCGGGAGAGGGCGGAGGCTGTTCGATTGCAATCGATTCGTTTTTTTGTTTGCCAAGACAGTTCTCAAGCTCTTCTATGTTTGACTTCTTCTGTGGAAATAAAAATCATGAAAAACGAAACAAAGAGTAATAAAGAACAAGCAATAGAAATTACACAGACCACGTGAGCTCGCCTAACAAACATGTCCGAAAACTGAGGGGGAGGGGGGTGGATGGTATTATGCTCTATTGATAAAAACCAATATATCGGGACTTACTTGTCGCTTGAAGAGATTACACAGTTTCAAATCGATCAGAGGCGCTGGCTGTTTCAGTGTTTATTGGATCCACTCGCACAGTTCACCAACAAATGGCTGGAAACTCAATTAAATCTTGCTCATCGATGGAGGGATTTTCCGCTGAAATCGTCTCATCAATTGTGATGAACGTAACTTCCTAAAGCAAAATTCAAACACAAATTGTAAGTATTTATAACGACAAGGGAATTAAAAATAGGTCCGCTGTGCGTGCCAGTGTGCGAATAGATTTCATCTTCTGCAAACAAGTGCCGAACAACAATTTCAACGCCGGTGTATCCACTATCAGCAAAACATCACGCGCAATGGCGCGGAACAGTATCAGTCATAACCTGCCCTCTAGTTATCTCTGACTTTAGCACGGTGATATTCTCGACTTTCCTTCTTTGAGTAGCAAAGGTACAGCAAAAGCCATTTTGGTTACTGAATAATTTTAAACATCAAAACTTTGTTCCGAGTCAGCTATTGTTTGCGCGAAATTCGATACATATTGCGCGAGCTTGATTCTTGCTTTTAAGACTACAAAAATTTCCTATGTCCTTGTTGAACGAAATGCGAAAAACGCCACGACAACAGATCAAATGCTTGCCCGCGTTAAACTGAACGCTCGTGGGCAAATTTCGTTTGATTTCTCATTTTCATTTCTTTCTCACAAACTCCAGGTAGACTATTGAAAACGGTTGAAAACGAATCAAAACTCAAAATGACGCAATTTCTGAAGCGCGCGCAAACGTCAGAGATTAATATCCATAGCAACAAGACCAAAACAAATTGAAAATCCATGAAGCGAAGTTTAAGAAAGTTTAAAAAAGTTACTTTTCAATCTAACCTGAAAATCATCAACTTACGACTTGTAAACGCCGTTTAACATCAAAGTTTGCGGTAGTTTTCTTAAGGATAACTTAATCAGCTCGAAAATCAGATTGAAGAGCTTGAACTCTGTCCATGTTAAACTTGTGCCATCGATGCGACTCATCGCGTATAAACATTTTTTTTAATGCGGAACGTACTTAGATACGAAAAAAACTCTTACCTTCTTCTTCGTTGATGCTTGTGGATGCAGTTATTGGGCAAATAAGGCTACTTACGAGAAAACAAATAATAATAAATGTCTTCATTTCTCTCTCTCAAATAACACGGTTTGCACCGTGCCGTGACTGATTCAGTCTGAAGTGAAAACTTTGACGCAATAATTAAAATGTCGTCGATGGACATTCTACCGCGCGCGCTTGCATGTAACCTGCACGAGAAAGGATTTTATTTTTGGTTAAAGAATACAGTATGAAGGAGCAATCAAGTCTTTTCCAGTTTTTCTAATAGTCGATAGGTAATGAATATAAATTCATCAAGTTAAAACAAAGGAAATCATAACCGTGTCGGAGGTTCGGATACCCGGTCTAATTAGCATATACTTTTACGATTTTATTTCTCCGTTTACTCCTTAGTTTTTGTTTTAGCCTGCGTGGTAGGCAAACACTCGAGACAGTGTTTCATCTGATTTCCAAACACCTAGAATTTCGTCAAAAATACTCCGCTGCGCATCATATTTTCAACTCTCTTCTCGGTGTTTGGAAATGGGATGAAACACTGTCTCTCGTGTCTGATATATTACTTCGAACCAGGAGCCAGGGTATTCCCAGATTGAGAATGTTTTAGTTAGCAATGTCCTTTCGACATATACTGCCATCTATTTCCGCGTGCCGCATTCCGCATATACAATCGAAACTCTCTGAGCGGACACTCTCGTATAAAGCGGACAGCTCTACTTACGGCCGCCTTGACGAAAACCCGTTTGAACTCTAGTTCATACCAACTCTGTATTTACACATTTTCGTAAGCGACCATTGCCCTAAGCGGACGCAGACACTTTCGAGGGATACAGTTTGGATTTTTCTGTTGTTTCTAAGCTCCTGTAAGCGGACACCCCAAAGGAACAATCCATTAGCCTCCCTATCGGCCAGTCCTAGCTAGTACAGTGGAAGGACCGAAAGCACTCTAAGCCACGATTGCATGGCATTGCATAAGAAAATAAAACAAACATTCATTTCATACCATGGTTTGTTGTATTTATACTGTTTAGTGTGAGCGTACAAGCTCTCGTAAGCGGCCACTTATCCCTTATCCTGCTAGTGGTTGCTTACGAAAAAAATGCCGTTAATTAATCAGAGTCTGTAAGGAAAAGGCGCACAAAAAAGTCCTCTACCAAGAAATTGATGCGAAAATAAACATTCCGGAAGTCTTTGGAAATGTGTTGATATAAGTTGACACAACGAACACCACATTGCAGTTTATACATTTTTTTTTTTTTTTCAACAGCTGCCACTGCCTTCATCAGTTACAACACAAAATTCCAAAGTTGAATTTATAACAAACTAAAGCTACTGGGAATTACTAATCAGAAAACTATACCAAAATAACAACTATAGAATGCGTTGTGAAGTGAGAACTATAAATATGTTACAATGATTAAGAGAAGTTCAAGTTGCTTTATTTAGAGTCAACAATATTGCTATGTTGCTACCACGAAAGTGTCAGTAATTTGGCAATAGCGAAAGTCCATAATAGCGCGAGTCATTTTCAGTAAAACCTCTAGGCTCTTACCGGGGGGCTGGATTTTAACCGTAATAGTGGGGTAAATTATGGGGTACCCGCAAGGCGACGAGTTGACTGTAATTCCCTTGCTGACACGAGAGTGAGCTCCAGAACTAACATGGAGATTATTAGCCTATGAATAGGCACCGCAGTGGGGATATCGTAGGGTATACAGCTGTTTCGAGAAAGGTTGTCCTACATAAGCGTAAAAGCGTACGCACCAATGCCGAAAGGTATTATGGGTAGTGGTAGTTCACCATTCCTTGATCAAAGTTCACGAACAGTTCATGGTGTTTCCGCGCCATGGCAGGAGAATTAAACCATGAATATACAGCAATAAAAAACGTTGTCAGATAGAAGCAGCGTTAAGCCAATACGATTAGACCGAATGGTAGTCTGAGTATTAGAATTTTGCATATCGGTGGAAAAGAAATCTACAAGTTTTTATCTTGCATGTGATGTATTTTAGATACACGTTATTTGTTTTTCTGTTTTTCACTGTTGTATGGCTTTCATTGGAAAATTCTTCTAAAGTTTAGTTTGCTAGCTCTCTTCAACAGGTTTAAAATGAAAAGGAAACGTTAAAACAAATTATGATGTTATTACTCATTAGTATTCAGTTCGTGCAGCGGTTTTCTACTTTAACCCATGATACCTTTCGGCATTGTCGCGTACGCTTTTACGCTTCTGAAAAGCCTGCTTGATGAGCGCGGAGCAAGCTAGCTTCTGAATAACAACCTTTCTCGAAACAGCACAACAGCAGGGGGAGACTGGGGAGAGGGAAGGAGCCTTATTTTCATAGGCTAGGAGATTATGGACTAATGATGATGACAAAAACATTTTATCATCAAAAAATATTAGCTATAAATTTGTTACCACACTGCCTGGGACTATGGTAAAATCACTCTGTATCTTTCCGCATACCATGTTTATACATGTGATAAAGAATTCCACAACAGTTGTGACAAAATTCACCACACATCCAACAGGTGTATTTCTCTCTGTCTTCAGAAGAAAGTTTCCTACATTTGTGTCTCTTTAAACCTCGGTCATCTTTGAAGCCTTTGCTGCAGTGGCTGCACTTGTAAGGAAAATCACCATGAATTGATCTGTTATGACGTAACAGACTTACTTTGAGAGTAAAACATTTATCACAATGAATACATCTGAAGGGTTTTTCACCACTGTGAACCAACAGGTGTCTTTTCAAATGTGATGAACGGGTAAAGACTTTGTCGCAATGAGTACATTTGTAGGGCTTTTCACCACTGTGAATCAACAGGTGTTGTTTCAAATGTGATGAACAGGTAAAGTGTTTGTCGCAAAGAGTACATTTGTAGGGTTTTTCACCACTGTGAATCAACAGGTGTGTTTTTCAAATGTGATGATTGGGTAAAACATTTGTCACATTGAGTACATCTGTAGGGTTTCTCACCAGTGTGAATCATCAGGTGTGTTTTCAAATGTGATGATTGGTTAAAACATTTGTCACATTGAGTACATCTGTAGGGTTTCTCACCACTGTGAATCATCAGGTGTGTTTTCAAAGTTGATGCACGGTTAAAACATTTGTCACATTGAGTACATCTGTAGGGTTTCTCACCATTGTGAATCATCAGGTGTGTTTTCAAATTTGATGAACATGTAAAGCACTTGTCACATTGAGTACATCTGTAGGTTTTTTCACCACTGTGAGACATCAGGTGTCTTTCAAATTTGATGATAGGTTAAAGCATTTGTCACATTGAGCACATCTGTAGGGTTTTTCACCACTGTGAATCATCAGGTGTGTTTTCAAAGTTGATGCACGGTTTAAAACATTTGTCACATTGAGTACATCTGTAGGGTTTCTCACCATTGTGAATCATCAGGTGTGTTTTCAAATTTGATGAACATGTAAAGCACTTGTCACATTGAGTACATCTGTAGGGTTTTTTCACCACTGTGAGACATCAGGTGTCTTTTCAAATTTGATGATAGGTTAAAGCATTTGTCACATTGAGCACATCTGTAGGGTTTCTCACCACTGTGAATCATCAGGTGCCTTTTTAGATCTGTTGACAGGTTAAAGCGTTTGTCACATTGAGTACATCTGTAGGGTTTCTCACCACTGTGTATCATCAGGTGCCTTTTTAGATCTGTTGACAGGTTAAAGCGTTTGTCGCATTGAGTACATCTGTAGGGTTTCTCACCACTGTGTATCATCAGGTGTGCTTTTAGACCTGACTGGAATTTAAATCCTTTACCACACACTGTACATTTCAAGGCCTTTCTTCCATTCTTCTTACCAGTATTCATGTCTTTTCTTTCTTGTGTTTGACAAACCTGCTCCAGACAAGAAAACATGTAGGTATTTTTTTTTGTTCTTTGTTACAAGATCAAAGATTTACAACACAATGAATGAATAACTTTATTAATGTCTCAGTTATTTTGTAGCTGAGGGGAAAGACTCCCCTCTACTAATTGTGGGCACCTAAAATAACAAATACCAAATTGGAAATACTGTACCTATGCCAAAAAATTAAACTATAGATTATTTACATAATTTGCTATAATGTATTACATTGAGCTAAGGGGAGGTAATGTAGAGCATAAAGTACAGGAATTACAGAGGTTGCAGGTGTTAAGAATGTTTGTCGGATCATTTTTGCGAATGAATAATTTAAATATTGTTTTATAGATGGAATGTTTCGCTCCAGAACTAAAAAAAAGAGAAGAGAAACAGCAATATTGATTAGCTGCCTGAGTTTCATAGCTGCAAATTATCCAGTGAAAACAGCTGCTTCTCTTTGCTCCCAGCACTCTGAGGCGAAAACTCAAATTGTCTCACTCACAGGGCGCAATGATTAGCATCTGTATTCAAAGGCTAATAGAAAATTGAACATCAAGAGAAAATGAAGTCAATGTGCATAAACAAAGCTACTGTCAGCTCATCAAGTCTAACAGAAACTCCCCCCACATGAGCTATGACTGACAAAAGCTTATTAATTATTGCAAACTTCACAGGCAAGGTTTGATCACAAAGGTCCAGCAATAAAAACAGTGGTTAAGAGTTCTGCAATAATTCAACCGTGACTTCCATTCAAAAAATTAATGACTGATGCTTATGAATTTTAACTTAAATTTAAAAAATAGAATGATTAATGGATGGATGAAAAATGGGATGAACGCTTCTCAGCCGTTTTGACTTGTGACAGTCAAAGCTCCGAGCGGACACTCTTGTACATGTAAGTGGACAGCTCTACTTACAAAACCTGTTTGAACTCCCATACAAACTCTGTATTATTTTACACATTCCCATAAGCAGCTATTTCTGTAAGCAGCCACAAAACAGTTTTGAGGGGTTCAAATTTGGATTGACGGTGTCTGCTTACAGGAACTTCGACTGTATGTATTTATTTATGTACCATTGGTATTATGTTACATGTAGTTATTGTAATAAGACCGCCAGATCCCAAACTAGAGTCTGTTATGGTTAAATCAAGTGTTCCATTGTGTTTGATTGCTACAATGTTGTTGTGATCATTCAATACCAACATGTAACCATTGATCAAACATTCAATTGGTTTGATTAGTAACCCAGGGAATAATTTGTTTCTACTGATACAGTCATGTACAAGAAAGTTCATTCCCTATCCTGAATCCAAGAGTCCCATGTTCGGTTTTTAACTTTTCAAATGTTCCATGAATCGAATTCAAAAGCATATTTGTGTCCTGCAGGAAAATAATCTAACAGCGAACTCGGCAAGAAAGCAGTGATAACTAAATACGTCAACCGAACTGAATCAACTGATACAAGTACAAAGCGACATCAAATCGGTCGACGACATGAACATGTTCACGAACGAGTATCGGTATCACCGTATGTGACTGACATTCCACATTCAACGGCAATAAAAACATTTCTTGAACACTGTGATAACAAATTTTAAGTGTTACGGGTTTGATTACTTACCTTTTGACAGAGAAAAACAGGCGAAAGCAGCAAAACACAAAAGCGACGCAGCACGATCACGTGTTGTTATGCTGCTGAGCGAGGACGAGCGGGGGCTGGTAGTGAAATTGGAAAGGGGCTGGGGTGGGGAAGGTGGGGCACTGCATTGCTCAATACGAAAAACACGTCAGATTTATGGTATTCACAATTCCCCTACAACCCCAGTTTATATGTCTCTAGACTATTTAGCTTCTGATTATAAAAAAACAAACAGATGAAATTCATAAGTAAAATTGTTGAGACAGAAAGAGGGGAATGAGCCCACGAGGGGGAGGGGGGGGGGGGGGGTACTCCCCCAAAATACCTATATGGGTATGTGCCGCCCAACGGGGTCGTGATTTTGGGACTCCTGATCAGAACGGGGTATTAAAAAATTGGCCTATTATATTTCCAGACCGGGTATCATTTTGAATGGAAATTCTTTCTAAGACAGGGTCCAAATTTGGAGACCTGGGCGGCACATACCCACCCAAAACATACCCAAGTTCCCAGGGTGAATGAGCGTGCTTCCCTTCTTCTCTAGTCGCTGCACGGTTTGTTGGCAAGTGTATCGAGTCTGAGAGAACACGAGAGGTGGGACGCGAATGAAGCCTAATGAAAATCACCCCCTTCCTCCCGGAAAAAAACCCCATAAACTTTGCCAAAGCCAAAAAAATATACCCTATTAGGGACTGCGCAATAATAGTCATAAAGTAAATTATAATCCATCAAATATTTTTCTCGCGCGCGATTGGTCTAAACACGTCACGTGACGCAGCCAAAACTGGGGAATATCCGGGTGATATTCCCCAAGTGATATTCCCCAGTTTTGAAAATTTGCGTTTCACGTTCGCAGGTTCAGTTTTCGTCTCAAATAAATTGCTAAATTAAATAAAACTGATTGTTTTGAACAGACTAGAAATATTTTTGAACGCCAACATAAAAATTCATTTAACAGTTTGGCTGACCGAGATCTTCCACGGCAAACAGAGCGTCCTTGTGAAAAAATATTTGAAGGATAATAACAACAATAGCCTCCATTTTGGCTTCAAAAATATGCTCGGATATTTGTCCTTGGATAATGTCCGCGGACAAATATCCGAGCATATTTCCTCGCCAAATGGCGGCTATTGTTTATATAAAACCAAGGATGGGGGAAGGATAAGCCACTCAAGAAGGAGGGGGTGGGGGGAGGGAACCTGGCAATATGTGGGTTGAGTTTGCTGTTGGTTCATATCCTTGCTCTGAGGATACTCCAGTTTTCCTCCCCCCTTCCACAAAAACCAACATTTCTAAATTCCAATTCAATCTGGAAACAGTAGAAGAGAAGAGCCACTCTGTTCTTTTCCATTGAAATTTTGATTTATTTTATTTTTTATTTGTACACTTTGTTGCTATTCTTTGCATTCTCGTCCCCAGAGGCCACGATCCTTTGGTCAGCAACAAGAATCGGAACCTCTGGCTGGAACCAATTTGTTGAACATGCACAGATTACTCGTTCTATATTCTCAGCCAATCAGATTTGTCAGATTTGACGGGAAGTCCGAGATTCGCGGACTTCCGGTTTTGGAACCGGCCAGAGGTTCCGATTCTTGGTGCTGACCAAAAGGATCGTGGCCTCTGGGCATGAGAATGTATTCTTTGCAAAGCGCGTCTGATTTGTAAACAGCCTACACAACTAATATTATGTTAAAATGGTATTATGTCAGTCAATCATTTTACAACAGAAACAAAACGCTCTACTGTGCCTTTCAATATCACGCAAACTCTGAAGTTCAAAACCCAACAAATGACTGGCAGCGTTTTACTAGCCTGCGTCGCAGACGGACATTACCGGCGGTCAAGTCCGACTGCGACGCAGGCTACGTTTTACCGACACTACTGTCAATCATAATCATTATTACAACAAGCAACGGACCTGGAAAATAGAAACAAAGTGGATAGAAATGCACCAATCACAATCCATGGACGTGACATTTGAACCTGTTGAAGTCCTTAAGACAATGGATGACATCCTAAAATGCAACCATTGGCTGAGTTATGAACTTCTGAGTTCGCATGTTTATTGAACGACAGTTATTTCGTTTCACATTATTAATTTTTATGTTGATTCAAATAATGTTCAAAACTGATCAACATCAGACTAAATAACATCTACAGTTACTGTATTAAACAAAATTACAGTGAGTAACTATTAGATTTACACAATTAAATTTCAAACGTTAACAAAGTGCAACATCAGAAGCATGAAAATCTCCAAAGTTCATTTAATTATGCACAGTTTTCATTCTTAGTGGCCCTCCCCCCCCCCCCCCCCCCCCCAGTAAATAATGACAGGTCCCTAAAGATGACAAAAACGTTTTATCAAACAGTATTAGCTATAACGTTGTTACCACACTGCCTGGGACAATGGTAAAATCAATCTGTATCTTTCCGCATACCATGTTTATACATGTGATAAAGAATTCCACAACAGTTGTGACAAATTCACCACACATCCAACAGGTGTATTTCTCTCTGTCTTCAGAAGAAAGTTTCCTACATTTGTGTCTCTTTAAAAACCTCGGTCATCTTGTGAAGCCTTTGCTGCAGAGTGGCTTGGGCTGCACTTGTATAGGGGAAAATCAACCATGACTTGAATCTGTTTATGACGTAACAAGACTTACTTTGAGAGTAACAACATTTATCACATATGAATACATCATGAAAGGGGTTTTTCATCACCGCACTGGGGGGGTGAACCAACAGGTGTCCGTTTTCAAATGTGATGAACCGGGTAAAGGGTTTGTCGGCAATGAGTACCTTTGTAGGGGCTTCTTCACCACTGTGAATCAACAGGTGTTTGTTTCAAAATGTGATGAACATTGTAACCAGTGTTTGTCGCAGAAGAGTACATTTTCAGGGTTTTGTTTTTTTTTTTTTTTTTTTTTTTTTTTTTTGTTTTTTTTTTTTTTTTTTTTTTCTCACTCAGTGTGAATCATCAGTGTGTGTTTTCAATGTGATGCATTGGTAGAGCATTTGTCACATGGAGTACATCTGGGGAGCTTTCACCACTGTGATCAATCGTCAGTGTGTTTTCAAGTGTGAGGGAAACGGTTAAAACGTTTGTCACATTGAGTAACATCTGTAGTGGTTTCTCACCACTGTGAATCATCAGGTCGTGTTTTCAAATGTGATGATTGGGTAAAACATTTGTCACATTGAGCACATCCTGTAGGGTTTTCTCACCAGTGTGAATCATCAGGTTGTGTTTTTCAAATGTGATAGATTTGGTAAAACATTTGTCCACTTGAGTACACTCTGTAGGGTTTTCTCACCACTGTGAATCATCCGGTGTCCCCCATGTTGTTTTTTTTTTTTTTTTTTAAAAAACCAAAAAAAAAAAAACCTGATGAATTGGTTAAAGTGTTTTTGTCACATTGAGTACATCTGAAGGGCTTTTTTACCACTGTGAATCATCAGGTGTGTTTTCAAATTTGGATGATAGGTGTAAAACATT
This sequence comes from Desmophyllum pertusum, assembly GCA_029204205.1. NCBI lineage: Eukaryota > Metazoa > Cnidaria > Anthozoa > Scleractinia > Caryophylliidae > Desmophyllum > Desmophyllum pertusum. The sequence goes on along the minus strand of MU827116.1, from coordinate 1,561 downwards.
TGTCACGATTGAGTCAGCATCTGTAGGGTTTCTCCAACCAGTGTGAATCATCAGGTGTGTTTTCAAATGTGATGAACGTGTAAAGCACTTGTCACATTGAGTACATCTGTAGGGTTTCTCACCATTGTGAATCATCAAGTGTGTTTTCAAATGCGATGATTGGTTAAAGCATTTGTCACATTGAGTACATCTGAAGGGTTTCTCACCAGTGTGAATCATCAGGTGTGTTTTCAAATTTATGATTGGGTAAAACATTTGTCACATTGATCACATCTGTAGGGTTTCTCACCAGTGTGAATCATCAGGTGTGTTTTCAAATGTGATGATTGGTTAAAGCATTTGTCACATTGAGTACATCTGTAGGGTTTCTCACTCCTGTGAATCATCAGGTGCCTTTTTAGACGTGACTGTAATTGAAATCCTTTACCACACACTGTACATTTCAAGGTCTTTCTTCTTTTCGTCTTATCAGTATTCATATCTTGTCTTGTCTTGACAACCTGCTCCAGACAAGAAAACAATATGTTACAAGATGAAGATTTACAACACAATGAATGAATAACTTTATTAATGTGTCAGTTAATATTTTGTAGCTGAGGGAAAAGTCTCCTCTACTAATATAATTTTGTGGACACCTAAATAACAAATAACAAAATTGGAAATATTGTACCTATGCCAAAAAATTAAAACTATAGATTATTTACAAATACAATAATGTATTTACATTGAGCTAAGGGGAGGTTATGTATAGCCAGTTCCAGGCGTTCGGATAGTGGAGGAGCGACGCGAAAAGACGAGGAGAGGGCGCAAAAGAATGCCTGTAAACATTTTTTTTAAAAAGCTCTTTCCACCCACTGTAGACCCGCATACTGTGGTCCTGTAACATAACCTCTGTTATTCACGTTTTATGGTTTTCTGTAGTTATAAATTACCTGTAGGCGACATATACACGACTGACTCTTACAGTTCGTGACTTAAATAATGTACGTTTGCCGTTACGTTCTCTATTAGCCTCTATTTAAAAAGAAATCAATTGGTCTTCCCGAATATTACGTTTCATGTGTGTTTCTAAAGAGCCCTTTTAAAAGGTTACCGAGAGCTGTTCGAGAACTGTGGTCTGAGTGATTTCTGGCTTCCGCCCATTGAAGACGATTTGACCCCTCTGTTTATTTTCGATGTTTTCACTGATGTTTTCGACACTAGTAAGGTTTTCTTTGGCTCTATATCTATTGCAATATATTTTTTGTAGTAGTTCTCTAGTTAGGGGGCTGGATCTGGTTTTCCTAATGAAGGGAATCGAACATGCGGGAAGTCGTCCGTGTTTTGTTGTTTACATTATTATTATTATTATTATGCAATGCATTTTTGAAGTGCTCCAGCGCTGCGTATGTGGACCTCTACGAAAGTATCTCTCGCCTCCCTGGCCCCTACGCCAGATCGCATTTCATCATTAGAACATCAAAAACGCGCTCGTGTTTTGAACAGTAACTGTCAAAATTGACGCAATCAAAGGGGTAATACCGGAACAAGCTTTTTAAAGAAAATGTTTACAGGCGTTCAT
>MU827115.1:0-12140 GCA_029204205.1 Desmophyllum pertusum | reverse complement strand
CGATGGCTCTTCTGATCACAAGTGCTTTCTGTCAAGTATATTCTCCTTAGCCTTTAGATATTCACCGAGAGATTGGGAAACACAGTTTTCCTAGGGTTTCGCGTAATCTGGCTGGCTTCTCTCTTCCTTGTCCTCCAGATGGCTCTTCTGATGCACAAGTGCTTTCTGCGATGATATTCCTTACGACCTTTAGATGATTCACCGAGAGATGAAACACAATTCCTAGTATTTTTTTTTCCCGTAATCTGCTGCTTCTCCTCTAGTCCCTTGATCCCGCGATGGCTCTTCTGATCACAAGTGCTTTCTCTGTGATAGTTTTGCCTAAGCTCTTTAGATATTCACCGAGAGATCGAAAAACAGTTCCTAGGTTTCCGTAATCTGTTGCTTCTCCTTTTTTGTTACCAATTTCTATTTCGATCGCAAGCGATTTCTCCATATATTCTTTAGCATTGTTAAGTTCTCCAAGTTGATGCAACATAGCTCCGAATTTACATAAACATTTGCTTCTCCCTTTCTGTCGCCAATTTTTATCAAGATATTGATTGCTCTCTCATAAAGTTCTTTTGCTTGGGTATGTTCATTTTTACTACTGATATATTTCTGCCATTCGTATGGCAACATTGGCTCTTTCGGGCATACAATAAGAACTTTATTTCCGTATTGGATTGCATTTGTGTAATCAGCGATAACAGAGTACGCCGTGAACATTATATAATAGATAGCACAATAAAACTATTTGGGCCTGTTCGTCTTGCATTCCCTGACATTTATCATTTAGGAGAATCAAACATTCTTTACATAACTCGATGGCCTTTAGACTGCGACCGGTGTTGAGAAGGAATGTAGCGACAACTACGGCTATACAGATCGCTTCCAGAACTTCACATATGTTGTACATGATGCTCTCTTCTGTAAGCCTTATAGAAAGAAATACAAACACATTACAAATGTTTCCGCACAGTATATAGGCTCGATTACCAGCTGCTGTTCGGGAAAATAAGGCCTACGCTCCTCCCCTGGTGGGGGGGGGAGGGGGGGGGCTTGGGGGGGGGGGACTCACAAAGATCGCTAATTGATACTCTGGAAAAGGATTGTTAGTCAGACGAAACGAAACGCGTAGGAAAGAAGTTTTACAACTACAAGTTCGCAGTGCTGCTTACTAGTTTAGCCTTTTGGGTTAGAAAAAATCGTTAAAAATATTCTGGAACAGGGTATCTTTTTTCAACATTTAGTCTGGAACAGGGTCGCAAAATTAGCGTTTTGTGGTCTGGTACAGGGTATGGGTTTCTATAGCTCAGCGGCACACCCCCACCCAATTTTTTGGGGAGTACTCCTCCACCCCGGGCTCCTCCCGAAAGTAAAGCTTTCCATCCTGGAGGCTTAATTTTGCCATACCATGTTGACAGCAAACGTATGGATTTTAAAAACGTTTATAATATATTTTAGCCTGAAATCATTTTTAAAACTTCTTAATTTTAAAACTTTCAAAACCTCCATAAAATGGTCTAAAAACCCACACTTGAACATCAGTGGAATTGACAACCTTAATAATGTCATTACATTCTTTCCACTTCTGGCACAGGCTTCCCAATTTCATGATAATTAATTATTTATGTAAGCGCTACTTAAGAGAGGAACGTGACTCTCTGAATTAAGCGGTGTTGTGTTACAATGTTGGCTGTTGAGAAATGGCGATCGAAACAGCGTTTAATTTAAGCGTTCAATATGGTAATTTTTTGTCATATTTTTAATAAAGACAAAATGAGGTTCTTGTTTACTTCTTTTTATGTAAAAATAATGAGAAAAAATTACCATATTTAACGCTGAAATTAAACGCTGTTTCGATCGCCATACAACGCCTTATAGAGCGGTCAAATTTTCAACGGCCATCATTGTAACACTGAATATGGGATGCCTGTGCTTCTAGTACTCATTTCGTACCACTGTCTTTTTGTATATACTTGACAAAGTCGCGTGATAGGATTCTGTAAAGGGTCTATAATTATCATTCATTGTACTAAAGCATGGACCTATGTCCAAGCACAGTCTGACTTTTGCAACAAGATTGTGTGATGTGTGATTGTTATTTACGGCTTATTAGTCTTCAGTACGAGTCAAATGTAACTGACTAATATTCTCATGCTCAAAAAAGTAGAGGGGGCCAAATTAACCCAAACCACCATAGTATTATCCTGGTTCCCGTAATAAAGTGACCCTGGCCAGTGCTCGAGTCCAACAGGCTAACCATTAGGCCACCGCGCCTCAAAACAGGTTTTTATATACTCACCAATCTAATGGGTAATTCACAATGAAACAAAAAATCAATATGCGTCAACAACAGCAACTTTTCCTGTAAAATAAAAGGGAGAAATGTTAACGCCACTACAGATGCGCGATTACTACGGATCCACGCTCGCGCTACTGAATGTCATGGGCTGACATTTCTGGCTATCTTTTCAGGTAGCGATGGTAGAGATAGGTTCTCGGTAAAATTTGGTCGAATTGCTAGTTGGCTTTGACCGGGTTAAATAGCCTTTGAAAGTCGGCCTGCTAGAAGATGCGCGGATAAATTCCAGAGTTCTTGATCAATGGCTCTCACAGTCCCGCTTTATACTTCGAGTTACAAAATCCACCGTCTTTTTCGTATTTTCTCGACGATCGCTATAAAATGGTACAGTATACCTTTCTCTAAATCTGGGGTGTTGATGCAACGGCCTATAGGCGCACCTGGAAGGCGTTTCTACACACTTTTCGAATGTTGTATAGAATCTTCCGGAAGAAAATGAGTGGACGCGAAGGATCCAAGGTTCCCGGGCTTACTTGACTAGCCGCTTGACCCATTCCCCTCAAAAACGCGGTCGTGAACAAAAATGGAGGCGTTTTTGGTGACTTTGCCGGGACACAGAAATCGAGGATTCAACCAAATCCAAACATTTTTTCGCAGTTAAGTTTCAAATAACAAGTACTAAACAAAATAACAAATTTGGCGTAGTTGGCAATTAAAGACAAAGGACTACTTCTTTAATTGTAAGTAAGTTGCTTTTATTTAGTCAAAACCCACGTTTCCTATAGCTCAGGACTAGTCAAACAGACTACCGTAAAGTTCCGAAAGTAACGACTCCTGAAAGTAGCGACCTCCCGAGAGTAACGTCAAAACTTTGTGGCTGCTAATAAATCCGAAAATAGCGAGCCATCTGAAAGTAGCGAGCCCCAAAAGTAGCGAGACCGACAGCGAGACCAAGGTTTTTTTAATTATACATATATAAATATATATTTTTACAATCAATAGTCAATTGAAGATGTATAAGTAATAATCTTCGTGCAGTGTCATAACGTGATCACGGTATAGCACTTTACAACAAGGGCAGCTATCGATTATGCCAGAAAGCGTTAATGTTCCTTCATGCTGCGTGGTGTAAAAACAAAACCCGTATAATTTTATTTAACGATTTTTGTTCCCAGAAAGTAACTACCGCCCGAAAGTAGCGAGCGCCAAAGGCTGCTAATGCCGAAAGTAACGAGGGTCGTTATTTTCGGAACTTTACGGTTTGTTGAAATGTTCGCCTCGGTCCACATGTGAACAAAGAAGTTATAAAGGACAAACAAACTGAGTGATAAACATTGTAAAGGTACGAAACGTTCAATTTCAGTAGAAAAGGAAAAAAACTTATTTGGAATGCTTCAGATTGGACAAAGATCCATGAAAAATGTTACCAACCGGGCATAAAATTAGGGGATTTCCCTTGATGGCCAGCTGTGTTCATTATATTATTTGGTAGTTATAAAGGAATGCGTAATACTGCTGAAATTCGTATATCCGCATTCCACGCCGTCGTCAAATATATTTTATAATGTTTTAGTTTCTGATAAGACCAACCAACCTAGGGTGTATGTAAAACCGGAACACACCCGGAACACCCCGGAACACCCCGGAACACCCCGGAACACCCCGGAACATCCCGGAACACCCCCGGAACACCCCCGGAACACCCCCGGAATACCCCGGAACACCCCCGGAACACCAACAGAAGACCCCAGGAACACAAAAAATATAAAAATAGTAATAAAATAATAATAAATAAATAAAATAAAAACAAATATATTTATATAGTGGTTGAAGTAGTGAAATCGATCACGGTAAGCGGTCAAGAGCCGTTACCGAATCGACTGATACCGAACACTTCCGAAGATGCCCCGAAGATTTCCGAAGATGTACCGAAGATTTCCGAAGATGTCCCGAACACTTCCGAAGATTTCCGAAGATTTCCGAACACTTCCGAAGATGTCCCGAAGATTTCCGAAGGTATATCGAAGACTTCTGAAGATGTTCCGAAGATTTCCGCACGTTTTCAGAAGACCGAATTTTTCCGAAGCTTCTTATCTAAGAGTGAATAAGTGGCAAAGGACCGCTCAAAATTCAAATGTTTGCCAATTGGCCAAGCCACAGAGCGCGACATTGAATTTGAGGTAATCGGAGGTCATTGCCATGTGCAATTTCGTAGACAATTGGTCATTGGTCAATCATGTCGTTGTTTGTTCAGTCGAACCTCCCTAACCTGAGTATCAGGCGAATTTTTCTGCGCTCTCTTTTACTCTTCGTCTTTACGTAAGCGGACACCCTCGGGACCAGAGAAAAATTCGGGTCTTCTGAACACGTGCGGAAATCTTCGGAACATCTTTGGAAGTCTTCGAGCCATCTTCGGAAATCTTCGGACATCTTCGGAAGTGTTCGGGACATCTTCGGAAATCTTCGGAAATCTTCGGGGCATCTTCGGAAATATTCGGAAGTGTTCGGGACATCTTCGTAAGTCTTCGGAAATATTCGGGGCATCTTCGGAAGTGTTCGGTATCAGTCGATTCGTTAACAGCTCTTGACCGCTGACCATGTTCGATTTCACTACTTCAGCCACTATATAAATATATTTGTTTTTATTTAATTTATTTATTATTATTTTATTATTCTTTTTATATTTTTTGTGTTCCTGGGGTGTTCCGTTGCTGTTCCGGGGGTGTTCCGGGGTGTTCCGGGGGTGTTCCGGGGTTGTTCCGGGGTGTTCCGGGGTGTTCCGGGTGTGTTCCTGGTTTTACATACACCCACCAACCTATGGGTTCCAGTTGTACTTATCATACAAACGTTCACATTTTCCAACTGTTTGAGTCATGTTTATTAGAATACAGTTGTTACTAGAGCTTAAAGTTTTTGTTTCAAAGCCAAAAATAAAAATAAAAATCAACGAGTGTTGACAGTGATGTTTCTATTTATGGGATTGCAAACGCTAAATTCTGTCTTATCTCTCCGTCTCGCCATTTCTCTTTTAAGTTAAAGTCCCAAAGTAGTACTCAAGATATTAACTCTTTTAATTCCCATGCAGATTAACGTATAAATTCTCCTGACTGGTTGCCATACATTTATTTTACATTAGTTCTGAGAATTTGGTGATACATCAAGACAAAGCTGCATTGATCCTGTAAGGAGAAATAAAGATGTTCATCGCTCTTGGGAATGAAAATGCTGAGTAAATACAAGGGTACCACTTACTTCAACAGACACCGGCGGTACTGGTTGATCGGTTATGTTAGTTTTTAGCTTTTTCTTCTTTCCCTGAAGATCAAAATCTGCAATAATAGATAAACGGACAGTCGCGATAGTACAAGTTTCTTAAAAGTTTCACTTTCCAGAAGTAGATTCATCTGCAAAATGTCTTGTCTTAAATAAAACATCAGGAGAGAGTCTTATTAAAAAATGCAATACTGTTGTCACATTATTAATGTTGGTTTTCACGAGCGACATAAGCACACGCATTAGTATACGCCTAGGAATAGTGAGGGCAGCAGCAACATAAGCATAAGCGCAGCACAAGCATAAGAACAACGAACGTGCTCATTCTTCGTATATTTTTCTCACTAGGAATCTCGGCTGCCTAAGCATAGGCATAAGCAAAACAAAACTGTTCATTATTCTTGTGCTTATGCGGCAGCGAGGACAACATAAGAAGAATGTGTGTTCTTTTTCTTATGTTTGTTCTTGCACTTATATGATTTCGCTGCTGTCCTCGCTATTTTTAACGGCCCGCGCCGAACGCAGGACGAGAGTTGCTTAGAGGTTGTTCTCGCAAGAGTTTCTTCGACTATCATCACCTTGAGCCAAACGAGAGAAAACTCTCGACGACTCTCAAGAAATATTTGGTACAAATTCAATGAGAGAGTTTCTCTCATCCTCGTTTGGCCTGTGTTCTGTCGAGCCCTGTCGCTAGTGAAAACCAACCACTATTAAAGCATGCAAGTAAATACAGTTTGTATATACCTTCTTGTGTTTCTGCTCAAATCAGCCCTGACTTATTGTTTCTTCTGCGTTGCTCTTCTTCACCAAGCGCCTGAGCGTGAAACCTTCAAAATCAGACGCAATGGAAACTGAAACTGGACTTTTTTCTGAATCCCACTTCACTTTTGACAGTTAGTTCCTGTGTAATCACGTGACCTTTATGGGTGGAGGAAAGAATAACTTCAGCCACAAGCCGGCTTTGTGTGTTATTCGATCTGTAGAGCATATGCACTCAGTCCTATGAGACTCAAATGACAAAGACCTTAGCAGCCATGTTGGTGTACCTAACAAAATAAGTTAATTCCTCGCAAATTAAAGCGAAGCCGGAGGCCGAGCGTGCAAGGTTTATCTGATAATGTTGCATTTAGTGCGGCCACGGAGTACGAGTAAAGCTTTATACGATATACCCACATTCAGAACTGGCATCCCGTGATTACAAGTCATTCAAACTGGATCAGCTGGATTAAAGTTCTAGAATTTTCCATTGCTATATTTAGCTTTCTCTCACTTGTCTTCTGTTTCGACTTCCCTGCCTATTTTACTTATTATTCGTTTTTCACTGCGTTTAATGTTCCTCGACGAAATAGGGTTTGAATCAAGATATTTTAAAGAGAAAGAAAAAGAAACTATCAGAAGGTAATATGTACATGGCGGCTGCTTGTAATTATGGTTTAAATGACATTGTACTGGTTACGGTCTACGACTCATGACTAGTCAAGAGACCGTCTGTAGCAATGTTCGCCTCGGTCCACATGTGAATAAAGAAAAGTTATTAGGACCAACATACTGAGTGATAAACATTGTAAAGGTACGAAACGTTTAATTTCAGAAGAAAAGGAAAAAAACGTATTTGGAATGCATTAGTTTGGACAAAGATCCATGAAAAATGTTACCAACCGGGCATAAAATCAGGGGCTTTCCCTTGATGGCCAGCTGTGTTCATTATATTATTTGGTAGTTATAAAGGAATGAGTAATACTGCTGAAATTCGTATATCATTCAGTCCACGCCGTCGTCAAATATATATTATAATGTTTCAGTTTCTGATAAAACCAACCAACCCATGCGTTCCAGTTGTACTTTTCATACAAACGTTCACATTTTCCAACTGTTTGAGTCATGTTTATTTCAATACAGTTGTTACTAGAGCTTAAAGTTTTTGTTTCAAAGCCAAAAATTAAAATCAAAATCAACGAGTGTTGACAGTGATGTTTCTATTAATGGTTGCAAACGCTAAATTATGTCTTATCTCTCCGTCTCGCCATTTCTCTTTTAAATCAAAGTCATAAAGTAGTACTCAAGATATTAAGACAGCTTTTTTTTGAACTTCGAGCAATTTCAAAGGCCAGCGGTCAAAAATCCCATGAGAGCTTGCGCGCGCATTTCACTTTCGGATCAGAGCGAACCGCCATGTTGTTCGAGAAGCGTTCGTGCAGTTTTGTTGTTGATCAATCGTGTTATTCAAAGATTTAGTCAGCCACTTCGAGAGGAAGATTTGGGAGCTTCGAGTTAAACATTTGTAGCGGTGAGTCCAACGTAATAAGTTTAGCTTATCTTCTTTTGTGACCTGTACGCCAGGGCTGTACGCACAGATCGATCTTGTCTGTCGCAAAATATCGACTCGTTTACCTTTCCACAATAGTATTTATTACGCTTGCCTTAGGACTTGTTTTTATTGTAAATCTATGAGTTTTTGCTGTCTTACTATTAAATATAAATGAACAGTTGTTTCTGTTTGCCCTGTCTTGTTATGATATTTTAAAATATATCCGAAGTGGTTTTCTTACTTTCAAAACTCGTACACTAGTCTAGTGTACGAGTTTTGTTATTGTTTTACGGTACAATGTAGAGGCCTAGTGGGTGAGCATTTTTTCTTGTAAACTTTTTCTTCTTTCATTGCTTTGTGCTGAGTTTACCAGACTTCACAGATTACATTGTTGCTGAATTTTACTAGTACTGAAAATTGTGTCATAACTAACCTAACCATTTCTTTCAATTTACACTATTGTAAGGTTAAACCTATAAAAAAATACATCTACCGGTATATTATCAACCCTAGTGGTTGAAAGCCTTCGGTGGGGGATTTTTTGGGACTGCAGTTACAACTGATTTTCAGAGATTGTACAGAATGTCTTCATCAGTTACCTGTAATCAACTGTAACAGAACTGTTAAAGAAGGTTGAATCCCGTCCCATTGTTGATGTTTAAAGATAAAATTATTGGAAGAGCATGCCAAGCCTGCAGGAATGCCACTATTCGCCTTCGATGTTCTGCATTAAAATGCACAACACCCCTGTACAAACTGAAACATTTAAAGTCTCTACCAAAGTCAATAGACGATTTGCAAACTGAACCAAAGAAAGCTTTTATGGAAAACGAGTTTGGTCGTGTGGTCTTAAGTAGCGGTTTAAGGTGCTGTGCAGCATGCTATGTAAGGTTGCACAGATTGTCACGTAACCAAAATAACAGCACTCCACAGCCTTTGCCTCCCAGCAATTCTGCTCAAACTCCAGTTGGTCATCCCCCAGCAGCATACGAAACAGCATCAAAACGCACTTAGCGAAGGATTAGAAACAAACTTAAAACATGTCCAAGACAGAAAATTGATGAACTGAAAGCGGACGTTGAAAACATGGGTGCCTCATATGTAGAAATATGCCAGGAGATTCTTGAGAGCCAATTTGAAAAGGAAGTGCAGGTAAAAAAAATGCATACTTTTGAACCGAAAATATATTGTTTAATGTATACTATACAGTCAAACCCATATTAAGCAGCCACCCTCGGGGCAATGGCAAGTGGCTGCTAAAATGGAGTTGGCCGCTTAAGGTTGGGGTTCGACTGTAGTTTTAAAAATGCACTGCACAGATCCCTCCAGATTTGTGTTGGTTATCAAGTCACAGGAAATCTATGGCTCAGCCTCAGTGAATTATTTTGATAAGAAATGGAAAAAAACAGCAAGAATAAAATCAGAAGTTGTTTACAAAATAACCTTGATTATATGCCAGCAACAGAGCACCTTTACAATATTTTCAAATTTCATATTGTCAAAACAAATATAATATATATTCCAGTTCAGATGGTAACTCATACAAAGTTATTTCTGTGACTTTGGGATGAAGGAAGATTGGACACAAGTTTATAAAATAGGCATGCAGGGTGTGTTGTGGAAGGAATGGGAGAGTCCCTTTTCTCTTTCATATGACAATAATAATACAACACTCATGAATAATTCATAAGGAAAATACAATTGAAATGAATGTTTAATGAATATCTGTAAATCAGATACATATTTCTTCCTGTTTTACATAAAGTTTTCCTTCATTTTACTCGCCTAAAGTGATTTGTATAGCCAAGATAGTCGATGAACATTTAGATGTATTTGTGTCATAAACTTGATACAATATTCGCGTCACATCTGTATGGGATTTGCAGGTCAGACTGGTAGGACGCAAACCGGGGTTGAGGGGTGGAAGCTCTCTATCCCTCTATTAGCTTTAGCACATTTTTTAAGGGTGTATCTGCAGGGAATTTTAAGATAATGGCAGAAAAGGCAGGCCTTTGTAACATCCGCACTGAGCTTGGTGCCGAGAATTTCATCTTGGCTAGATCAGCCAACATAAACCAGACAAGACTCCAGAATTGATGAGCAAAGCAAAGAAGTTGAAAGGTTATCTGCTGTTGGAATTCCAGGCTAATCTGAAAACCCACAGTGAAATGTGCAACTCATTGTGCCTAGTCTTTGGCTTTCGGATGATCCTCCCTGTGGCAACATCAGTCAACACCAGGAAACTTGCCAATGCTGTCTTGAAATATTTCAGCCTAATAAGAGAGATCAAAAGAATGTTCAAATTATTCAAATGACCTCAAAATAGCAGACGAGGTTGCAAAAATTGAGGAAAACTTAAAACAAATTATACCTGAGAATTCAAATTTCACGGCTAACTAAAATTGCTGTAAAGCTCGAGCCTGCGATCAAAGAGCCACATGTTTCCATTTATTTAGCATGTCGAGAACTAGAACGAGTCTCGTGAAGGTGACTTTGGCGGGATTTTCAAAAATTATTCAGATTTACAAAGTTTGTGATTGTGCAAACAACTGTCTTGAACAATACTGAGTAATTAGACATAATTAGACGTGGGTGAATTAACCAATCAAATGAGACCATTGGTCGTCCGTTGGGAGTTGTGATTGGCAGGCTGAACACCTCAGCCTCAATATATAGGATTGTTAAGAAAGAAGAAAATGGTGAGATATTCACTGAATTTCATGATCTGTACAGTGAGTCAGATGACAAACAAAATTGGTATTTTTTCAGCTAGTTGCTTGGAAGAATCCATCCGGAATTTTAAACATAATGATAATGGAGCTCATTACAAAACAATAAACAAATTAGGAAGGATGTAAACTTTCCATAAAATTATGTGAAAGGATAAAATATCGATGTCGAACCCTAAGCTGTTCCCGCGCAAAATATTTGTACATGTAGCATGCCGTACAAAAAAGAACCCGACACGTGAAAGAACCTCGATGGCGAGAGCTATCGAATTTCAATATCAACAAGCTGAGGTCGCGCATTTTCAAACTAAAATTGCACAACTGGTTCAAAACAAAAACAACTTAAATTCTGTAGCAATGAAAAGCTAGTTCTCTAAATCTTTGTTTTCTATGGAAAATTGACTGGTACACAAAACAATTAATCGAGGATAAAACGGATAACAAGTGCGTTCATTAAATAATTCATATTCAATTCCCTCTGTCAGGAAGGAATCTCAAATGATGAGCAAAATTCACGATTGCAAAAGCATTGTATTGTACAAAATGAACACACTATATATGAAGTTTGAAACAACAGTATGTTCGGTAATTTAATACTCACCGATACTGTAAAAGATCTCTCGTTGAACAGACCATGTTTGAGTGTTGATATTGTGCTAGCCTATAAGTTTGAGGTTGAGAAAAAAATAAACCGGTTCAAATATATTTTAAGTAAATACTACTAGTACCGAGTGTAAAACATATCAAAAAAATTGTTTTGGGCATATAATCCTCAGTACAACAAGATTTTAGGCGAGTAACCTAAACATAAACATGTAAATAATTTGGCTTCGCCCGACGGGATTAAATTGACAATTCACAAGTCCATGGAAAATGTCAACAATGAAAAATGCGCTTGTGTTTAAGAATTTCAGTGTGAAACAAAACAGTTAAGTTAGACAATTCATTCTGACCATTTGCTGTTCCATAAAGTTCACAAATATAACGAGGTTTTGGCTTTATTTCCTCAAGCAACAAATTTCGCTCGGAGAACGAGAAAATGCGAGCGAATATTCCACTCCGACTAGAGTATAAAAATCCCTCGATATGGCAGGCAGAGGCCATCATTGCTTCAACTGTTCTTTGAAAGGGATTATGTGTTTCGACGAATCATTCGTCATATTTTACAGGTCAACAAATTACATACCTTAATTCAGCAAGCTGTTATCGAAAGCCTAACCGGCGCCCGGGTCCGCGGAATCAACCATAGTACTTCACCGCTCACCGGGAACAGACACCACGTTCGTTGCATCTCACAATTCTTTAAACGTTGTTTACTGAAGTCTGTCGAAGCCAAATTTCGGTTTACATCCTAGGAGTCGTTGTTAACACAGAAATTGCTTCATATCCTGTCATTAAAGCGAGGAAAAGGCAAAGCGAAAAGCAACAAGCATCTCTCTGGACGCGAACACACGTGATTACAATCCATTCCAGCGGCAGTGAAAGATTATTATGGTACTTTTGGCCGCGCGCTGCTCGAAGTTCTAAAAAAAAGCTGTCTTAA
>MU827114.1:0-12186 GCA_029204205.1 Desmophyllum pertusum | reverse complement strand
TTTCTTTTAAACAAGGTATTCATATCAAACCAGCGAGAAGATTGTGAGGTATATCTTCCACAGTCACATGCAAACAAACTACGTGCCACAGCAACGCGTCACACAAACAGAAGGATTCAATGAGCCCGCAGTTTTTGGCAAGGATGTTGCTAAGTAACATGACGTATCCCTGATGACGACGCGTTGACGTAACAACTTTCAGGAATTTATTTTGCAATAAACAGCGTCCTTGGCCCCCACCCACCCCACCCCTACCGACTGCGGCACGGCAAACTATCGCTCTCCATCAGTAGATTATTAATAATATTGTTTTCTGTTATATTTGAGGGAGGAGTATGGTAAACTGTTTGATTTTGTTAATGGCAAACACCTGAGAATAAAGAACACAGGCAAGGTGAGGATTCATCAAACTGTTTCAGTTAGAGAACGTTTCACAGTTGCCAAACCGTTGTTGCCGAATGAATAATTGTAACCCTTTCACTCCCAGAGTTAAACCTTGATTCATAAATGTGGTTGTACATTTTGAGTCTGTGGATGAAACCCTAGTTTGTGACCATTCAAATGAAAGCTGTTGAGCAGTACTTTCATGTGGTACTGTTTATTATGCTGTACAAGGTGGTTCTAACTTTTGAGTCTGTGGATGAAACCCTAGTGTGTGACCATTCAAATGAAAGCTGTTGAGCAGTACCTTCAATTGGTATTTTTGTTTTTGACAATTTTGCAAAATGAAATTTACGATTTTTTCATCAGTTTAACAAAAAAAATTAAGCCAATGGAAACCGGAAGTGGTGTTGGGTGCGTTTGACCTGCTTCTGAGTGGTACACACCAACAGTTATCCTGTGATTGACTCTACTTATTTGGTTTTGTTGTTTAGTCGAAGGTGTCATCCAAAAAGTACGAGGATGAGTGATGGGCGGCGGTTCAGACGAGGACACGCACGATGCGTATTTAGAGCAAATGAAGGCAGAAGGCGCCGAGAGAGATGACGACTCTGAGTCAAGTGAAGGTTTGTTGTGAAAGATCAACATATTTTGGAGAATATGTCTGATATACAGTGAAACTCTCTCTAAAGCGGACACCCTTGGGACCAAGCTCTAGCTGTCCGCCTTAAAGAGGTGTCTGCCTTATAAAGAGTTAATGTAACTTGACATTATAGAAACCCTTGACGTCAGAACTGGAACGAGATCTTTATGAATGCAAGTTACAATAATTATTATTGCATATTTACTAGTCCCTTTCAAAGCTGATCAGTAAAACTATTTTACAGTTTGATTCATGCAAAATGAACGATAAGTCCACCAGTAGGTCAATTTGAATTAATATCCGGCCTATAATCTATTGATTGTACAAAAAAAATGCACTTCTAGTGTCCGCCTTGAGAGGTATTTTTCACCAAAAGTTTGCTAAAAAGTGTCCACTGCCCGCCTTAGAGAGGTGTCCGCCTTAAAGAGAGTTCAGTTACAGACAAACGAGTGAAATTCAGCCAGGACCAGCCATCTATGTCCGCCTTAGAGAGGTGTCCGCCTTATAGTGGTGTCCGCTTAGAGAAAGTTGACTGTACACCAAATTCTCACTACTATATGCATTAAAATAAATGACATTCAGCTAGGAGAATTCGTATTTCCATCAGACAAAGCTCCCTTCCTCGTTGGTTGTTCTCTGTTTGGACTGATAATGAACTGACCGTTTTGTTTCCTTATGTGGCTGTTTACAGATGAGTCTGACGAGTCCTTTAATCCGGAAAGCGGCGGCGAAAGATCAGAATTTGAAGGAAGAGTAAGTGGTGCAATTGAACCATAAAATAACTTGATGAAAATGTTGATTTGTAACTTTTTTCCGACTCATGCATTCTTTCTCCTGTGCAAAAAATAATAGAGACTAGATTCTAGTATAAGTAAGTACGAGTTTTACGAGTTTTACCAATAGTAACTTGGAGCGCGCGCGCTTGGAATCAATGTCATTTTGGCGGGGAAAATCGTGGTAGCCGTCGTCATTTTCCTACGAGTTTTGGAGAAAATGTGTGAACCAATGCCATTTTGGCGGGAAAATCGTGGTAGCCGTCGTCATTTTGCTACGAGATTTTGAGAAAATGTCGTAGTAGCGAAAACGAGTTCTCAAAAGTAGTAGTACGTCATTATGTTTCTCACAAAGAGAAAAAAGAAAGTTTTATGTGATACACTATTGCTGTGCTGTTGTGTAATTAAACAAGGGTTTGTTTGTTCTCTTGCCAGGTTCGAGAGCAACCCGTCTTCTTCCGAAAGCGACGAGGGATCTGACACGGAAGGCAAACCAAAACAGAAAGAAAAGGAGAAGAAAAGAAATCGCCGGAGAAGAAAAGAAAAGCTGATCAAAGAAAGCGCCTCGCCTAAAAGAAGGCCAAGATCGTGGTATGTATTGAACCCGGGCCAAACGATGATGAGAGTTGTTGACAGTTCAAACTACAGTCGAACCCCGCCTTACTAGCCACGCAATTCATGAACCTTTCTTTCGAGCGGGGAAGGAATAGTCCAGTCAATGTATTGATCGGACCCATCACACATTGCAACAGAATTTATTTCTTCGCTATCCATCTCAGAAAAGTGCACCAATCAACATATCAAAAGTCTAGAAAAATCTACGAAGGGGAAGTGACTTAATTCCTTACTTATACAATGTAGCTCTATAGGTACAGCATGAAAACGAGGCTACGTACAACAACCTACTCTTAAATGTATTTAATTTGACACATAACAAATTCACCAATGGTCACTCAAACAAAAGAGATAAATTATCCAGAACATCCTCGCTAAGCTCAACATTTCACTGGGAAATACAGCTATAGGTGAATTATAAATTATAATCTGCTTGACTAGTACTTAACGGTCATAATTTTACAAAATAAGAAATGCTCACGGTCCAGTAACCTGGCCATTGGCATGTGGCAGGTTCTTGTGGGGCTCTTGCAGCAGGCCCCCCCCCACCCTTTGTTTACGAAATGCTCCAACGGTCGGCTCAACCCTGGGCCTTATCCCCCAGCTATGGGCAGGGTTTATTGCAGGCATCACGCAGCAGCCCACTCGTTAACCAGAGCCATCCCCCTGACAAACTGCTTTCATTTTTGGTAACCTAGGCGCATTGGGCCTATTGCAAAAGGTTTTTTTTTTTGTAGGGTTCACATTGCAGGCGTAAGCCCTCGTTAAGTTACTTAATGCTTCCGGGCCTGCCAATCTTACGCTTACGGTTATCTAAACGTAAATGCTTATGCTTAACGGGCTCTCGCAGCAGCCCTCACGAGCAACGTTTCTAAATACCTGACAGTCTTACCTGGCGCATTGTTTGTGCCTGAAATGTACATGCCTTTATTATTTGCTTCAATAATTAGCCGCCTATTCCTATTTGCTCAATAATTGGGGCCCCTAGGGGCTCTGGCCACTACTTGCCGTGAGAGGATCAATGCTAGCGGGGTGCTTGTGTGGTGTGGTGGCCTCTAACATGTGGACTGTTACATCAATTTGGTGGCTAATGGCTTTGTTTTTGGCTAGGGAGGCTTTCGCACCTGCTCAATAACAACATAACATGACAAACAACCTCATAGTGTCGCTAAGGCTAAGTTGGCATATATGCGGGTGGGTGTTTGTGACACAAAAGCTTTTCAGGTCGCAGGTCCTATATTTGGACACTCTGGCGTCAGTTGGGGTGTTGGGCCTTGGGCGTAGATAGATTCTATTTTTAGAGAGAGTGAAAGCAAGTGGCAAACCACGCTTGTGTGGGGGGGGGAGCTAACATAATAAACTATTTTGGGGGGGGCTAAGTAAGGGAATATCACTTTGTTATATTGGCTGACCTTGCGGATTCTCCGCTCCCATGTCCAGCAAATGCATACCTAGCTGTATATTCCCTCACAGCTCAGGAAGAGCCCTTCAGGGTAAGGGGCTTCTCATCCCCTTGGGTCGGGACTCTCTCATTCCACATGTTGTAAAGTGCATCCTGCAATCCGCTTTGAATTGAACTTTGGTGCTTATGTTGGTACTTTGCTTGGCTAAGGAGGTCAGGTCCCTAGGAGCATTCATAAAGGTGTACTTTATCCATAAAGGTGTATCTTATATCTGGGCTGTGTGCACTTCTTTGCACATTGAACAAAAGTTTTCCTGAACCCGCACCCCTTATCAATTGCCTCAGATTGGCAGAGGGTTGGTTCGCGGGGTTTGAAAAATAAACATTCTCACACAAAGGGCTCTTTATCTTATTCAGCTCTGCCGAGGCGACTGCCTATTATACCAACGGCGTAATGATATTGATATTTAAATTATTGGATTTTATCTTGGCCCGATCATTGGTACTGTTACTGTGTTGGGGCACCTTGCAAAATGTCGCCATACTTTGGTGTTTCCTTCGGGTCTGGTCGAATTCACTTGTCCTCCGTTCTCACCGCAGTTTTTTCCTCCTCTGCTTCCATCCCACTGGCCGTTCGCAAAGACATTGAAGTTGAATTCAGTATTCCAAATCCTACATGCCTTCGTGCTTATGTGTTGAGAGATCAAAGCCTCCATAGACGGACTCCATTTTCGCTAAGGGCTGTTTTAAATTCACATTGGCAGAGAAATTTACCATTCCTTGGTGGCCATCTAAAGCTTCTCTTCTTCTCTCTCATTGGCATGACGCTGGCCATTAGGGGTAGAGCTCTCAGAGGGCCCCGCATCACTTCTGTTTGGCAGGGATGGACGGGCCCATTGTCAGCGACGCGGTGCTATTCTCATTAATTGGATTAGAGCAGATATGATAATGTGGCTGGCGGTATGGCTGCGGGCTGGAGTTCCGAAGGCAACCTCTTCCAGCCACCCAGTTTCCGTATCGCCGGCGCGACCCTGAGCTGGTACCCTGTAGCAACGCACATGGGGTTCGCGGACCATCTCAATTGCAAGCGTTGGGCCGCTGGTCCTAAAAAAAAAGTTATAGGCTTACCAGCATGTACACGTTTCGCCCGCGCCTTCAGTAGGCATTGGTTAGCCTCATTTATGCCACTAGCCTTTGACGTAGTGGATGGGACACTTTGACCCTTTGGTAACTCAATGGGAGCTCCATGACATTTGAGCGTGCAAGCTTTTGCCTATCGGTTTAGGCAGGACTGGTGTTTCCTTGCTGCTTCGCGGTTAGGTTGGCTGATATTGCCATTGCTTCTCGCACTTGTCTGATCGTGTTGGCCGCGTTACAGTGGATAGTTGTGTGTAGGTGATTTATTTTCTTTTTAATTACGTATTTTAATATATCGGTAAGGCATTGGGGGAGAGGATGTGCTTGGGATTGTTTGGGTAGGTTCTAAAGGTCCCATGTTGCCCCTGTTCGCGGGCCCCTCACAGCCCTTCCAACTACCTTTTGTTGGGCTGAGATTGGGTGGTTTGCTGCTGCGGCAGGGTTGCCTAGGATACCTCCACGGCTTTGGCCGATTCAGGTGTGGCTCTACGACCAAGGCAACTTCCCCCAACAGCTCATCTATTGGTGATGAGTTTAATGTCCTGTTTCACAGGCTATATCAAGCACTATGTGTTCTACGATTCTTTGTAATTGGATTTTAAACATGAAGGCATTATGAGGGCCTTTTTTGGTCTGATCGTGGGGAATTCGACCGGCTTGCTTGTCTCCACCGTGGAGGAATTGGGCACTTAAAAATGCTAATATGCCGGGATTGCCCTCCGGGTTTGAAATGGCCTTACTGGGGGGGACTTGACGCATTACATTTAACAATTATCCTGCACGAAACCTGCGACGGAATATCGCCTGATAGCTTAGCCAACGAGGCGCGTAGGACGAGTTTGGCTACAATCCAGAGCAATATTCCGCAAGATTGAACAAATGATAACACATCTGAAAAAAATCTCTTCGCTACTACTAGACTTCACTTTTATTTCCAAAGAACTGACTTTGACATTTTAAATATTTTATTAAAAAAACGCCGCGCGCATACAAAATTTACGTACTATATCGCGGGATATCTGTTGAGGACGGCCGACCAGGATATTGAGTGGCAGATCATGACCATATTTGGACAGTGTTACAATTTTTTGAATAATAATCTGTGCAATATTCAGATACCAGTCTGGATGGATGCCCGTAATGGTAAGGGGTAAGTCACATCAAGTAAGAAAATGACTGACCTGTAACACCTTGAAATTCCCCCGTGGGAGGTGGCCATTATTTAAAATTGCATAACTTTTTTAATGAAGCCTGTGGTGATTACTCTGGTCAGAGACAGAGAGTCAGGTCGAGAGCGGTTCTTTTTTTAAACAGATCTCAAATGTTAAGTACGAACATTTCTTACAAACAATAAAGATAATGACATGGTTTTTCTAACGTTTCTGATTCATGTATAACGGCACGCAAATGATAATTGTTCCTTTAATTGCCTCGTTTTCCCATGTTCTGTATCAGGGTATCCATATAAATAATAGATTTTTGGCATCTTTTTTTTCTTATAGATTTTTCTAGACTTTTTGATATGTTTGTAGAGGACATATTTTTGGTTATAAAGACTGTTAAGATACCTTCTGTGTCAATTAGTGATAAGGTTGACTCCTTTTTTATTGTTATGGCCTTTTTATTCGCTAAACATGCTTGGACTAGAATTGAGCAGGCGAAACGAGACGTCTGGGGCTACTAGCCTCCTCCGCAGGCAACTCTTACATAAAGGCACGAGTGAGAGACTGGTACGGAGGACAAAAAGGTGACTGAGTCGAAGGGCTGAATAACGTTTGCGCATGTGCGGGATTTCATGACAGCAACGACACAGCGGCAAAATGACTGCGCGTGCGCCAACCTGCTCGCTCATTTCCATACAAACATAATGGCGGCAATTCAAAATTCCCGGAATTTGTTTTCATTTCGCGTGGATAAGGCCGTCACGGAACAGATAAGGTTTTTACCTTGGAAACAATTCCGAGAGAGACTCTTCTTTCACATATCTTTTTTAGCAAACTAATTATCTTTCCCACAATAGTGAATTTATCGCTCGAAGTCGAGCGATCGTAAGTGAAACATGAACTCTTTGAGCTATGTTTTCGTGTTTCACTTACGAGTCGCTCGACTTCGAGCGATAAAATTCACTATTGTGGGGAAAGATAATTAGTTTGCTAAAAAAGATATGTGAAAGAAGAGTCTCTCTCGGAATTGTTTCCAAGGTAAAAACCTTATCTGTTCCGTGACGGCCTTATCCACGCGAAATGAAAACAAATTCCGGGAATTTTGAATTGCCGCCATTATGTTTGTATGGAAATGAGTGAGCAGGTTGGCGCACGCGCACTCATTTTGCCGCTGTGTCGACAGCAACAGCAAATTTTTGGCGCGAACGTGTTGGTGTGTGGTTTTGAAACACGACGACAGGAGAGATAAATGTCTTTTATTTCCGCTCCAAAAACGGGAATATTTCCTTTTCCTACTTTCGCAAATAATAATTTGAACACTTCAAAGTTTACATCGACGATTTTTCGCCATGAAATGCCGTGGAATACGAGAAAACTTGAGTATATCATTGCTGCTTCGTTTCTGCATTTCGCGGACTCTGACATCGTGGGGCGCTTCGAGGCTATTTTTCAGCGAGTGTTCAGAAAAAAAAACCCTGGTGTTCAAAAGATATGTTTTCACTCAGTAACAGGCGGATCCACTGCAAGATTTTAAAGCTTAAGTTTACAGGTAAACTCTTATTCTTTGGCGAAAACCTTTGTAGTGTTTCGTATTTTTGAAAATCACGCCATTTTACCTATGTTGTTGCTATGGTTTCCTGGCAAGCGCTTGGGGCATGCGCAGACGTTATTCAGCCCGCTGACTGAGTCGGGTTGGGGACAGCTAAAACGAGGATGAGAGTAGTTGAGAGTTCAAACTCTCACTCTCGTTTGGCCTGAAACTCTCTTGCGCTCTCAGCGACTCTCTTGCAATCTACCTACTCAAATTGTTCTTGAGAGTCGTCAAGAGTTTTTCTCTCGTTGGGAGAACTGCGCCTAATTTTTTCAGTTTCGCCGTTCGCAATCTGTCTTAATCTCGTCCAGCCTCAACCATCCTTGTTTCTGTTTTTGTTTATTATTACCTCTTTGGTGAATTTCTACCTTAGTAAACTATTATTTTGATGCTTTCTTCAGTTTGAAAGTGATTTTGCACTTCGCAAAAATGACTTAAAATATGGTGGACGTTTGCGGTGATTTTTTTGTTCAGCAAGAGAAACCTCAAGGTAAGCTGAAAAAGAAAGCCCCAAAAGATGCTGATGTCACCGCAAGCGTACCTCGTCGCCTGTCGGCATACATCGCTGTGGCTGACCGAAATCAGAGAGGAAATCAAGCAAGAACATCCGGGAATAGTAGTGACTGAGCTGTCCAAAGTAGCAGGGGAGAAATGGAGAAATATTGAAGATAAAACATTAAGTGAGAATGCAGCGTTCGGCTCTGAACGCGAAGACACTTCACTCTCGCAGTGCCTCTCTCCACCCAGGAGTATAAACATTGTGTTTGTGTTCTTGGGCAAGACACTTTTCTCTCACATTTGCCTCTCTTCCATCCAGGAGTATAAACATTGTGTTTTTGTTCCAGGGCAAGACACTTAACTCTCACAGTGCCTCTCTCCGCCCAACAGTCGTACAATTATTCAGGCATTTTAATCCTGCTCGTAATTTTAAATCAGCCTTGTTTTTGCATGCACTCGGCAAAATGTGTACGCGGCCGAAATTGTTGGCGCAACGTGGCAAAATGCCCGGTGGTAACCTGCGACGGACTAGCCTCCCATACAGGGGGAACAGCAGTACTTCTAGGCCCAACCAGTTTAACGCTGACATTGATGAGTCACCTGGCTCCTACAAGTCAACCATTGTCATCGGGAACAGACTTTACCTTTTAATAACGATCAAAATCCAATTCCTCTGTACTTTTTTGATAACAAATTTTAAGTAGAAAGTAATGAGACCAACGAGAACTCGAAACAAGTACACGTAACCGGCACGAAGCGCGGGAAAACGCGTGCGACCAAGACGTGATTGGTTTTGGTTTCGCATCTGATTGGTTGAGGAGAAGTGGCGCGAGTTTTTTAAAACCAATCATAGAGTGTTGTAAAGCAAAACCAAGCATTCCGTATTACTGTTGACACTCAATTGAAAACCGCTCTAAACGTGATGCTCTCTGTGACTATAGGAATGGCAGGAAAGGCGAAAGAAGCTAGGCAAGATACGAGGTAGCGATGAAAGCTTACAAAGAGAAAAAAGCTAATGAACCTGAACCCGCGGACGCCAGCAGCCCTGAAGCCGCCAAAACCAGCAAGAAAAGCTCGGTGAAGGAGTTGTTTGCCAAGAAAGCAGACAAGAAGAAAGGCGGCTCTCCTCGCAAATCGGCTGGCAGTGAGGCGCAGAAATTCAAGAGCGCTGAGTTTGTGGACACGGACGACAGTTCGTCGGAAGACGAGGGAAAGGTAAGCTGTCTCTATGTGTTGGTTATGTCGTGTCATCACTCACTAGTGTGTAGAGATTGTTACTGTTTTATTCTTGTATATACCTAAACATTTTCAGACACAACATCCCTTCCCACATTATAAGCCCAAATATTATTTTTGAAACGCAAAACTCCTTCCCCCCCCCCCCCCCCCCCCCGAGATTAAGCCCACCAATAAGCAATGAAGCCTTTTGGACAAATATATGCCTAGGGAGGGGAATCGGGGGATTTCACCCCTCCCCCCTAATACAAGCCCAGGGCTAATAGGCTCTTTGGTAGAACCCTATCACGTGGCCTTGTCAATCATAAAAATTGGTTGCTGGATGGCAAGCCTTGTCATCCAGTAACTTTTTCCGTACACATGTAGGAGGTGCTATCCATTTTGTAAAGGTTCTTCTGGTAGAAAGAAATGATGGTGAATTGTAAGCTTGGTAGAAATATGAAAACAATGTTCAGTCAGTGACACAAGCTACTCGGAAAAAAATTTGCGAGTTCTCCCAACAGGAGTCAAACCTATGACCTTCCGCACACCGGTCGGACGCTCTACCACTAAGCTACAGGAGACTTGTGGGAGCGAGTGAATTTTGTCACATTTGAACCTAGTTATATGGCCTAAGCTCCCACGAGTCTCCTGTAGCTCAGTGGTTAGAGAGCGTTCGACCGGTGTGCGGAAGGTCATAGGTTTGACTCCTGTTGGGAGAACTTGGAATTTTTTTCGCGAGTAGTTTGTCACTGACTGATTAAATATCTTTCTCAGGGTTCTTCTTGTTTAACTTTCATTCTTGCACTAAATCGTTGCAGAAAGCTAAACCCAAATCCAAGCCAAAGGGAAAGGAAAAGCAGACAAGACAAAGAGCAAAGACAAGAAGGAGTCAGACGACGAGTCTGTGGAAGAATCTGAAGAGGAAGACGCTGATATCAGTGCAGGCTCAGATTCTGATTGAAGCTGATAACACTCAAAGAACCTGCATTTGATAAACTGTCTATGTACAATAGCTTTCGTAACAGTTGAGCCTGCAGTACGAAAGCGCTCTTCTGTGAAAAAACGGCATGCAGACGAGGCATTTATGTCACGTGTCCAAAATGCATTGTTTATATGTAGCTTATTTGCATCTGTAGTACGTTCTGTCTCAGGCTGTTATGGCTTACTTCACTAAACTTGCGGGGCGGCCGAGAAAGAGAAAACCGGCTAGGTTGCGAAGGATCCCGTCTGTACAATAGACTGCAAAACAGTCTCTCTTTTTCATAGCGTCTCTCGCCCAATCCCACTCGTAATTTCACTCTCGTTCCAGATCCTTCGGCCGCGTTCAGCCCGACACTCTCGCGCGAAAATACGGACTGTTTTGCAGTCTATCAGTATAAAGACCCAACTAAGCGGACCACTGTAAAATTGCCAAATCTGTTTAGATGAATCTGCTACTGTGCGTATTAAAATGCCCGGTAAATCTGCTTAAGTACGATAAACGTACAAGGTTAGTGGGCGAAAAGGAGACCCAGGATTTAAAGTAGCCTGTTACAGGCGTTGCGGTTAGTGGGCGATACATCGAGTGGAAAAACGGCGCTATAGACCTCTCTCCAAAATGGCCGCCGCAAATTCATTATTAAACTGAGCGGAAAATCAATACCAGCACCTGAAAGACCACCTCTTGTTTTGGTAATCGTACAAATTGTCATTAGGTTAGGTTCTACCTGAGTCGAGAAAACGGAAGTTGAAAACTGAAAAATGTCAGAGACGTTTGTATGACTGGGGTATGGCGTATACATCTTGTTGATGATTTTCTTTATTCTCATCACCTGTCTGCTTGGAAAGGTGTCGATATTGTAAGGAGAAATCATATGTTGATGGACTGTATAACGCGTGCCTGATGGATGTAGCGGTATATTTGATCATCAGTAGTCACCTAACGCCTCCCCCGGCTTGACCATAAACTGAATGGCGCGTCCACAAAGCGGTCAAAACGCAAGAACTCAACGTTGTTTTACGCGCGGTTTTTTTCGTTGCCTTGAATTTTGTAAGAGTTTGAAAGCTATTATAGCGTATTAAATGTGTAAGAAAAACGTTACAAAACTACATCGGCAAACAAACATACGAGGACGACAGACGGAGAAGAGTAAATAGCGACCTTTAGATCGGAGCACGAGTACAAGATTGGACTACGAGTACGACTTACTCCGATGTAGGCATTTACAACCTCGTTCCCAGGGTCTTCTCGTTTTTTCAACGATCAGCCGCCATCTTGAAAAAGGTTGGAGGATTTTCATAACTTTAAGAACAAATATTCAGTGCATTTGGCAGGGGCAGTTTTGGCTGTGTCGCAACGCCTTAAAATTTATTCTCTGGGAAATGAGTTCTTTGTCCTATACAAAAAGTGTCTATTAAGAAGAAAAAATGCGTCTTGTTTAATTACACCAGCAACTCGACGCGCGAGTAAGTACTTTACCTTATGTAAGTGCTTTATATATCGAATGATCTGAAACCACCTCGCTTTTGTAGGTAAAAATCTTCTCGCAATATCGGAATCGGCGAATTATTTTCAGACACAAGTCTTCAACGTCTACAATTAAAAATAAGCCATATGTTGATCGTACTTTGAGAAATTCCTGAGTCGTCTTTCCTTATTCCTGTTGTTGATAACGGATTTAATTCCTCGCGTAGCGGGGTTTATAATTCTGTCCCCCAAGAGCTCACGCGAGAGCAATTCGCTCTAGAAAAAGTTGACCCTAGAAAAAAGTGCGCCCTAGAAAAAA
>MU827113.1:0-12248 GCA_029204205.1 Desmophyllum pertusum | reverse complement strand
AGGGTTTCTGAAATGATCTTCGTATACTGAAAATAATGAATAATATATATTTCTTTCTAAGCGACCGCTTTTATGCGGCAAAGATATTTTATATATCACATGCCATCCGGCTCTATCAGGTATACAGCGAAGAAATTCAACCACCTCAATCAGAAACCCATGTTTTCTTGTCAATTTCAGTGAGGCTGTAAATATTTTTGTCTGGTTTTGACTGTTTTAGTTATTTCTACTCCAATCGGTATGTTTCGTTTCGTTTGATTTGTATGTTTCAAGATAAATTTCAAGGACTGTGTTTTATTCCAGTTGTCTGATTCCTAATCAAAAGTTTCATCTATAGAAAATATTTTTCCAAGAACACGTTCTACGCAAATTGTCTGATTTAACTGATCCAATTCAGGCCAATTTTGCTGGAAGTATAGAATTGTAGCGATATGTTTTGAAAACATTTTTCGCAAATTGTTCTGACTTTACTGTTCAAATTTAACAATTTTTTTTTTTTTTTTCTATGTCTGAAATAACAATGGCTGTCAAAATTATCAAATACACTATTCAAGAAAACCACTTTGAAATCTCGGTGAAACAGCTGATTAAGTCAGAACTTGCCGATCAGACCATGAATAAGGAAAACGAAAAATGTCCGTGATCGGGAGCTGTTTTCAGAGATCTTCGAATCCCCGATCCATCCATGTAATATTTCAACATGGTCCCTACTTTTATCAACGAAGATAATCCAAAGATTACCTGATCTTCAAATAAACGGCCGAGGTTTTCTGGAAAATGGAGAGAAAGTTTATGGACTTCCGAGAACGGCGTTCGAATTAACTGCCAAACAGGTATTCAGCCTTCTTGATTACAAACTGGAGCAATTCTTCTCGAGACCGCATCGGGCACGCAATCGCCACAAATATCCGAAAATTTTCAGCGAAAGATGGAGGGGATTACGAAACGGAAAGAAGGAAGAAAAGAACGCGGGTTGAGTTGACGTGGGACAAGAAGTTACAAAATAAATCCAGAAGAGATACTGCAGTCGCCTTACGACGTTATATACAGCAGCTGAACGGAGAGAGAAGAATCTTCGCTTCTTGAACATTTAAAAGCTGCCGGTCATAAATAAGGTTTTATTCAGATTTTCTTCTCTATTCCCGGTCTACTAACTAACTTCTCACGAAAAACTTCTCGGATTCACAGCTAAACTCAACGAAAGTAAAATTCTTACGCTTCCCAGGAAGAATAAAAAAAAATGAAAGCGACCGGCCGCGCTGAAGCTCCTGATTAGTACTTTTAAAGACGTGTGATATTACAAGACAAAAAGGTTTTTGGGTCTATTGTATTTTTGCCCGCCTCCTGCACGTTGATGAGCGGAGAGGTATTCCCTGGCGTGATAAAAGCGCGCATTTTTCGGTTGACCCAATGATAGGCGCCCGGTTCAAGCTGAATGAGCAATATTACAGACCTATAAGTTTTACTCGACTGTAAGTAAATGTCCCGAGAACAATAGGCATTCTGCGCGATGTGAACTGAGATACTTACCATGAAAGGATTCAAACTGTGTAGAACTGTTTTCTCCAAACGCCTTCGAAGCTTCTTGGTGAAGCAGGAAGCGGCCCACGTCTTGCAACGTCCGCGAACTTTCTCTGACTGACAAACAATGTATTCAAATCCGTGCGATTGATTAGTCATGAATATGGAATAGTTTGTTTAGGCCAATTGCTAGCAAATACGTCGCAAATTTTGTGCAAGCTTTGCATGCGTTTCTTCTCAGGTACATTTCTGCATGTGATTTTGTTATGCAAACCAATCCCAAAGGCAATTCAACGTGGCGCATTCAGTTCTTGAAAGCCTCCCATTCCATATTTATTTTGAATAAAATACTGTAGAGATTAGAACTAAAAACACGCAAGTTGAAGGACAAATATTGCGGTGAAGATGTAAAAGGAAGGTGGGGCTGCGCTGAATTTAGGAATCAAAAGTTATTAAAATAATTAAATTATTCTTGGTTTGCAGGTGACGTCATCACCGCCATGTTGGTGGTCATTAACAAAAATATTTCTAATTAGCTTCTATTGTTTGTTCCAACAACATGGCTGCCATCATAGTTAATAGAGGGAAATGGTTATGAAGCCCGGCAAACTTCAAAAGGAGCAAACAAAGAGGCCAATATTTATGTTGGAAGGTCCATGACCGTGCACATCTTTTGTTTTGCGCTCATACACTATGCATGAATTACGTAATCGCAACGTTTCTATTGGTTAGTTGCTTAAACACACGTAACCACCTATTGTATTTTGTCAGGTTTTGTGCACGGTCAACCCCCAAAATAGCGAACAAAAACATATAACAAAGAACTTTGCCGGGCTTTCATAACCATTTCCCTCTATTAACTATGCTGCCATGCAGGGTCTTTATTTTGGAACTCTCGGGAATGGTAGCAAACCAACAATTTGCTGTTAAAGTGCGGCGTTAATTTTCTACGACACAAATTCCTGTTATTTTTTATCCAAAACAACACCTCTGTTATATGACCGTACAAGGAGGGTGCTGATGGAGCCTTGACATTTTAATATGTCCGAAAACAAAAAGCATTCGGACAGGGGTGGGTAGGTGGGGAGGTATTTAACTTTTTTTTTAATAATGAAGTATCAAAAAGCCACCAAACGTTTCGAATTTACCTAAAATTTATCTTGGAACAATTTTTTCCACTGACAAAAGTCGGATGTACAAGGAAATAGAATCATTTATTTACTAAAATCTAATTTTTCAGTCACTGGACCTGAACGAATTAAGACGTCAGTTGGTGAGACACTAAACGTTAAAATCACTAAAAATCAAAAATAAGAGAAGGAGTTACAGATAGTTCCCCTAAAGTGGTGGTAGTGGTGGTGGTGTGGGGGGGGGGGGGGGGGGGGGGGGGAGGAGAGGGCGAGCAGGTGGGTCTGAACTTCCGGGTTCCATTTCCTTCCGCTGTGGTTTCCGCCTCTTTGTGCTTGTTCTAATTTTTTCCATTTCTCCCCGGATCCCGCCAGCTTGGGAATCCGGCTTCCAAGCCTCTGTTCTCCCCACCCCCCCCCCCCCCCCCCCCCCACCCCCCCGTGTCCCCACCACCTACAACGGCTACCTCTCTTTCACGCCCAGTTTAGCTCAGAGTGGCCGTTGATGTAGCCGAAGAGGTTTAACTGTCATTTTGTCCGGTCAGCGGTCATTCAGTTACCGTGGAGCTAGCCTCTGGAACGACCTTAGCGACGAAACTACATCTTCAAACTCCATAAGAGTTTATAGATCACGAATTGTTAAGTTACTTTTAGCTGATTAATCTATGAATTTGTATTTCTTTCTTTTAAGCTTATCGTGTTTTTACCAATTTTTTATGTGCTTATTCGTGTAGTTATAAGTAGTTATAAGTAGGGGGAAAGAGAGGGGGGGCTTAATAAAGTAGGTTATAAGTAGTTATGTAACTGAAAAACCCTTGTAGGGAGTTGCAATAAAGTTTACATTTACATTTACATTTAAACAAGATAGCCAAGAACTAAACTTGTTTTAAACTAAATTTGTTTAATTATTTGGTGTGAATGACGTATTAGTTCGGACGTCATAACCAACTAGTCACGCGAGTTCGTCGTTTCTTAGCAACGCTCCATGACGTCATCCTTGTCAGTCAAACTGAACAGATTTGTTCATTGTTGAAACTATCCTCGACTGGAAGATAATGTCATGAATTTTTTCACAGATAGACGTAATACCCGTCACCGGTTAAACTGGTGTCCATTAAATTGGCCAGCTTGTTGTTCTTGCCAAACTGTTGATGAAAGTCTCGTATTAGTGGATAATTAATTACAAATCCTCTACGAAATAGACCATTTCCGAGTTGTCTTTTGCCTCTGTTTCAAAACGACTCCTGGTACAAAACTACCATGAAAATGAGTCTGATTGCATGAGAATAAACAGCGGGAAAAACTCAATTTCATGCACACAAGGACTCGTTTTGAAACAGAGGCAAAAGGCCACTAAGCACTGCGCGCCTCGTTAGCTATATGTTGATGAACAGCGAGATTGAACTGAAATGGCCTATTGTTTTCGCTTCAGACATCCTGTATAGACTTTGTGCAAAGCGACAGAGTTCATTGACAAATCGACCTCCCTAAATACCGTTTCTAAAGTTTCAAAAAGTTTCGAGAAACTAATCCCTCCTTATCTTCTATGCGCTCTTGTCGTAAAAGATAACCCGTATATTTTAAATCGTTAAACCCTATACGTAAAAAACTGCATTTTTAAGTGCGGCAATAGTAAACTTTTTAAAATTCTAGAATATACAAATATAATATAAATAGCATGAAACCTGTAAAGTAAGTTATTTTTGTATTTTTAAAGCGGACAAAATTATTATGTATTCAATGAAAACAATTGTAATTGCAAATATATCGGGGGTTTATTTCCTCTAATAAAGTTTATTTCCAAAAATATGAAAATAAAATAACAACAGCACAGTCAAAGGATATACAACTAAAAACAATCGAAGTAGATTAGCCATTAATAAAATTAAACATGTAGGAAAGAAGCTGATATATTCAGTTGTAAAAATATTGCTATACATCCCTTTTATGCAAATACAAAGGCTTTCAAAACGCACCGTCCGTTGCTTTGTTTCAGGCGACCCTCACTCACAATGGAAGCATCTGAAAATGTTTTGATTCCACCATTTTTTAATTGAAATTGAACATAAACCACGTGATCAATCTCGTTCCAAGAGGCCGCGATCCTTTGGTCACCGCTGACAAAACACGCGCAGGCTCCGGGTACGAGATTGCCACGTGACAAGAGCAATATGTTCCTGCACGTGATCATAACGGATTTGATCTGGGAACGAGATTATAGGGCGTGCGAACAAGATTGGCGTTTGTTTACTCGCGCTAATTAACAATTAGATTATTCGCTCTCAATTTCTATGATGTGATAGTTGATGAGGCCGTAGGCCGAATCAACTATCACACCATAGAAATTGAGAGCGAATAATCAGATAATCTAATTGTTTTAGTAAAAATCATAACAATTGTCTAGTAATAACTCTAAATCATCCACCGAAACTTCGTAGAAACGAAAAGAAACCGCAATTTTGTGACGACTTCCAGCAACTGCACACTTATGGCTGATAGTATACGAGTAGCTCAGCCAATCAGATTGTCTCATTTGCATTAGTATACTAGGAGATTTTTACTAATAAACATTATATTCCACATCATTTGCACCTCATTGAAAATGGCGGGAAAAAACGCGAAGATTCTTTGGAATGCTATTAAAATTCCCGGGGGGTACTCCCTGAACTTTTTAGTGGGGGTGTGCGGCCTGCTTCTTGAAACACTTAGCCTATTTCAGACCAAAATATGTGATTTTCCATACCCTATTTCAGGACCTGACCCAAAAATAGATACCCTATTTCAGACCTATAAAATTAGTACTGTACAGCTCCGCAAATGATCCCGGGACCGCAAATGATCCCGACCGCAAATGATCCCCAAATTGGACCGCAAATGATCCCCGACCGCAAATGATCCCCAGAATAGACCGCAAATGATCCCGCTAAAAATCGAGGAATAGCGTGGACGGTGGACGCGATTTTTTTCCGATTTTGAATATTTTCCCCAATAACTGAATCTGTGCACGCTAGACATTTTTATGACGGAAGTGATATATATTGTTTCATTACTTAAGGCATTGATGCAGATTTTAGAAAAAAAAATAAACTCAAAATCACTGAACGAGAATACCAGATATATTCTAAAAATAGTTAGTTCGAGAAGGTGTTATTTTTGGTTTTCGCTGTAAACTTCATCCGCGTCTAGAATGATTGCAGATTTATATTGCTTTCGCGTCACCAAGATTCATTTATCTATAAATTTCGAGATTAAAGACGGTATTCTGCGCCATGAAACAAGCTATACGTGGAAATTGAAACACCCGTTTTAGCAAACTACTTCACGAAATCGGCAAATAACATTTCCGGTGAATTATCGTGATTATTTCATGCTGTTTTGGCGGCATCGACTGCATGTAACACCCGGCCCGCTTTGATGAAGTGTGAAAACTGTGAATTTTTTTTCAGGCTAAACTCACTCTCAATCAACAACACGATTTTTTGAATTCTCCTTTTTTATTGTCCGTTGCGAAGGAATTGAAAAAGTCACAGAGGAAATTTGTCCTAATTGTGGAAAGAAGTTCCAGTGCTATACCCAAGGAG
This sequence comes from Desmophyllum pertusum, assembly GCA_029204205.1. NCBI lineage: Eukaryota > Metazoa > Cnidaria > Anthozoa > Scleractinia > Caryophylliidae > Desmophyllum > Desmophyllum pertusum. The sequence continues at coordinate 6,019 of MU827113.1, read as the reverse complement.
TTTTTGAGAGTGGTGGAGCTTTACAGGTCTATTCAGACGACAACGTTTTCTGTGATGTGTGCGTGTTACATGAAATCAGTTAAACAGTGTAGACGGCATTCATCGAGCAAAATTGTGAAACCTGGACGGAAACTAACTAAAGTAAAAGTAGTAAAACATTGCGTTGTTGCCGTTGAAGTTGCCAGTTATGGTCAGTTATGTCATTGTTGAAAATAATTGAAATGTACAATGTTATCACAAAATATCAAAGTGTGATAAGTCACGTCGGACTGATGAACGTTTTATAGTAAAGAAAGGATATGTAACGCTTTCATATATAATCTGCTCGAAATACAGATTAAATGAAATAATATGATTACAAATAAAAAGGAGAATTCAAAAAAATCGTGTTGTTGATTGAGAGTGAGTTTAGCTTTTTTAAAAAAAATTCACAGTTTTCACACTTCATCAAAGCGGGCCGGGTGTTACATGCAGTCGATGCCGCCAAAACAGCATGAAATAATCACGATAATTCACCGGAAATGTTATTTGCCGATTTCGTGAAGTAGTTTGCTATAACGGGTGTTTCAATTTCCATGTATAGCTTGTTTCATGGCGCAGAATACCGTCTTTAATCTCGAAATTTATAGATAAATGAATCTTGGTGACGCGCAAAAGCAATATAGATCTGCAATCATTCTAGACGCGGATGAAGTTTACAGCGAAAACCAAAAATAACACCTTCTCGAATTAACTATTTTTAGAATATATCTGGTATTCTCGTTCAGTGATTTTGAGTTTATTTTTTCTAAATCTGCATCAATGCCTTAAGTAATAAAAAAATATATATCATGCACTTCCGTCATAAAAATGTCAAGCGTGCACAGATTCAGTTATTGGGGAAAATATTCAAAATCGGAAAAAAATCGCGTCCACCGTCCACGCCATTCCTCGAATTTTAGCGGGATCATTTGCGGTCCATTCTGGGGATCATTTGCGGTCGGGGATCATTTGCGGTCCAATTTGGGGATCATTTGCGGTCGGGGATCATTTGCGGTCCCGGGATCATTTGCGGAGCTGCTACAGTACACGTGTCTAATACATGACTTCAGCTACCAAGGAATGGGTTCCATTTGCGCAAACATTTAAAAAGGGCTTCAAATTCCCCGATGTCAATGGAAAAAATAGTTTCTTCTAAAAGTCAAACCAAATTCTAGGCCATAGTGCACAAAACATACCCTATTTCAGACCAAAATGGTCAAATCTATACCCTATTTCAGACCAAAACGGCTCAAAAACCATACCCTTTGGGGCCGCACATATCTATATAGCTTATATAAGCTATATAATTGGTTATTACAATTTTTGATTGAACAAAGTCAAAAATTAAAGAGTAAAAAATATATAGAAATCATTTTTGATAACTTCTTCAATGAGTTAACGATTAGCTATTAATTGCGTAATTTCTTCTCCGTTTCAAAGATGGCGTTCATGTCCCTGTTCATGCATATATAATTGCTAATCGTTTCTGATTGGTCTTCTTTGAGCATTCGCGTAAAGTTTCCCTCGACCCTCTTCTCGGCGCCACCAGAAGCAAAAAAAAAATAGAATAGCGGTCGAGGGACTGGACATGTTAGATACTTCACAGAATTGTTTTAAATTGTTAAAACAATTATTCGCCTCAGGCTCGTGAATATTGGCGTATATTCCCCGTGAATATAACTGTAGAAGCAGAGTCCGGGAAACGTTCACCAATATTTACGAGCCTGAGGCGAATAATTGTTTTATAACTGATATACAATCACAGGGAAAATGTCGAATTTCTCGGAGAAAAATAGAAAACACGAAAATGTTCCGCCATTTTTTGCCCGAGACAAAAAAATTGACCTTCGCGGCATTTCCAAATAAGGTAGAAAGGGTATATACTGCCTCTGAGACCATGAGTAGGGAACCAATCAAATTGCTTGAAAATACATTATCCCATGGTTAGTATATTATAAATTCATATGTAAAACCGCAAGCTTGCGTCAATTTTGACAAGACTGGGGCACAATTTAGTCAAGGAGAGCACCAAGTTATTTGAAAGAGTCTGGTACTGGTATCTCACACCCATGTAACGTAACCCCTGGCACTGTTCAGCTATCTGACAAAGGACTTCCTCAACAGGAGTCGGAAAACACTCTTGATAATCGAAAAAAGTCAAATTCCTGCAATGTGTAGCTACGAGGCTCAACATAGCGGCGGTCCCACGGCCATTTCGGACCAAGCCTATTTCCAGTCCCTCTAGGTCGGGTAACTTAGTCAAAAATTGCTCCATTCCACCATTAGTGATTCGCTTCGTGTTTCGCAAATTGATGTGTTTTAAGTTGATTGATGAATGAGGTGTATCTAATCATGTGAATAATACGAACCGCCTGGCGACGATTTCTCCAAAAAAATGTTAAACTGGGTTTGTGCTACTTTTTGTTGTTTGTTTTTTAAATAACTATTTACGAGGCTAAAAATGGAAATAAAAGTTTTGCTGAGCCTTTCAGTTACAATATGGGAGCTTGGAGACTGGGTTCAACATCGCACCAACCTTTGTTACTATAGCAACCAGCCATCAACCGTGACGTGTGTGCGTTATGTAGATGCGAGCGGATGTTACTCGATAGACCGTAAAATAATGTTATGAATACCGTAAAAGCTCTATTAAAGCCCCTGGGGGGCTTGTTTAATTTCAGACCTCAAGAAGGGGGGGGGGGGGGGGGCTTATTAGAGAGGGGGGGCTTATTTCAAATCATAAATTTTCAAGAAAATTCACATAATTTTTCAAACTTTACTATTACACCACTAACAAAAACAGAACAAGAAATGGGTTATGTATTCATACGCCTAACTCGACGATAGTTCTGGAAATTAAAGACCACGTTTCAATACAAAGTGACTGAAAGGTCAGAAAATATTGCTGAAAAGTCATTATCATCAGCCTGACGGAAGGAGGGGGAGCTTAATAGAGAGGGGGGACTTATTACAAAATCTGACTTCCAAAGGGGGGCTTATTAGATAGGGGGGGGGGGCTTAATAGAGAGGGGGGAGCTAAATAGGGCTTTTACGGTATTCGCCAACCGTACCTAAGTTTCAAGTCAGACTCGTTCTTTTGCTCCAGTGAATAACTAAATGCATTAAATTGATCATGATTTGAAGTGAGTGGTAATCTGTTTGCAGAACAATTTTTACTAGTAAATGGTTACATACGAGTCACAACAGCTTGCAACATCAAGATAGAAGGTGAAATATACCCGAACATACTCGACACTCGCAAACGAAATGTTCGACGCTCCAAATAAACTTTTCCCGCTCACGATTAACAATACTACATCCAAATACTGTTCGTAAGCTTTGCAGTCGATTGATTCTGATCAGACGTCTCTCTCGGGAGTAAGCGACAGAGGAGCCATTCCCTAGCCGGAAAGTGTGCGTCCTTTGGCTGTTAAAGATATTGAACGCGCCGTAGAGGTTTTGCAGTCGTTTGGAGTCTTGTTACAATATTGAATACTTTCTACATGAACATAACATTCAAATGAACTGATTGGGATTATTTTAAACAAATAAAGAAAAGCTGATAATCTACCTGACTGCATCTTAGCGGATACAAGCGTCCTTAGTAGTGTTTAAGGCCAGCGTACGGCGACTTTTTCCTTGTTGGAGAGACTGCCTTCAGCTTTAATCTTCCTATTTTTCATGCATCACACAACTAGTCACAACAAATCGAAACATAACCTCTAACCCCAACTCCCCGGGCATACCTACAATCTGGACAGAATAAAAAGAGAAATGATACCCCCCTAAAATGTACCTCCGGCAACTTGATCCCGCCAGAACTGTATGTTGGGCAACAAAATCATAAAACTCGCATGCGAGGGACATTTTCAATCTATTTGAGCTGCTATATCAGCCACGCGTTTCCAAATCGAAACCGCGTGACAGGATATGGAGAACCTTCGCAAGCGAACGAGGTTTATATGCAACAGGTAGTGTTAAACTCTCATAAGCTTGAACTGATTAGAAGTTCATATCGAAACATGTCTTTGTTTATAAATCAGCCTATAAGTTTTGTCCTGCTTCATCCAATTGGGGGTAGTTATATCTCCATGCTGATTCCTAAGCATGCATGTGTGGGGAAAAAGGATTTTTCGTCGTTAGAATTAGCGACATCTCCATGTAATTAGGAAGATGTTGCAACTTACAAATAATGATGTAGGGCATCATACTGTCAAAAAAATTTGTTATTCTAATCTAGTACCTGTGCAGGATTTAGCCGGGGTTTTTAGGAGGAGGGGCTTTTAGCGGCTTAACAGTATTCTTGGATTGCAGTATTTATCACACAAAAAATAGTGAACTTTGTTTGTGCAGTGTAACGGTATAATGTGTAAGGCTACTGACGGTGTAGGTACAGGTGATCACTCGAATGTAACAAAAACTGAAAAAGGAATTGATCAATAAAATAAGTGCTTTCACCATTATCCATATTCAAAGAGGTACAACCATCTCTATGAATGTGCCACCAAAAGTGTAGCTTTTCAGATGCCTGAACATCTGCAATTTTTTTTTCTGGGTTGGGCGCGCTACCCTCCCCAAAGAACCCCCTCTACTCCCAATGGCAGTGGGGCGACCACATTTCCATGCTACTTCGGCCTCAAACACTCACTCGTCCGTCTACTTCGGGCAAAAATTTCCTTCCTCTAACGCATCAAATTTTGGGGAAAAACTGGCTCTGGTCGGACCACCTGCCAGCTGCTTTCAAAAATTCCTGGGATGGCCGGGCCGCTGCAGTTTGTTTTGTTAACACTTACCCACGTGGATAGTGATTTATCCGGTGGATAGCGTTACCCACACTTTGTACAAAACAGGGCCAAGATGTACTCTCCCGAACGAGTGAGAAGATCTTTACTAGGATATAGGAGCGCACGAATGAGATAGACATTTGTTTACTCATGCTAATAAACATTATATCCCGCATCATCATTTGCAACTCATTGAAAATGGCGGGAAAAACCGCGACATCTCTGTGGAATGTATATATAATTAAAATAATAGTGACTTTGCGTCTTATTAATTATAGTGTCGAAAAGAAAATACTTTGTTTGTCTGGTGTAATGAAAATACTGAAGAAGGGTAACAAATGCACACGGCCTTAATAGATGCCTTTAGCTGTGCATATATCGAAGTATAGTGATCCAGTGACACTTGAGAAGTTTGGAGAACACTCAAGATCGAAGCTAGAGTTGCTCTCGGCTATCGCGTCGTGCAAACTCTTATGCTTCTCTCGTGCTCTCTCATAACTCAATTATACGCACCGCTAAAACCATGAACCAATTGCTAAGAAAATGAATGAATTTTTAAGAAAAGAAACATTCATTCTGCTCAAGCTTTACTTTCAAAGTCTTTATTTAAACAAACATAAAACCATGTTAGCGTTCTAGAAAAAGTTTTGATTGCATATATGAATTACATCCCTTAGAAATTAGAAAACGAATAGGCCTGCCAGGATTACAATCACGCATCCGGCCTCTGCAGACTGGCCCCTTGAAATCTCACTTTATAAGCAAAGAAAATATACAATATGACATCTACAAACCAAACTATAATGTATTGGAGTCTGCAACCAAATGACTTGGACCACACTCATTTTTCGTAGTAAAAATATTATTGGTCCAAGCAACTTATAGGTATCATTCAAACCGCCGGTTATATTCTATATCTCGTTAGAAATATCAGCGATAAAAGATAACCACGGTTCGACCTCTCTGAGGTCATTTTCAAATTCCACCTCCCAGTAAAGTATAAAATTACCATATATATTTTTCAAAAAAATCATAGTTCAGTTGATAGAAAAATTAAAAATTGCCATTGCTTAAAATTGCATTCAACAAGCTGCCGTGATCATATTAATTTCATTCAGAAAATTGTTATGTGCCCAAAAAGCTTACCTATGTTTACCCTCGGTTTTATTTATTCAGAGTCCCATCCTCTAAAGACGAATAAGACAGATTTCCTA
>MU827112.1:0-12299 GCA_029204205.1 Desmophyllum pertusum | reverse complement strand
TACAATTATTCGCCGAAGGCGAAGTGAATATTGGGAAATATTCCCCGAGACGAAGTCGAGGGGAATATTCACCAATATTCACGAGCCTGAGGCAAATAATTGTTTTATAATATACAAATTGCAGGGAAAATGTCGAATTTCTCCGAAGAAACTGGAAAAATACGAAAATACTCCGCCATTTTTTCCCCGAGACAAAAACATTTGAACTTCGCGGCATTTCCAAATAAGGTAGAGAGGGTATAATGCCTCTGAGACCATGAGTTGGGAACCAATCAAATTGCTTGAAAATGCATTATCCCATGGTTAGTATATTATAATACTGAATAGACTAAGCTCAGGCGGTGTTGGACACGGTTAACGTGACTAAATTCGTCCAATCACGCGTCAGCTGGGCGATACTTATGGCGGACGTGTTTTTGTGTCGTGAGTGAGGATCGCTCGTCCTTTTTCGGTGGATTTCTTCTGTTATCGAGCGATTCAGTTCATCATTTTCGGGATCTGTTAGAGGATTACCTCAGTAAGCTATGGTTCAAGCTATAAGTTCAGGTAAGCATTTTTCGTATCAAAATTTGTCAATGAAAACCGAGCTGTCTTGGAAACCTTTGTTTATCATTCGTGTGTAACATGGGTACACATATGGCGTTTTCTTTGCTACTGGTGATCAGTATCTTAGATTATTTTTACACAGAAATGTAGTTGGATAGTTAAGTTTTATGAAAAGGTCGGCGGGTCCAGGCGGGCCCCGCCGTTTTAACGGTCAAAATTGGACTTGAAGTTGTAGCTTTTTTCGTGTTTCGTGACATGTACTTTTGATTTCGCGGGAGTGATCAGCACGAGTTCACACTACTGTTTTCGAGTTATATTCGTTTCTTTTCACATGCTTAATCATGTTTTTTTTCTCCATTTGTTTGATAGGTTTTAGCAGCCTAAATGCCCTTCGTGACAACAGAGGATCATTGCCATGATGCCAAAATATGTTGCTATTTCTTTATATTACTTGTATTGTTATTCAAAACACTGCTCCACTTGGGACCTCTTCCTCCAACTCAGTGTCCAACTTTAGCCAACTTTGATTGTGATTATGTTTATATGTGTTCATAAACTGTTGCTGATAATCTGTGGATAATATCTCTGGAGGCTGAGTTGTGAGAGACTAGCATGCCATTTATTAAATCCATTAGATTGTGGAAATGAAAAACAATAACAAATAGCCTGAGTTCAGATTGAATATATTGAATATACAGCAAGGTTTATTTAGTAGCTTGCACTGAGGTTTCAAATGCTTCAAATAAGCATACCGTAAACACTGGCGTATAAGCCGCACCCCAAGTTTAGAAGCTCAAATTTTGGAAAAAAACTAAAACTAAAAAAGTTCACAGAAAAAAAGCTTTGCTTCAATGAACATAATAAAGGTATACTTTTCTACAAAATTTGGCTGCTCGACAGAAGAAGCTGGTTTCTCAGGATCTCTCAGCCACCTGTAATTTCATCTCCTGTTTTCTTAACCAAAATTTAATTCAGGCACACTTGCATAGTGCTTTCTGTGTTCCAAGAGTGAAATTGGGTTAGTGGTCACCTGGCCATTCACAGGGGTGAACACTTTTATTTTGCTGTCCAATCAGACAAGAAATCAAACCACAGGGATAATACCATTATTAGGGTTTGCAATTTATATATCTTGGATCTCATTGGTTTTCCTGCTTGGCAGTCAAATTACAGTGGAACCCCGCTTTATGGACAGTTTTGTTTGTCCCGACGACACATATTTTCTCTTATATCAGCCCGCTTAATACAGACACCCGGATATTACGGACACTTTTTCATGTCCCTTTGGTGTCCATATTAACCGGGTTCCACTGTATTTCCAGAATTTTTGGTTACAGTCACACTTTCTGATTCGCACTGTTACTGCAAGGGTTTAGTGCAAGTATGACACAAGTTTCTCTAACATGTGATAGCCTGTGAGCTTCACCGGTAGTTCATCCACTCATGTGCAAACCTGGCAACATGAGCCTGAGCCTTCTTGCAGGCCATTTTAGTGAAATAAAATGGAAAAATGGTCCCTATAAAGTAAATGACTGAACCCTTGAGCATGAGGTCTGCAACAATAATAGAATGTTGCTTTTATAGCCTTGTGATTGAAGATGTCACACCTTCATTTTATCCCTCTATGGATGCTACATCTAAAGGTTGGCACACATGAGGGGACTAGTCGCAGGGACCGACTAGTTCCGGGCACCAAGTCCCTTCGTGTGAACAACCCTATGACTTGTCCCACGAATTATGAGGGGTATATTGTAATGGTAAATAAAATAATTCAAACTGGTTGAATTGAAGGGACTATCCCCTCAAATTGTGCTTGTACCCTTGTGTGTACTGTTCATGCGACTGGTCCCTGTGACTAATCACCGGACTGTCCCCCTCATGTTCGACTAGTCCTTTTGTGTGTGTGCAAGTGTGACTATAGTCCCCTCGTGTCTGCCAACCTTGAGGATATTGAGAAAGGAGGCCGAAGCAGATTTTAATTTAGGTTATATTTGTTCATACTTGATATGCCAATTTGAAATATTATTGTACCGGCACAAAACTTGCATGCACAAAATGACACAAAAAAAAAACAATCCAAAATTGCTGGTCAGGACCTGCTTTTGAGCATGGTACAATGGTGCAATTAAACTTACTAGATAAAAAACATAAAACTCTGGCACCCAGGGTAAGTTTAAAAAATATGGATCCTGTGCAGTTAGTGAACAATGCATACATGTAGCTTTCGATATTTCATGAAAGACAGAAACTGTCCAATATATTGCCAGTGCCATAAATTCCCAAAAATCCCCACACCGAGTGAAGTTAGTACAACTATTTCATTAAGGTGAAAAGCTATATTTTTCATTTTGGTAAAGCTCTGATACCTTAGTGGCCAGACATCGATCCAAAATTTTACATTCAGCAAAAAACATGCGTTCAATTCTCGAGATTTTTAACTCAATTATATTTCCATGTACACGTTTCACACAACTAGAAGGAGAAAAACTAATAGAGACGAGTTAAAACTTGGTTTCGGACAAAAAGCTACAAGATTCGAACATTGAACGATGACGAATTACGGACAATCGCCGAAAAGAACTTCATCACGTTCGAATATTCATCGCTAAAGAGTCCGTTCCTTGAGCCACAAATGAAGCAGTTTGTAGTCGTGAAGAAAGTAGAGAAAGTAGATAAATATATGCGGATGAAACACGTGGGCAGATTTCTTCAAGAAATGCATCGGACAGCGCGAATGAGGCTGAGATGTTTACTGATCGCCTGACATGTTGCAAATGAGCTCGCGATCGATTTTCTCCCAGCATGCTCTCGCGGACGCGGTAGTCCCCAAACACCGCCTGGACTAAGCTTAAACTTGGGTTGAGGAAACAGGTTTTTATTCTTTGGACAAATTAATTGTGTCCGCGGTTTTCGGATCTGATCTTCCCGTGAATTAATTTCAGGCTGCCTTTAGTGCTCTTTCAGTCGCTTTAGTTGTACATTTTACAGGCATTTCCCATTAAATATTTCGTTCCAAACTTCGTGCATTATTTAGTAGAATTAAATTAATTCAATCGACGAACATGCAAACCGTCTTGAACAAAAATTGTCGAGCTGGCGCGTTCACTGACCATATTTGTCAGGCATGGTGCGTGATTGGCTACTGGTTTCGCGCGAAAAATGTCTAAAAATAGCCTAACTGCATTTTACTCATTTTACTCATTTTACTCATTTTACTCATTTTACTCATTTTACTCATTTTACTCAATTTACTCAATTTACTCAATTTACTCATTTTACTCATTTTACTCATTTTACTCATTTTACTCATTTAATTCATTTTACTCATTTTACTCATTTTACTCATTTTGCTCATTTTGCTCATTTTGCTCATTTTGCTCATTTTGCTCATTTTACTCATTTTACTCATTTTACTCAATTTACTCATTTTACTCAATTTACTCATTTTACTCAATTTACTCAATTTACTCATTTTACTCAATTTACTCATTTTGCTCATTTTACTCATTTTACTCAATTTACTCAATTTACTCATTTTGCTCATTTTACTCATTTTACTCATTTTACTCAATTTACTCATTTTACTCAATTTACTCATTTTACTCAATTTACTCAATTTACTCATTTTACTCAATTTACTCATTTTGCTCATTTTACTCATTTTACTCAATTTACTCAATTTACTCAATTTACTCATTTTACTCATTTTACTCATTTTACTCAATTTACTCATTTTGCTCATTTTACTCATTTTACTCAATTTACTCAATTTACTCAATTTACTCATTTTACTCATTTTACTCATTTTACTCATTTTACTCATTTTATTCAATTTACTCATTTTACAATAACTGTCAAAATTCTCGCGCGCCCATTGGCTAATTTTTATTGTCAATAAGAGGACAGACACATGAATGACGTAATCACGCGCGGAAAGGCTTCAAAATTTCGCCAAAATGGCAGCGTTGTCAGTTCGATAAAGTGGAAAATTACATCTGAACAGGAGTTCTTTGAGAAGTAAATCATGAAAAGTCGTTGACAGGTTGCTTTTCAATCGGCAGACTGAGAATTAATTCAACGATAAAGCGAAAGAGAACAATATTGTTGTAGTTTATCGTTGCATGAAGTTGACAGGAATGGAAATTATGGAATCCGTTTATTTTGCCGCGTGTAACTTCAAAACAACTGATAAGAATGGACTGAACTTGCGAATATTTCAGCGGGTTTGCAAGAATTTCCAAATCGAATAAAGGCTAGTTTCAGAAAATCTGTCTAAGAAATTTATTATCGAGTTATTTTACGTAGTTTGAAGTTCACGAAGCTGTGATTCTCGGAATAGTTTTCAGTTCACTTTTACTTGGTTTCCCCTTGATCGTTTTGGCCTGTTGTTATTGTAAAAAACAAATGGACGCCAGTTTTTAATGCGTCTGTCCTGTTATTGATCATGAATTTCGTCATAACATTGTCAAAGTAGTCTGCGGATCCACTCGGCTTCGCCTCGTGGATCCACAGCTACTTTGACAATGTTATGACGCAATTCATGATCAATAACAGGACAGACGCATAAAAAACTGACGTCAATTTGTTAAATTTACTCAATTTACTCAATTTACTCAATTTACTCATTTTACTCATTTTACTCAATTTACTCAATTTACTCAATTTACTCAATTTACTCAATTTGCTCAATTTGCTCATTTTGCTCATTTTGCTCATTTTACTCATTTTACTCAATTTACTCAATTTACTCAATTTACTCAATTTACTCATTTTACTCATTTTACTCATTTTACTCAATTTACTCAATTTACTCAATTTACTCAATTTACTCATTTTACTCATTTTACTCATTTTACTCATTTTACTCATTTTACTCATTTTACTCATTTTACTCATTTTACTCATTTTACTCATTTTACTCATTTTACTCATTTTACTCATTTTACTCATTTTACTCATTTTACTCATTTTACTCATTTTACTCATTTTACTCATTTTACTCATTTTACTCATTTTACTCATTTTACTCAATTTACTCCATTTTACTCATTTTACTCATTTTACTCATTTTACTCATTTTTACTCATTTTACTCATTTTACTCATTTTACTCCATTTTTACTCGTGTTGTTTTTAATTTTTAGCCACTCATTTTTACTCATTTGTTACCTCATTTTACTCATTTTACTCATTTTACTCATTTTACTCATCTTTACTCATTTTACTCATTTTACTCATTTTACTCATTTTTACTCATTTTTACTCATTTTACTCATTTTACTCATTTTACTCCATTTTCTACCTCATTTTACTCATTTTTACTCCATTTTACTCATTGTACTCATTTTACTCATTTACTCATTTACTCATTTTAGACTCATTTTACTCATTTTACTCATTTTACTCATTTTACTACATTTTACTCATTTTACTCTTTTAATTTACTCTTTTTACTCATTTTTACTCATTTTACTCATTTTACCAGAGGTCTATAACTAGAGGTTTCCATCTCTGGTATTGGGCCTTGGTCCATCAGATTAGGGATTAGGCTATTTTTAGACATTTTTCGCGCGAAACCAGCAGCCAATCACGTTGAACCATTTTTAATATGCGAGCGCTAGGTACGCAAAGGCAAAGGCAGAAACTTTGCCGGCCAAGGAAAAGCGAAAAGCGTCACAGCAGAATGTAATAATTGTTTAAATACTTCACTAAATTTAGGTCAACTTCGGTATACTTTTTGTAAAACTATAAATCGACTGAGTGATTTTTCAGTTCAATCTAAATGAAGTATGATTTGTATGAATTCGGCGGCAAAACTTGGCGCGGTGTCCAGTTGGCAAGTGTCGAAAGTTGAATGAAAAGACAAAGGTTTCTCCGCGGATTAATCTTCGTTCAATCTCTCCAAAGTTTCGTATATTCTGGAAAATTGTGCAGATGGTTTAGCTTAACATGGGAAGTTTCGAAATAATTGTGGAGCTGAACATTATATTCATTTTACAAGTTGAACGGACAGCTATACGCAGCCGAAGGTTTCACTTGTTTATACGGCGGGCGAAACTTGCGCGACTACAGAATTAACGAACTGAGCTTGAAATCAAGTTCATTGAAGTAAAAGAACAAAGGAAACCCTCAATGTCTACATGGATGGAAAGAAAGAAAGAGAATTTCACTGTGAAGTGATCTTTGAATGATTGACTGTCACGAACGCTTGACGAACTGCCGTAAGCTCAAGTTATAAGCTTATAAGGGCTTAACTGATCCATGGATATTTATTGTGCTGATTTTAAAACTTAATTCAGCTGGAATTGACAAGCCTCGTCGAAATACAAGGTAACAATACTGAATAGGACTAAGCTTAAACTTGTGTTGTAAACAGATTTTCATTCTTTGGACGAATTAATTGTGTCCGCGGTCTTCCCGTAAATTAATTTCAGGCTGCCTTTAGTGCTCTTTCAGTCGCATTAGTTGTACATTTTACAGGCATTTCCCATTAAATATTTCGTTCCAAACTTCGTGCATTATTTAGTAGAATTAACTTTTGTTTGATTTAGAAGGGCCAAGGCTTTTTACGTAGTGATTTTAGCCATCTTTTCAATCGACGAACAAACCGTCTTGAACAAAAATTGTCGAGCTAGCGCGTTCAATGACCATATTTGTCAGGCATGGTGCGTGATTGGCTGCTGGTTTCGCGCGAAAGTGTCTAAAAATAGCCTAATTCCTAATCTGATGGGGCCGCCGCGGCCGCAATGCTAGATGGGAAACCTCTAGTTTATAGACCTGTGATTTTACTCTTTTTTACTCATTTTACTCAATTTACATCAATTTACTCAATTTACTCGAATTTGCCGTCTAATTTGCTCACATTTTGCTCAATTTCGTTCAATTTGCTCATTTATCATTTTGCTCATTTTGCTCATTTTGCTCATTTTGCTTCAATTTACTCAATTTACTCATTTTACTCATTTTACTCAAATTTACTCAATTTACTCAATTTACTCAATTTACTCAATTTACTCAATTTGCTCATATTTTTGCCTCATTTGCTCATTTTGACTCATTTTACTCAATTTACTCAATTTACTCAATTTACTCAATTTACTCAATTTACTCAATTTACTCAATTAACTCCCCCCCCCCAATTTACTTCATTTACTCAATTACTCAATTTACTCCATTTTACTCATTTTCTTTACTCAATTTACTCAATTTACTCACAATTTTACTGCATTTTACTCGATTTACTCAATTACTCATTTTACTCATTTTACTCATTTTACTCATTTTACTCATTTTACTCATTTTTACTCAGTTTACTCATTTTACTTCATTTTACACTCCTTTTTTACTCATTTTACTCATTTTACTCAATTTTACTCATTTTACTCATTTTACTCATTTTACTCATTTTACTCTTTTTAACTCATTTTACTCATTTTCACTCATTTTACTCATTTTACTCATTTTTACTCATTTTACTCATTTTACTCATTTTACTCATGTTTACTCATTTTACTCATTTTACTCATTTTTACTCATTTTACTCATTTTACTCATTTTACTCATTTTACTCATTTTACATTCATTTTACTCATTTTACTCATTTTACTCATTTTACTCATTTTACTCATTTTACTCATTTTACTAACTCATTTTACTCATTTACTCATTTTAACTCATTTTACTCACATTTTTAACTCATTTTACCTCATTTTACTCATTTACTGCATTTTACTGCATTTTACTCATATTTTACTCATTTTACTCATTTTACTCATTTTTACTCATTTTTACGCATTTTACTCATTTTAATCATTTACTCATTTTACTCATGTTTAACTCATTTTACTCATTTTACTCATTTATACTCATTTTTTACTCATTTTACTCATTTTTACTCAGTTTACTCATTTTACTCCTTTTAACCTCATTTACCAAGAGGTCTATAACTAGAGGTTTCCATCAAGCATTGCGAGCGCAGGTCCGCATCAGATTCGCAGACATTGTGGGGGGTGTGACACTTGGGGGTTTTTGGTTTAGGCTATTTTTAGACATTTTTCGCGCGCGAAACCAGCAGCCTAATCACGCACCATGCCTGACAAATATGGCTCACTGAACGATCGCCGCTAGCTCGACAATTTTTGTTCAAGGTACGGTTGACAGTGAAATTTGAAAAGATGGCTACAAATTATGTCAAAAAAACCTTGGCCCTTCTAAATCAAACAAAAGTTAATTCTACTAAATAAATGCACGAAGGTTTAGAACGAAAATATTTAATGGGAAATTCCTGTAAATGTACAACTAATGCGACTGGAAAAGAGCCACTAAAGGCAGCCTGGAAATTAATTTACGGGAAGATCAGATCGCGGAAAAACCGCGGACTATATAAGCGTAATTAATTCGTCCAAAGAATGAAAGCCTGTTTACAACACAAGTTTAATGCTTTGTCTATTCAGTATTTGTTGACCCTTGTATTTCGAAAGAGGCTTGTCCAATTCGCAATTCCAGCTGAATTTAAGTTTTACAATCAGCACAATAAATATCCACGGCAGTTGCGTCCAAGACGTTCGTGACGGTCAGATCACTTCACAGTGAAATTTTCTTCGAAGGACCACTCTCTTTCTTTCGCGCTCCATGTAGATATTGAGGGTTTCCTTTGGGTTCTTTTACTTCAATGAACTTTGATTTTAAGCTCAGTTCGTTTCCACAAGATAATCAATTTAGTTTAAGCTTATTAAATTCTGTAGTCGCGCCAAGTTTTGCCCGCCGTATAATGTAAAACAAGTGCAACCTTCGGCGCTGCGTATTAGCTGTCGGCGGTTGCAACTTGTACAAATGAATATAATTGTTCAGTCTCCAGCAATTATTTCGAATATTCCCATGTTAAGCTAAACCTTCTGCACAATTTTCCAGAATTATACGAAACTTTCGGAGAGAGAGCGAAGAGTAATCGCGCGGAGAAAACTTTTTCATTCAACTTGCCAACATGGACTAGCGCGACCATTCGCCAGAAGTTTTGCGGCGCCGAATTGCATACAAATCATGCTTCATTTAGATTGAACTGAAAAATCACACTCCAGGTCCCGATTTATAGTTTTACAAAAAGTATACCGAAGTTTTGACCTAAATTTAGTGAAGTATTTAAACCAATTAATTTACATTCTGCTGTGACGCTTTTCGCCCTTTTCCTTGGCCAAAGTTTCTGTCTTTGCGTATGCGCTCGGCATATTAAAAATGGTTCAACGTGATTGGCTGCTGAGTTTCGCGGCGCGAGAAAAAATGTCTAATAAATAGCCTGAACTCCGAATTACTGATGGGCCATAGACCCAATACCAGAGATGGAAAACCTCTAGTTATAGACCGCTCTGATTTTACTCATTTTGCTCATTTTACTCATTACTTACTCATGTTTTACTCATTTTAGCTCATTTTACTACATTTTACTCATTTTACTCATTTTACTCATTTTACTCATTTTACTCATTTTACTCATTTTACTTGCATTTTACTCATTTTTGCTCATTTTACTAGAGGTCTATAACTAGAGGTTTCCCATCTCATGGTATTGGGCCTTGGCCCATCAGATTCGGAGTTGAGGCTATTTTTAGACATTTGTTACCGCGGCGAACCGAAACCAGGCCAGCCGAATCACGAGTTGAAGTTGAACCATCTTTAAATGATATGCGGCGAGCCGCTAGTACGCAAAGACAGAAACTTTGCCTAAGGAAAAGCGAACAGCAGAATGTAATAATTGTTTTTAGAATACTTTCACTAAATTTAGGTCAAACTTCGGTATAACATTTTGTAAACCTAAATCGACTGAGTGATTTTTCAGTCAATCTAAATGAAGCATGATTTTGTATGAATTCGGCCGCAAAACTTCTGGCGGAATGGCGCGCTGTCCAGTTGGCAAGTTTGATGACAAAGTGTTTCTCCGCGGATTTAAAATCTTCGCTCAATCTCTCCAAAGTTTCGTATATTCTGGAAAATTGTGCCGATGGTTTAGCTTAACATGGGGAGAGTATTCGAAATAATTTGTGGAGCTGAACAATTATATTCATTTTACAAGTTGAACGGACAGCTATACGCAGTCCGAAGATTTCACTTGTTTTACATTATACGGCGGGCAAAACTTTGCGCGACTACAGAATTTAATAAGCTTAAACTAAATTGTGTTGAACGAACTGAGCTTAAAATCAAGTCTCATTGAAGTAAAAGAACAAAGGAAACCCTCAATATCTACATGGATGGAAAGAAAGAGAGTGGTCTTCGAAGATGATTTCACTGTGAAGTGAGCTGCCGTCTAGAACTGCTTGACGATCCATGGATATTTATTGTGCTGATTTTAAAACTTAATTCAGCTGAATTGACAAGCCTCTTCGAAATACAAGGTAACAATATGAATAGACTAAGCTTAAACTTGGTTGTAAACAGGTTTCATTCTTTGGACGAATTAATTGTGTCCCGCGGTCTTTCGGATCTGATCTTCCCGTGAAATTAATTTCAGGCTGCCTTTAGTGCTCTTTCAGGTCGCATTAGTTGTACATTTTACAGGCATTTCCCATTAAATATTTCGTTCCAAACTTCGTGCATTATTAGTAGAATTAAATTAATTCAAATCCACGAACATGCAAACCCGTCTTGAACCAAAAATTGTCGAGCTGGGCGCGTTCACTGACCATATTTGGTCAGGCATGGTGCGTGATTGGCTACTGGTTTCGCGCGAAAAATGTCTAAAAATAGCCTAACTGCATTTTACTCATTTTACTCATTGTACTCATTTTACTCATTTTACTCATGTACTCATTTTACTCATTTTACCTCCGTATTTTACTCAATTACTCAATTTACTCAATTTACTCATTTTACTCATTTTACTCATTTTACTCATTTTAACTCAAATTTAATTCATTTTTACTCATTTTACTCATTTTACTCATTTGGCCTCATTTGGGCTCAATTTTGCTCATTTTGCGCATTTTGCTCATTTTATCATTTTACTCATTTTACTCAATTTACTCATTTTACTCATTTACTCATTTTACTCAATTTACTCATTTACTCATTTTACTCAATTTACTCATTTTGCTCCTTTACTCATTTTACTCAATTTACTCAATTTACTCATTTTACCTCATTTTACTCATTTTCTCATTTACTCATTTTACTCATTTTACGCATTTTACTCATTTTACTCATTTTACTCATTTACTCATTTTACTCATTTTTTACTCATCTTTACTCATTTTACGCTAGTTGTTTCTCATTTTACTCATTTTACTTCATCTTACTCATGTTACTCATTTTACTCATTTTACTCATTTTTACTCAATTTACTCATTTTGCTCATTTTTACTCATTTTTTACTCAATTTACTCATTTTACTCTTTACCATTTTACTCATGTTACTAATTTTTACGCATTTACTCATTCTTTTTTTTTTTTTTTACTCTTTTTACTCATTTACTCATTTTACTTATTTAACTCTTTTCCTCATTTTACTCATTTTAACTCATTTAAAGTCAACGCCATATTCAGCATAAGCTTCACGATTGCACAAGTAGAATTTCTTTGTTCTGTAGCTCGACATTGGATGGCTCAAATCGAAAATTTTGGAATGTATTGTTGCCGTTTCTGCCTGTGATCTTGTTAGACTTGTCTTCGTGCCGCATTTCCTGACTGTAACATCATAAGCACTCGTGTATCTGAACTGCATAAGCGCTAGGTATCAATCGTTCGGTGTGTGGAGACAGGGGG
>MU827111.1:0-12345 GCA_029204205.1 Desmophyllum pertusum | reverse complement strand
ATTTTTTCTTAAACGCTACTTTGTTTCTTCTTCATTTCTGTAGGTAACGCCTGATGTTCGTAGAGATGATGATATGGATATTTGCGAGTATGTGAAGTTCAAGAAAATTCCAGGAGGAAACAAGAGTGACTGTGAAATGATCAGTGTTGTTGTGTTCACCAAGAACATTGCTAACAAGAAGATGGCCTGTGTGTTGACCAACCCTAAAATTCTAGTTCTAAGCTGTGCCATTGATTATCAGGTCAGTAGCAAATTGAGAAAACGTATGGCTTATAGTATTCTGCGTAGAGAGCCTGCAGATGATCTCAGAATTTCACTGAGTTGCGCACCCAGAAGAAGACGCAGAGGCAGACCTACATGTACATGTAAGGACATGTGGCGGAGAATGGCAGTGTATTACAAAATATAGCTCGTATTACGGACAGATGATGATGATGAATGGTGATAATCACTCACTCAATCCTCTTCGTGCATGTCCACACATAAGGCCGTCATCAAGGAACACCAGTGTTGCTCGTTGCTAATTTTGTCACTTGCCCCAAATTCCATCCTTGCTCCTTCATCCGCCCAACCGATCATGTCAGTATCCTATCTGCAGTTTTGATTTTGGTTTAAGGAGATCCGTTATCTGGATACCAGTTCCCAGTTGGGTTTGGCTACCATCCGTCATCATCCCCGGAATATGGGGTTCATCACTCCTTGCATCATTGACATTAATTTTTTGTTATCTGGTGTTGGTGATAGTGTTAAGTTAATGAAATGTCAAGAGTCAGAGACTTTGAAAGATGTATGGGTAATTGGCTGCCTGGTGGAGTGGCATATCCAAACACCATTCCCCATAGCTTGGGCCATCTGGCCCACAATGAACATTGGAGCTTATTCTGGATTCCATTGCATGAAGCCGACTAGGAGTATTGCATACACCCCGTGGATGGTATGCTAGTCCATCGCAGCCTACCCCCCAGCATTTTGTCAGGTGGTCCTAAAAGTTCGCCAGTACCCATTTGTATTCCTGGGTGGGGAGAGGCACTGGGCGAGAGTTAACTGTGTTACCCAAAAACACAACACAATGACTCTGGCCAGTGCACAATCCTGGACAGTGTCTCCCACACCATTCCCCACTAGGGGCGAAGCAACATAATGGAGTAGTGTCAGTTCTTTATGTACGGTAATTTTTCCCAGACTCTTTCTTGCCATTTTGTCTTGTCTAGTTATTGAATCTAATTCATTCTCTTGCAGCGTAACGAAAACCGCTGGGCCTCCCTTGATCCACTTGTTCTCCAAGAATTTGAATTTCTGAAGAAACTTTGTAGCAAGAGTGGTTAGTTTACGACCCAACATTTTGTTGGTGGAGAAAACTGTTTCACGTCTGGCCCAGGACATGCTTCTGAAACATGGAATCACTCTGGTCTTGAATGTTAAACCAGTAAGTATTTGAGGAATATTATTATTATGATCGAATGTTTGGCACCTTTTTTTTACATCTAAATTATTATTATTTAATTTGCATCTTTGCACGCATTGCAGACCTACATGTATGATACTAGATAATTATCTATCGTCTTTGCACGCATTGGCGGACCTATGGACACTAGATAATTATCTAGTGTCTTTGCACGCATTGCGGACCTATGACACTAGATAATTATCTAGCATCTGTGCACGCATTGCGGACCTATGATACTAGATAAATTATCTAGCGTCTATGCACGCATTGTGGACCTATGACACTAGATAATTATCTAGCATATTTGCACGCATTGCAGACCTATGATACTAGTTATTATCGAGCGTCTTTGCACGCATTGCGGACCTATGACGCCAGAATTAGCGTCTTTGCGCGCACGCTTCGAGAAGCAAGGAAATAGGAGATGTCTGCATACAGGCTGATATTGTGTATGCAAACACAGGAGCCCATTACCTTCAGTACTCAATTTACAGTCAATCCTTTATCATGATGATAAGTTGCATCAAAAATCAAAGCGAAAAAATTCCTTGACAACTCAGTCCATAACTGTTTATCACAAGACCCTTTCAGTTGTAAATGTGTTATAGCACACCTGTATGACCCTTTTAGACCATAACTGTTTTATCAAAATGATGTGATCCTTTCAGTTCAGAAGTGTCTTATCTCATGACCCTTTCAGTCCATAAATGTTTTATCACATGGCTTTTCAGTTTATGCTGTGAGTTATCAAATGACCCTTTTGCGATCTTCGTTTGGTTGGAAAATGGTAAATTTTGTTTGCTACATGTACAAAACATGTTGAAGCACTCGAAGAGTTTCTGAATCATTTTATCCAATCAAGAACTAGCACGAGCACTCACGAGTACTCTGCAAATGCCATGTTGCATAGCAACTTCAGGGACGACCACTGCGGCCTCAGTCCCGTCTCGGAGGCGGGATTTTGTCATTAACTGGTACATGTACTTGTTCCCCCGACTGTAAAGTAGATGTGCACATGTACGGTAAAATGATGTTTCCAGAAGGATGTGATTTCTTTAAAGTTGATGTGTGTAGAGACATGGGGTGATTAGGTGTGGGTTAGAAGTTGAAGCTTGCAGTATACACCTATTTCAATTAACGTTGTCGGATATAAATGTTTTTAAAATCCCGCAAAGCCCGCAGACAAGACCGAAAGGTAGCATGGTTAAAAGTAGAAAACTGCTGCACGCACCGAATACTAATGAGAAAGTAACATGAAAAAACATTATTTCTAACGTTTCCTTTTTGGTTTTAAACCCTGTACAAGTAAGCTACTTTTAGCCAAACTTAATTTTAGCAGAATCAGCTAGTGAAAAAACAAGGAAAACAAATTATCTAATTCGGGGGCAAACCAAATACATCACGTTCGAAAATAAAAACTTGTAGATTTCTTTTCCACCAATATGCAAATTCTAATGAATACCCAGACTACCAATCGGTCTTGTCTTTGTAGGCTTTACGCTTTCTATCCGACAACGTTAATTGAAATAGGTGTATCCCCCATCATGATAAACTACAAGCTTATCTTTTCCAGGAAGTGATTGAGCGCATAGCCAGATGTACACGAGCAGATGTTCTCTGTTCCATGGAACAACTTAGTCGACCACAACTGGGATCCTGTCAATCATTCAGGGTTCAGAGATACACTCTTAAGGTAGCACTGTACAATAATAATTATTAGTAAAAATCTACTGTACACTAATGCAAATGAGACAATCTGATTGGCTGAGCTACTGCACACTATCAGCTATTAGTGTGCAGTGGCTGGAGGTTGTCTACAAAATTGCGGTTTATTTTCGTTTCTTCGAAGTTTCGGAAGAAGATTTAGAGTTAATACTAGACAATTATTATGATTTTTACTAAAACAATTAGATTATTCGCTCTCAATTTCTATTATAACAATAGAGTGTTTCTGTCGAGGAACTATCAGCTGATAGTTGCCCGCGGAAATTTTATGTTCTAAAAAACAAATATTAGCCCGAGAACGAAGTTCGAGGGCTAATATGCTAGTTTTTTTAGAACATAAAAATTTCCAAGGGCAACTATCAGACCGATTAGTTCCGAGACAAAAACACTCTATTGTCGTTACTGTTCACCACTAAATTTTCCGTGTGGCGGCCCAAAAACTGAAAACGACATGAATTCTATTTATTTCGATTTCTAACACACTGCGCCGCTTGGAGCTTCAAAAATAGTTTTGCATTTCAACTTTTGTCTCGTAAATACGTACAAAACTTTAGGTTAAACTTCGTTATTACTTTTTCAAAAGTTATAAATCGACTTGAGTGATTTTTCAGTTCCATCTAAATGAAGTATGATTTGTATGAAAAAACGGCGGCAAAACCTGGCGCGGGTTCCACCCGTCAGTTGAATGAAAAGAAAGCAGGACTGACAAAAAGTTTTCTTCGGATTATTTCTTCGCTCAATCTCTTCTAAAGTTTCATATATTCTGGAAAATTGTGCAAATGATTTAGCACAAAATGGGAAGATCTGAAATAATTGTGGAGCTGAACATTATATTCATTTTACAACTCAAACGGACTGAACGGAGTCGAAGGTTTCACTGCGGACAAACGCTTGACGAACTGCCGTATTTAAGCTTCGTAACCGATATTTATTGTGCTGATTCAAGCTGGAATTGACAAGCCTCTTGGAAATACAAGGTAACAATACCGAATAGGCCAAGCTTAAACTTGTGGTGTAAACAGGCTGTCATTTTTTGGACGAATTTGTGTCGGTTTACCGATCTTCCGTAAATTGTTTAGTGCTCTTTCATTCGCATTTGTTGTACATTTACAGGAATTTACCATTAAATATTTCGTTCCAAACTTCGTGCATGCCCATATGTTATGAAAGAATTGATAGAGAGTAAATTCTCGCTATTTTTTAATTTATTCTTTCAACTGTTTAGCTCAAAAACTGCACAAAACGGTTGTTTTTCGCTCAGGCGGGCACTATCGATCTGGGTTTTTTTGCCCGACGGGCACTATTACCTGACAGTGTCTCTCCGCGGATGAACACTATCACGTCACGTGTTCGATTTAAGCCAATCAGAATCAAAGAAAATTTAGTGGTGAACTATAAGATGTGATAGTTGATTCGGCCTATGGCCTCATGGCCTCATCAACTATCACATCATAGAAATCTCAAGCTCATAATCTAATTGTTAATTATTAAGACTAGAAGACAGAGTTTCTATGAGCAAATACAGACGAAGCTCTCTAAGCGGACACTCTCGTAAGCGGACAACTCTACTTACGGCCGCCTTGACAAAACCCTGTTTGAACTCTAGCTAATACAAACTCTGTATTTTAAACATTCCCATAAGCGGTCACTTTCTGCTTCCTGAGGGTGTCTGCTTACGGGAGCTTTGACTGAAGTCCAAACAGGATGACCAAGTACGAGTACATGGTGATACATAGAGCGTAGTAAAGCAAAACTAAAGCAGTCGAAACTCGTTCTATCATTTATTTACGGCCTTGTGCGTCTACTGGTGCAAAGAAGGATGATGATGATGATGACGATGATTTATTTGCATTAATTAACATAAATTAATAATGGAACATGCAGAAGCAGTTCAATAGACGATGTTCATCACTGTTACTTATGTACAGATATTTACTTCATGTTTGACAGAATGGAGAGTCCAAGACACTCATGTTCATTGAAGGCTGCCCAGCTGATCTTGGCTGCACTGTGAATCTCCGAGGAGGGAACAGTTTCGTGTTGGCTAAAGTGAAGCGTATTTTTCAACACATGGTGTACGTCGCATACAGTTTAAGACTCGAACTTCAGTTTTTGATGGACGAGTTTGCCTTGCCTCCAGATACTAGTCATTTAAGTGACGAGTGGGAAATGGCAGGTAGAAATTTTGAGAAGAGGATGAGAGTGAATGAAAGGGAATTAAATGGGAAAGAAGAGAGCAGTGAACCTTCTTCGGAACAGAAGAAGAACTTAGCAGAACCCACTCACCAAGATGCTAGCGAAGGAACTGAACTATTCCTCACAGCGTTGAAAAGCACTGTTTTATCCAGTTCACCATTTCTCGACTATCCACTGCCGTATTTACTCACAGAAGCAGGTAGAAACATGGCGTTAAGATCCACGCTGCCTCCAGATATTTACTGGTCAGCACGCCTTGATGCTGATTATTACAACTCGCATCACTTGACAGAAGAGGGTTTGGAGGAGTTTGATTTCTCCAATCCTCACCAGCGACGTCTAAGTAAACTGGTGTGCATGTTAGCTCCTCACCCTCTGATGTCAGCCTCACTGACAATGGAACACGGCGATCTGTTGTTCCAAGCCTTGCTCTCTGACTTCCGAGCGCAGGGAGGACAAATTCAAACTGACCAAAGATGGGATGACTGTGTCCAGGGGCCGCTGTAAGTGGCTTGAAGGTGTCACAGAGAACACTGTTACAAAAAAGCAAGAAAGAAAAGAGCCCTCTCCAAGGTGATACCAACTTGAAGGTCAATGTTCCAGAAAGTACAAGTGAAGAGGTACAAGAGAAGAACGAGAAGTTTGTTCCAACTAGCCCGCTTCATTTCAATCGAAAGGTAAGTGATACAAACAATATATTTGCATCAGATCTGTATGGGATTTACAATGGCTCGCCATTGAAAATGACCTCTTGTCTGGAGAATTTTGAACTCGATCAAAAGAAGACTACTTCAATTTTTAGCAACAATACTCACTTGGCTGGGAAGGTAACCTGTGATGGACTAGCATCCCATCCAGGGGGAGTAGCAATACTCCTAGTCAGCTTCATTCTACAGAATCCGGGATAAGCTCCTGCAGTGTGGGCCAGTTTGGCCTGAGTGTGGCTTTACCTTACTCGCTTGGTATAATTGTGTTTTTCAGCAAGTGGACTGTTTGGATCCATACGCTCATCAAAGAATCGCAGTGTTGTTCATTAGCTACTCAAATGAATCAAACAACTCACCCCGGCCGTGTATTAGTCCATGGTAAGTAACAAGTTAAAATACTTAGAACGGTTTTCAATTACATGTAAGTGTCGTAAAACCAAAACCAAAACCAAAGCAATTACAGTCCAATCACAACAAACATAAACAATACAATGAACCAATCAGAACTCGAAGCAAATACTCGTTGTTACTCATTAAGTGGGAAACCTCGAAACCTTACAGATTGTACTAAGCATCCAACAGTTAGTTGCTACATTGAGTCTCTAACCATTGTCTGTTGAATAATTTATTACAGGGCCGTTTTCATGGAGTTTTATGGACGAAATGACATCACTCTTGGTGGTTTTCTGGAGATATACTGCTTCAGGTATTGTAAAGTTTGTTTCACAACTCATACACTGCACTGTGCGAGTGAAAGAAAAAAACTGTGATGCAAAGAGGACGATTTTGTGAGACATGTCGTCAGAAAGTTATTTTACAATAGGGAGCTTAAGAAAGCCACGACGACGGCAACGAGAACGTTGCTAAACAAAAGGTGCAATAAGCAGTACAATAGCTCTGCACGTATTTAAATTAAAACGTTTTTGTCACTGACTCATTGTCGTAGTTGTTTAGACGTTTCGGCTAGTGCTTAAGCCTTCATCAGTAATGAAAATGGGAACGTACGTTGTTACACGCTATTTGAATAAAACGTAGCGCGAGGCTTGTGCGCGTGACCAAATAAACGTCATTCTTTGAATCGCTCATGCTCGTGCAATGCATTTGTAGGACTGAGGGATAATGATGTGATCATTTCCAGCGTCTGGGTCTGTCGTAGAATGCCAGGCTTCAAGAAAAAGCTCTGCACGTCTGTTCTCCGTTTTGGTACATTTAACAGCCGTCCACTGCAAAACAAAAATGACCAAATTCTGCATTTTGTGGAGAGCGTGAACCTCAACGGTGAAATTTTCTTCTTACTATTTGGAATTGCACACTGTGTTTACATGTTTAGTTGGAGCGAGTTCTTAAACCGACAGACACACTGGATTTACTATATAGGATTAGATAATATTATTGCGAGATAATATAAATTCATTACAGGCGTTGTTCATGCCTTTTAGTATTACCTTTTAAGACTGCAGAAGAAGACTGCGGAATTTTCATCACTGTTGTTCATGTTTTTGGGGGAGCAAAAGAGCAGAAAAACAAACAATCACAATGACGTTTTCACATCCAAGAAGAAGTGCAGCCCAGCACAACCAGCAAAAAATGCAGCAAACAAACAAACAGGGAAATGTTTGTTTTGGAAGAAAAATGTTTCTGAAAAAAAGTTCAGAAGCTTCTCAGAAATGCTTACCCATTTGTCATGACCTTTAGTAACTTAAGAATTCCTTTTCAGACCGTCCTACATCTGCCCCAATCCGAACTGTGATGTACCCATGGTAGATCACGTGAGGTACTTTGCACATGGCACTGGGTCTGTGTACATTCACATGCGGAACCTTGAGTCACCTATCCCAGGATTCCAACATACTATCCTCACATGGAACTGGTGCAAGGAATGTAAACAGGTTAGACGGGTTTAAAACCAGTTTTAGGCTGCAAAACAGTCTCTTGTTACTCTGTCTCTTGTTTACTCTTCAGACAAGAGTATTGGAATGGAAATAATATTCATTTCGTTTATGACTTTTGAGAAACATGCTGAGTCGGTGCTTATTTGAGGGAAGGGGGCTTTTTAATTTGAGTTGTTGGGCTTTATTATTTTGGGGTATTTTTTAGGGGGCTCTTATAATTTTTTTTGTACGGTCAAAGCTACCATAAGCGGGCACCCTCTGGTGTCCACAACTGGAGTTGGCTAGCTGCTTACGGGTCGGAATGATTCATGTTAGTGGCCAATATAAGGGATAGGTGGCCGCTTACGGGAGCTTGCAACGCTCACACAAACAAACAATACCATCGTATGAAATGAATGTTTGTTTTATTGTCTTATGCAATGCCGATCGTGGCAATAAAAAAGCTGTGTACTAGGACTGGTCTTTAGCTGAGCCTAATAGGATCGTTCCTTTGGGGCCGCTTATACGGGAATGTGTGAATACAGAGTTTGTATGAGAGTTGAAATGGGGTTTTGTTAAAGCAGCCGTAAGTAGAGGTGTCCGCTTACAAGAGTGTCCGCTCAGAGAGCTTTGCTGTATTTTATGTTTCTAGGTTACTCCAATCGTCCCCCTCTCCCCTGAGGCATGGGCGTTGTCCTTTGCTAAGTACCTGGAGCTGAGATTCTATGCTGGAAATTACAAGCGTCGAGCGAGTGTGGAGCCATGTGGACACTCATTGCATAAGGATCATTACCAGTACTTTGCTTATGCTAACATGGTGGCTTCTTTCAAGTTAGTTGTAGTCTTATATATGTTGAGCTTATTTAATTTATTTGTATTTTCATTATATTTTCAGTTTATTTAATCTCCACAACAAACAACAATCTTGAAATAAAATGATGTGCGTGTTTACATAGCCTAATGCAAACGCGTGAGACTGTTTTGGTACTTTCAAATTCTCCCAACCTTTCTCGATTGTATGCATCAGGCTATGTAAACAGGAAGCGGCCGTTTTCTAATCAGAGCGCGCGTTATATGATCAAATTGTATATTTAACCCTATCACTTCCAGAGTCAAACTTTGAGTCAATAAAATGTGGCTGTACCTTTTGAGTCTGCGGATGAACCATAGTGTGTGACCATTCAAATGAAAACTATTGAGCAGTACTTTCATGTGGTACTGTTTATTATGCTGTACAGGGTGGTTTTAACTTTTGAGTCTGTGGATGAAACCCTAGTGTGTGACCATTCAAATGAAAACTATTGAGCAGTACTTTCATGTGGCGCTGTTTGTTTTTGATAATTTTGCGAAATGAAATTCAATATTTTTCCCCTCAGTTTTGAACTTAGCACTCTTGGGAGTGAAAGGGTTAAATATATGTTATATTGTTACAGGTACCGTCCTATCAAACTGTTTGAGATAGCCATCCCCTCCCCACGGATTTATATCAAGGAAAAGACAAGGGATGCCAGCTTTTGGATCAATGACCTGCGTGCCATGACAACAAGGTAAACTTTACTCCACCCCTGTAAGTGTAATGAGCATGCTTTTCACTGAGGAGGGAGGGGAAAGGAATATGTTTGTCTTTTTTTAAGGTCGGAGTTCTTGAGTTGTAACGCAGTAGGTAGGGGGTCATACAAGTGGTTTGTTTGGTATTTCTCCTGCTGTTGAATAAGGTTAAAGTCTGTTCCAATCCAATTGATCGGAGAAGCCAGGTGGCTCATCAGTGCTTAACTCTGGTTTCCATAGCATGAAGCGACTAGGAGTATTGCTACTCCCCTGGATGGGATGCTAGTCCATCGCAGGTTACCCACCAGCATTTTTGTCAAGTTGCACTGACAATTAGCTGATACCCATTTACTCCTGGGTAGAGAAAGGCACTGCTCAGAGTTAAAGTGTATATGACAGATATTTTTTTATTTGCTTGATCGAATCTACATAGGATCCTGATATGAACATCGAAAAAAAAAATTCCATATCGCTTTTCTTCACCGCGTTTTAGCCGTCTAAAGACGTGAAATTTCATTTCCGGTTAGGTAAAAAGCCGAGCGAGGTGGAGTCCTGGACCGAGTCGGTCGTGACGTCAAAACCAGAACGCCTTCGACAACAACTCAAAGACAGCGAGGAGTTTCGTGGCTTGTAGCCGTGTATAACCAGATATATTTTAGTTCAACTTTTGTCTAGAACCGTCAAAACTTACACAAAGTTATGTCTACGGATGATTTTGAGTTTGGGAGCGATTCTGAGCGATCAGACGCATAATTCAGTGTTTCTTCGACTGTTGATGAAGTTGAGTGCGATAGTTTTAATATACAGGTTTATAGAAGCAGCAACAGACAACTCAGACCCAGAAGGTCCTTACGATGAGTGGCTTCAAGAGTACATGTATACCGCTAGCAGATAACGACAGCGATATAATTTCTCATTCTGAAAGAACGTGAATTTCGGAGCCCGGACATGCTGGAAATGCGTGTGTATAACTTACGCCGTAAAAATAACATTGTTTGTTTACACAATTGCGCTGTTTGAATCGAAATGAGTTGAACCGATTTGTAATAAGCTTTTTAAAATTCGCTTGTAGTTTATCTTGAGTTTTTCTCTTTTCGAGGACTGTTCATGAGGGGCGAAGGGGCAGCAACTCGCGAAGCGGCGAGCGAGTTTGAAATCGAATGGATCTTTAGCACGAAGATCGCGGCACGCTCCAAATGTAAATAGTGTCACAGAAGCGGTCACGACTAAACAAGGTTTTTTTCCTTCTTTTCGCTCCTAAAGGTATTTAAGAAAAATGGTCATTGAATTTGATAGAGTTTCTTATTCATCTTTAGAAAGAATGTTCAGTTCATGGAGCAATTATGTCCCGGAGTCCCAGACAAGTCAGAAACAACAGCTGCGTGATTTTCATTCAATGCGCTGTTGTGATGACTTGGCCTGAATCGCTTTTCATAAGCTCTCACTAGTAGTTTCTCAGTCAACAGTGGTTTACTTTGGGAGGCAGAGGAATAATTTATCTTTAAGAAAACCGGAGTTGTGATTCAGAACCATTTTTGTCCGGTAACGTTTTCGCTCAGTTCTGAATAATTTTTCGACGCTGCATGATGGGCTCGCGATAGTAACTTTTATTTATCCACATATCACATTGTACACATTGGTCTGCCTCTACCGAAGATTGTGCAGTTGCATTTGTTGCTTCTTCCGCAAGGACAACAGACACTGAAATCAAAATTCAAAACAAAATACCTTTAGGAGCGAAAAAAAAGGAAAAAACCCCTCTTGTTTAGTCGTGACCGCTTCTGTGACACTTACATTTGGAGCGTGCCGCGATCTTCGTGCTAAAAATCCATTCGATTTCAAAGTCGCTCGCCGCTTCGCGAGTTGCTGCTCGCTTCGCCCCTCACGAACAGTCCTCGAAAAGGGAAAAACTCAAGATAAACTAACAAGAACTACAAGCGAATTTTAAAAAGCTTATTACAAATCGGTTCAACTCATTTCGATTCAAACAGCGCAGTTGTGTAAACAAACAATGTTATTTTTTACGGCGTAGTTATACACACGCATTTCCAGCATGTCCGGGCTCCGAAATTCACGTTCTTTCAGAATGAGAAATTATATCGCTGTCGTTATCTGCTAGCGGTATACATGTACTCTTGAAGCCACTCATCGTAAGGACCTTCTGGGTCTGAGTTGTCTGTTGCTGCTTCTATAAACCTGTATATTAAAACTATCGCACTCAACTTCATCAACAGTCGAAGAAACACTGAATTATGCGTCTGATCGCTCAGAATCGCTCCCAAACTCAAAATCATCCGTAGACATAACTTTGTGTAGGTTTTGACGGTTCTAGACAAAATTTGAACTAAAATATATCTGGTTATACACGGCTACAAGCCACGAAACTCCTCGCTGTCTTTGAGTTGTTGTCGAAGGCGTTCTGGTTTTGACGTCACGACCGACTCGGTCCAGGACTCCACCTCGCTCGGCTTTTTACCTAACCGGAAATGAAATTTCACGTCTTTAGACGGCTCAAAACGCGGTGAAGAAAAGCGATATGGAATTTTTGTTTTCGATGTTCATATCAGGATCCTATGTAGATTCGATCAAGCAAATAAAAAAATATCTGTCATTATACACTTTAATGTGTCTTGCCCAAGAATGTAACACAAGGACCCCGTGTCAGCGCTCAAACCCGGGGACCGCCGATAACGCCTCAGATTCGGATTTGGAGAGTTCCAACGCGCCTAACCATTAGGCCACCCGCAGTCTCCCACCCTGCCTCTTGAATTACCATGGTTTTTTAATTCACATCACAACTAAAAACAGGCGTTGATTAATGTTTGTAACAAACGTAACATATCATTTGCCG
>MU827110.1:0-12365 GCA_029204205.1 Desmophyllum pertusum | reverse complement strand
ATCAGTCTCTCACAGTGTCAGTAATCTATTTGTGTGATAGCCTGCGTAGCAGGCGAGACGAGCGCAATATTTTAGGGAACATGTTTTTTTCTTCTCTCACGTGCGCCCCTCCAACTTGTACTTCATTTACTCCAGCACCTGCGACCCAGGCTAATTTGTGGATGGCTTTGTGTTCATCAGGTTATGGCTCAGTTTCTTCTCGGGGGGACGCAAAAATAAGAAAACATTGTCAGCAATAAAAAGGCGGGCGGGGTCCGATAGTCCAATAAAACAGAGTCCCACCCAGTGAAAGCACTCAAGAGATGTTGGATGGCAGAAAGTGTTCTAGACTTGGAGTTGTTTGACAAACTGCCGTTTATAACAGCCTAGGAACTCCAGGTAAGGAACTGTTCCTATTAGGAATCTTTCAGTTACTCTTGCAGCTTGCGGTTTATTCTTGTGGTTTCATCACGCCTAAGTCTGCGGTTTCCATATCATGAAGCGACTAGGTATTGCTACTCCCCCTAGATGGGATTCCAGCCCGTTGTAGACTACCCTCTCCCCCCCCTCTCCCGAATTTTGGCAGGTTTGCACTAACAGTTCACCGGTGAAGAGGGGCACTGTAAGAGTAAAGTGTCTTGTCCAAGAACACAACACAATGACCCTGGCCAGTGCTCGAACCCGGATCGCTTGACACGGAGGCCGACGCACTAACCATTTGACCACCGGTCTCTCTCTAATTGATAACAATGCAATAAACATTCCATAAATGTTTCTAAACACTTTCAGTTTAACGGCTTTCACTGTAATGTACTTTCCAGGTGAAGCTCAGAGTATTGTACTGTTCCTAACAGAGAAGCACATCGTTCACGACATCAAAACAGAGACATCGCTCTAAACTTCTCCGTACAATCCTTAAAAACGACCATCAACCATTCCCTTCCACTTTGGTCGTCTCTCCTCCAAGCTTCGAGCTTCACAGTGCTAACCACAAACCCATGTCAGTCAGGCAATCCCTGCCGGTCAAGATACGCCACATAGATGCGGTACGACGAGAGGACACTGCCTTGGACATTACAGGCAGAAAACCTTGCAGTGTACTCAGTACACGTAAAGCAGAGGTTGTCGTTAAATGGAGGGGAGTGCCACCCCGTGGTGCATTATCTACTGTCAAAAGTTTCATCCACCGCTGTACTGGCATCAGCTCGGACATCCTCAGTGCCCCGTTCCCCTCCTTGGCTCCGCCCCAGTGCCTTAAGCCGAGTAGTGTGGGGTTATGGGAGGTCGATAGGGTTTTTCCACTCTTGGGTTTTGTGGTTCACACGGACAATCTTTTCAACCGAGTCGAGCGTCAGCCTGTTCACAAAAACAGGTGAGAAATTACGGCGGTCCACACTTTGATAATTTGGGGGAGGTGCTACGGGGAGAGTGGAAAGGTGAGCTCAAGCACAAGGGTCCATCTATACAAACACTGAAAAAATTAACTCAAATGAAAGCAAAATGATTAAATCAAAATGATCCTTGCGCTTGCGCTTGCTGTTTCTCGGGGGGGACTATGTTTGCCTATGGAGCTCTTGTTCTTGTGCATAATATTACGTTGGCTTGCCGTCTGACAAGTAAAATAACAAGAACATTATACTTTTATAAGCTGACGAGAAATGTACTTTTTATTTTTAGTTTATAATAGAAAAAAGCCAAAACGGACGAAATAACACACTTTATTAATTAGTCATGTATGTGATTCTAACCAGACGGAAGGAGAATAAAGTAAAAACTGTTCATAAAAAACGACTAGCAAGCCAACGCATAGACGAGTCTCTGTATTAAGAGTATGGTGTAGTGAAGTTGAGCAATGCTTCCTGTATTCCCAACTAATGTCCCGACCCAGTATCAAATACAGCGTAAAAACATAAGTCGTTTTGTACATTGGTTGTTTCTCGTCAATGTTGTTAGTCTTTATAGCTGTGTCCAAGCTTGTTGCCAAGGCCTGTCTTGGAGGGTCTCCTCTCAACCTGCTTCTAAAAAAAGCGAATCCCGACTGCCTCCACTTCCGCTGATACTGAACTATTCCGGTATACCCGGTTCTGGTTCCGCCACTTCCCGCGACCCAGATCTCAAAACGGACAGTGTCGACCTCACTGTCATCATCAGGCCTCGAGCCTAAGTGGAGACGTGCTAGTGAGATGGCGCCATCCGAGAGCCCCTTGTCTTTCAACAACATATCTCACCCACAATATACAACAGGTGTTTTTTTTGGGTTTAGTGGTTTATAGTGAGCTTGATGAATGTTTAGAACATATTTTAGCGTTTTTTATTTACTTTCCAAAGGGTATTGAGTGGAATTTATGAGTGTTGGGTTCATAAAGCTTTGCCGAGAATTCTTATGTCCTGCTAGCACGTAGGTCTGCCCCCTCCCTTAAACTAACATCGACTCTGCTGTAATTCGTTTCAGCCGTCCAACTCGATTTCGAGTTTCACTCGCTGGGTGTGCAATGGGACCCTTAACCTCGTGTTGGTCGCCAATCTGTACAGTTTCGGTCAGACGCAGTTCAGTAACTCTGCTTGTATGCCGTCAGTAGCTGAGTTTTGGAGGAATGCCTAACAGATTCTATTGACTATAGCGGACACTATGCTTCAAAATGCAAAGTACAAGGTGGGGGCGTTCAATATTTCACACTTCATAGGACACAGGGTAAAGTATGCGTTAGTTTGAACCAGAATAGGATCATTGTATGGAGAACAAGTAGAACACAGTGCTCGAAGCACAGATGTAATTGCAATAAAGTTACTAATTGCAAAGGAACGCGAAAAAAACATTTTCGGCTGTCAACGATTCGGATAATAGCTATTTTTAGGCGAATACCTGTCACAAATAAACTACTGTTTGAAACGGACAGACAAGTCACCAAAGGGAAAGTCAAATCCAGTTTATACGGACGCCCGTAAGGAGCCACAGAAAGTCTCAAGTAGGTCCATATTCACAAGTTGGATTAATTCATAGAAGAAAATGAATCACCGCATTTCTATGGTTTATGGTGTCCAGTTTAAAGGCTCACGTGGTGTGTTGGTCGAGAAAACGACGAAGAAATCTGATTTAATCATATGTTTTATTGATTTTTATTTCAAAACTTCTAAGTGGTTTTATTTTGCCAGTTAAAACTCATTAGAAATGTGGTGGGATCTGTTTGACATTTATAGACGTGACATACGATGTGAACGCTATCCAGTTCGGAATAACAAGTGGGATACATGTAAAGTGATACAAAACCAACGACACACATGTGCTGGAATTTAGTGACGTATCCGGTGAATAGCGTTTACAACCAGCGCCCAAGGGTGCAATAAATTCGACCGCATTAACACTATTCGTAATTCTCGGCCTATCATTGTACAGCACTGATGGTTCCTGGGCTACATGGTTCGGTTTAACGGCATCTTATTCTCAATGCAATGACATCATCTCGTCCAAGTCGCTTTTTCACGTCCACGAGGGCGTCCGTCACAGCGGTTTTGCCGATGAGAATTCCAAGGCTCCGAGACCCGCACGGGTTTCTCCACGGGTCATGTACAAAACGCTCCTCTCTTCACTTAAAAAAGAAGCAGCTCGACTTCTGTCGAAGAGAACTGGCCGTAACAAGAGGAAGGGACTACTTAAAAGATCCACACGAAGGTCCGTGTGAATATTCAGCCGTTTGAATAGTTGTCGCTGTGGTGTCTCATGCCATCGTCGCGGCTTCTCGACACACGGTTCGATTTAAGCCTGTTGGAGCGCTTGCGATTTACTGTCAGAAAACAAAACTGTCATAGAGAAAGACAGAAAGGTTACTCTTTCTAAAGGGTCTCAGTGTGAAGAAAAAGACGGAGAAAAAAACCGAAAAGGTGGCGACCGTTAACATTGAGATTCTGCCACAATGACTGTTTGTAAATATGAGAAATCTTAAGCTGTTACATCCCAAGTGTCATCCAATGGCAAAAGAGTAGTGGTAGACATCTTCCCCTGAGACAGGAAAGCTCATTTTCAAGAAGACGATGGAGTGTCGTGCAGTTAATCGGACAGTCGGCTGCGTCTCCACATCCAAGACAAACCCCAAACTCCAGCGACAGTTTTGAATCCCGCGAGTTTTACTGAGAAGTTTCGTAGTTAAATTCGGCCCGCAGCTCCAGGCCAAAGATCTTCGGTTATGACACTTCATGATTGTACCACGTAATCAAATCGGACTTGTGGGGTGGGTTGGGCGTTGTGGAGCGGGAGCTGGAGAACAACTCTGTGGAAAATCTAAAAACACGAGGAAGGCCCTGGAAAAACGAGTGAGGATTGCTGGCAGACCAGAATCCTAGCACGTGGAGGGGCAACAACACAAATGTGGTATGTCGGACCTAGTGTCGCGTCATGTTTCTAGCCGCAATATAAAGGAACCAGCAGAAAGGAATATATTATCTTATTTAATAGACATTTTCTATTTGTGTAGTTATTTCTGTACCATATTATTTTTTACGAGTTTTTGCCGTATTTTGGCCAGCGGTCGGGCCTGAGATTAAAGGGACACTGTCCTGGCCACTCGTATTTGCTCCAAACTGTTTATAAAATGCACGAAATGAGTCCCTAAATCTATGAAATAAGAACTTATAATAAACTGTAACTAAAGGATTAAAAAGCAATTTCTTCAATAAATTCCCATACTGCAACCAAAAGTTTTGCAAAATTTCAAAAGAGTCCGAGCCAAATTTGAAACTTTGAAAAAACTGACATCCTGACATTTTTTCCAAAAACTCCATATTGCCAAATCCATTTCCCATCCCTCTCTGTCAGTTTGTCCATCCTCACTTCCTAATGGGTTCCTGTCATTTGTCGAGTGCTATTATAGGCAGAATCAAAACCATTATGTTTTCAACTTCCTATTGATCTAGATATGTTTTCTGAGGCTTCCCAAAAATCATGCTAAAAACCAGGACAGGGTCCCCAATTTAAAAATTAATCAAAAACTTTGTTAAGTGGCAAACGGTAGGGCGCTCTTCACTGAAAGTACGAACTTGCTTTTGTGTATAAACCTTTCATCAGGCGCGGCACAGAAGAAGTACACTTCACGCCAAATTCATAGTCCGGCTCAGACTTCAGAAATCGGCTTGCGCCCGCGATATCCGGTGGACAAGAACGTGACGTGTGAAGAACACACACAGTGTCTGAAACACATCCAGGTCAGCGGATGGTTCCCTGGGAATTCAACGGGGTTACGGGACGGTTGATTGTTTCCTTTAACAAGAAACAGGTACTTTTTTTCGATAAAATAATGCGTTATCGAAAACTGCTCCGTTTTACCGAAAACGTTATTCAAAAGCCTCCTCTGTCCACACTTTAATACGATAGGGCTCAGTTTTCAAACTGGCTCCACTTGGACCAGCGTTTTCAAATGTATGCATTCCTATTTCAAAACGATAGGCGAAAAAAACGCATCGTAAAAAGTATGCGTTTTCAAAAACGAAAAATGTATTATTTTTTTTCTTTTTTTTTTTTTTTTTTTTTCTTTTTTTTTTTCTTTTGTTTTTTTTTTTTTTTTTTTTTTCTTTTTTTTTTTTTTTTTTTTTTTGGTTTTTGTTGTGCGACGGGGCCTTAAAGTCTTACATGGAAATCGGGCTACTAGCCCTTTAAAGGAAATATGGATTCATTGGGGTAAAGAAAAGTCTGACCATTGTCAGATCATTGTCCGCTCTAAACGAACTCTAGATCCGTTGGTTAACCGATTTAAGTAGTACAGTCAAACCTGTGATTAATTAAGCGGACACCCTTGGGGAATGCTCACTATGAGCAGCTGTATTAAATTATTTTTCATTTGAGGTATTATTATTCTACTATTACGGTCCATTTCACCATATAATGGATCACGAGAACACGAATACGGAGAATATGCATAATAGTTCGGGAAATGTTGCAGTAGTAATAAATAAATCCCTTATTCGATGGTTTAACATATAATACGCGCGGACATTTTGCCTCATTGCTCGCATTTTTCCTTCGCCCGGGAGGAAAAATACTACAGCAACTCGCCAAAATATCCGCGCGGTATTATATGTTAAACCATCGAATAAGGTGTCATTTATTTACAGTAACTAAGTGATAGTGCCCGTTTACTACAAGGTGGACTGTACTGTGTTTCTTGTCGAAGATGAAGTCAGTGAAAGTGTTTGATACAACAAGGATTTTCAAGGCGATTCGAGTGACTTTTAAAAAATTTTCCATCTTTTTTTTGACAGGGATTCAGGCTCCCTCCAGACTTATCAGCGGAGAACCTGCAAAGGTACTCTCCACTTGCTCTTTGGGTGTGCCTCCAAAAAGAGGAGCGCCAAAACTCCATCTGACTCGGTCTGTTGCCCTTAGCCCGGGACGAATGTCTGGTCCGAGAAAGTCTTGAAAGAATCGGACAGTGGGTTTGAGAGCGTGACACACCAATCTCACTGCAAAAGTCAGCAAAGGTACGGGTGGTATTCAGTCACAATTTACCCGGGGGAGGATTTCATTACACAACTGCGATGATGAAGGCACCTGGAATTGACAACTGACGTTCCGTGGGATGATTTTTCTTAACCGAGTAGGACAACTCACAGTCGGCGGTTTACAAAACCGGATTCCTTATGGATGAGAAACCCGCGGAGAGAGAATTGCCTTTCTAAGCCTAATTTGCCGAGGGAAGAAGCAACTCCACACAGATTAAACCTGTTTTTTTGCGAGTGAACTGGTTCATCCTGCTCTCACAGTGAAACACGCAATCCAGCCGGTCCGCGAGATTTCAGGTGTCTTGTTTTCGACGTTTCAGTGTTGCTGGCGCTTCTCCTACGAAA
Source organism: Desmophyllum pertusum (assembly GCA_029204205.1). Lineage (NCBI taxonomy): Eukaryota > Metazoa > Cnidaria > Anthozoa > Scleractinia > Caryophylliidae > Desmophyllum > Desmophyllum pertusum. The sequence goes on along the minus strand of MU827110.1, from coordinate 5,552 downwards.
GGTTAACAATGTTGAACCAAACGTGGCCCAGGCCACAGTTATTTGTTGTGTTGGTGTTGTTTTTAACAGTACTTTAATAGAGTGCGCAGTGTCATAAAGCCAAAAACTAAAAGCAATTCCAATGACCATTTACAACAAAACATAAACAAAAAAACAAACCCATATGAGAACTCAAACGCAAATACCCTGTGACCGGCGCTCTAAAGCGCGGGGAAAACGCCCGTCGCGACCAAGTCATGATTGGATTTGGGTCTGTGCATCTGATTGTTTGAGGACCCGGGTGGCATGTGTTTAATAAACCAATCATAGAACATAGTACAAGCAAAAACCAAACGCAATTCCTTTAAATTACTTTCAAACCGCTATAATAAATAAGTATTGTTAATTGGGCTATGTACACAAATTAACGTTCATGAGCAAAGAAACCTCTAAAATAATAGCTGGCCTAAGATTTGATTAATTTCAACCAGAGGTTACACTAACAAAACTCAAAAGGAACAAGGCCGATTAAGATATTTTAAAAGCTGAAGAAACGCTACAGAATCAAGGGTCTCTACGGACCAGGCCAAATTTAGCGTTAAAACAGCAGACTGGAGATCTGGAAAAAAGTATCGGAAAATGAAGTTTCGGATCATTAGTATTTCAACCAAACGTTATTCACAGCATTTAATATGACAGCGGTGTAATTCTTGTTCCCCAGCCAGGGTTTCCTATGATACAAGCCGCTCCCTGACTCCACCTGATAACACAGTATGATTGGATCAAGAGCGGGGTGGTGTTACCTGATCCTCACATGGTGGTATTCTTACGTCATCACTGGTTCACTGTTGACATCGACAGGACTTTCTTGTATGTGCCAGGTAAAATACGAAACTACTTACAGCCGTTAGCATTTAGATACAAAAAGCCACAATCTATAACATTTAGGACAAACAACGGGGTACGTGTTCCGTGAGAAATCCCTTTTCTGGGAAATGGTCGACTGAGCTATGCGTTTTTGGGCGGGAATGTTAGATGAGGGTAGGACAATTTGAACGTGGATTTCAAAAAATTATAATTTTGATTCTTTAGAACTTACTTTGAATGTGTATTATAAAATGAAAATGAAAAAATGCTTGCACGGTGGTGAGGGGGGGAGGTGCACTGAGGAGAATTAAGAAGCTGTCTTGTGTCAGGTCAGTTTTTTGCCCCCGAACAAGTGGCGCAAGGCATATAAAGAAATAGCGTGCTCCAGTCATTTTTGTCTTCCTTATCTCTCCTTGGGCCACCACATTGATGAACAGATAAACTGTCCTCTATATTTCAGATGATGTGTTCTGTAGACCTGGGATCGATCAGTTCACATTGAACTTCAATCTTGAGAACGTTAGAACAGAGCTCACAGAATGCATAGACGGCCTGGGGCTTCCTGGATGAGCAGTATATTAGAGAGCCACCCCCCACCCCACGCCATACCCCAGGCACAAGGTGCCCTCAGGAAGGGCCCTTATTCCTGCGCTCTACCTTAGGTTAAGTACTCGGACATGGTTTATCCAGCTGGAGCGCCCCCTCCTGTCCTCGGCAAACCCAACACTGCTCGGCAGTGTGCTCGGAAACGAGGCAAAAGCTTCTCTGAAGCATGATCTGCAAGGTATGTTGTTAATATTCTTGTGCTGCAGTTGGGTTGTGTGCCAAACGTGACAGATGCAGCCGAGCGAGCGATTGGCTGAATTTGGGAAGACAGTGAGCACTAGCTCTCAGCATAAAGATATCTGGGATCATTTGGATTACTAGCTTCGAGCTATGACTTGGTCAATCCATTTTTCTGAAATACAATTAGGTATAAGACGTTGGACAACTTTCGTTCTCATCCGAATTGATACCGCTCAAATTTTTCTTGAGAGGTCGTTGAGAGTTTTCTCTCGTTTGGCCCACGCTTATGATAGTCAATGAAGAAAAATCTCGTGAAGAGGGGGGGGGCCCAACTCTTGGATCAAATCCCATCCTTGTTTGGCCCGTGCTTTAGGCCCTTTTCTGATACTGCATTACCCTGGTTAAAAAAAAAAATACATCAAGTCTAGTACTTATTTTGTCTTAATCATTTTATCGCAAGGCAAGCCTAATAAAGAGAATGGACCACAAGATTACAGGTACACGGAGTAGGTTTTTAGCCACGTCAGTGTACGACAGATGCCGTTCGCTAATTCATCCATGTCAGCTTGCTTGATGATTTGGAGATGTTCTGGGCACCACACAGTCGAGACCTGTATGTACAGAGGTATGTCATATGTGTATGTCCATTCTGTGTGGACACTGGACCTGTTAGCCACCGTAGTGTCAACCTCGTTCCCAGGGTCTCCTCTCCCCACCCCAAGAGCTCTTCGGGGCGGCAGGGAGAGAGAGACCTGTGGACGAGGTTGCGTGTGTACTGTTCTTTAGTCAGTAATTCTTAGGTTATTGGGTTCGAATTGTCTGTGGTTCGCACCAGTCTCGCCACTCGGGCCCAAAGTGGGACCACACAGCCAGAGCTGATATCCCCGGTTTCCATTAGCATGAAGCTCTCTACTAGCAGTATGGCTACTCCCCCTGGACTGGGATGCTAGTCCATCACAGTTTACACCAGCATGTTTGTCAGCGTTCGCCAGCAGAAACTGCGTTTATACTCCTGTATGGAGAAGAGACACTGTGAGAGTAAAGGAGGGCATACGTCACGGATGGCGCATCTTGAAAATTAATGGCCAATTTTTTCAAAGTTTAGCAGTATCACAATCCGTGTTTATCTTCTACCATCCTCAACCAATCCTTGTTCCTGTTTGCGTTATTATCACCTCTTTGAGTGTGTTTCTACCCTTAGTAAACTATTATTTGAGGCTTTCTTCAATTTGAAGGTTGATTTGCCACTTCGCAAAAAAATTACTAAAATATATTGTGACATAGCTTCTTTAAGTATCCTGCTCAAGAACACTTACACAATGGGACCGGCCAGGCTCGAACAAGGCCGCTACGATCAGGGATAGTACAACGTCGCTAAACATTAGGCCCACCGCGTCTCCCTAACGTCTCCTTTAACGAATGCTAAAATTCCTTTCTTGCTCTTACTGTTAGTGGGGCGGCCTCCTCAGCTCTACGAGAGTTGTTGAAAGCTGGCCACGTTCAGATCGATGGTGGGCAAGAAAACACGGTGACTTGGCCTCAGTCTCCTCGCTGAATATGGCTCAACAGTTTACCAGTCCAACCCACGGTAAAGAAAACAACCGACGAAAAAGCATGGTGACGACCAGTAGAGATAATGCTCGCGAGGATGCTGAGCATGTTGATACTGTTTCAGTCTTTTGATGATATCAGAGCTGGCTGCTTAGATACGTCACTGCCTCCAGGTAAAGGAACCGCTGGAAAGATCATTTTACATGTAGCAATGCATAGGAACCGCTAGGCCCTGCATCTGAGGAAGACTAGTTCTGCCTAGTCAAAATACGCGCCAATAAATTCTGCCCTTTTGCCTTATGGCGTTAAAAGTTATACCTTGCAGCCTCTTTTCGGCCTTGGTGGAGATGAGCTGCAGAAGCGGGTGTAGTACATCTTCCATTTCCTAAAACGTTTCTGCATATCGTTACTATCAAAACAATTTTATGCATTGTATTCAAATCATTTTGTCACAGAGCGTGACCCAATGGTGACCTAACTTGACCTATTGTGACCTAGCGTGACTTAGCGTGACCTAGCCGACCAGAGCGCTTTAACTTTTGAATGTCAATGTAATATATGTGTTGGTTACAGGGGAAATTTCATAGCGCTGACCAACTTGACCTAGAATGACCTATCCCATTAACTATTGAATGTCACTATCATTATCTGTACTTTATGTTACAGGGGAGATTTAGACGTGCATACACCCAGAGCCCTGGGAATGGTGTTTACACCAGACTTCAGTGACAGACCCCCGCTATGAACTGGAGATTACCTGAGCCCGAGCACTGTCAGCGGTTGATCTTGTACCCGCTGCCTTCGCCATCACCTGTCTGGTCAAACACCTTGATATGGGTGACGAGTTACCAGGTTATGGCGTGACGCGTGACATTCCGTGGCGTGACATTCAGTTTGTTTGTTATGTATTAACGGAGGCAAGCGTGGCCGAATGGTTTATGGCGCTTGATCTTTGTCAACCTTATATAGTCTGGTTTATTTGAAATATTTGTTTAAGTCTTTCAAGTGGGACGCCAGGCGACTGGACCAGCCCTCTGATGAGCTAACTATTCTTGATAGCACATCTCTTCCATGTTAGAATTGTCAAGAAGCGAAATTTGAGCATTCTTATTCTGCCGACCTTTTTCGTTCGTCGTACGTTCGTTCGTTCGTCGTTCGTTCGTTCGTCGTTCAGTTCGTTCGGTCGTCGTTCGTTTCGTTCGTTCGTTCGTTCGTTCGTTCGTTCGTTCGTTCGTTCGTTCGTTCGTTTCGTTCGTTCGTGTCGTTCGTTCGTTCGTCTCGTTCGTCGTTCGTTCGTCGTATCGTTCGTTCGTTCGTTCGTTCGTTCGTTCGTTCGTTCGTTCGTTCGTTCGTTCGTTCGTTCGTTCGTTCGTTCGTTCGTTCGTTCGTGCGTTCGTTCGTTCGTTCGTTCGTTCGTTCGTTCGTTTCGTTCGTTCGTTCGTTTCGTTCGTTCGTTCGTTCGTCGTTCGTGCGGCGTGCGTGCGTGAGTGCGTGCGTGCGTGGCGTGCGTGCGTGCGTTCGTTCGGTCGTTTCGTTCGTGAAATAAACATAGAATCGCTCATAGTTCACTAACCTGTGTGCAGACGTCTTCTATTAAAAATCACCGATTCTCATTCTTTTGGAGATAAAAACAAAATACGAAGCAACAACAATTAGAGACGTTTTTATCCATTTGGTTACAGGTTTCCGTGTGTTCTTCGTTATTGGATCCCCCCCCCAACTCAGAAGTGTTACATCACTACAAGATTTCAACCTGTCAAGAGAATAACGCCACCCATTCCCCTGCCTGATCCATCCACTGCTCACCCTCGGAAGTAAATCGTTGCCGCAGAGTAGGCAGATGGTGTTGATGTGACTGTTGATATTGAATACCCGCATGATGGAAGGTTAGTTACACCGTTCTCGCCAATATTTGCGAAAAATGCAGGAAAAACGTATTTATGTTTAACAGAAAGGACATTTCATTCAAGTAGTTTGTGGTGTTCAGGGTGGCAGTGAGGTATATAGCTTGCTAAAGGAGAGGTTTTCGCCTTTTGAACGAGCTGATTGGCAGGCTAATCCTCTGAAATTCTCTTTATAAAAAGAGGAAAGTAGATGCTAATCCATGCTAGAGTTCAGTGGTCTTTGTCACTCTCACGAATTGCAGCGAATTTATCTGTTTAACGAGATTTCTTACAGAGATCGCTAAGACGGACTATTACCGATGTGGATTCCACTCTAGATGAAGCCGAAACATTCATCAAGCTTCGAAAAATTGTTTATTGTGATTTTTCTCAGCACAATTACTTGCTTTCAGTCTATAAGCATTTCTAACTTTCAGTAAGACGGACTTTTTGCGATTTTGTTTAACTAGTTTTGTTTGTTTGTTT
>MU827109.1:0-12426 GCA_029204205.1 Desmophyllum pertusum | reverse complement strand
ATAATATCCAGTTGAGTTCGTATAATATATACCGAACTAAAAAATTTTAACATAGCTAATCGTTTGCCTCTCAGTTTCTCACCAATATGGAAATTATTTTATTCTTCCCAGCAAACCGTTCATGAAGTATCAAGGTAAACAACACGATTTGGCGGTAAATGAATTCTACTTGGTGTCCTGTTCTGGTGGCGTGTAAACGCCTCATGTTCGAATCCTGACGTTTCAAAAAAATATGAAATTATCTTTACTAACACGTTTATATAAAATGACCACATTTTCGTCCTCACAGCCGGGTTCCGAGTCTTAGGCGCCACCAAATTCACAAGTAGATTTTTGGCTTTTATAGATGTTTTACTACGATGCAGTACTGTCCGCTATTCTCCTTTCCCTCTTCCATCTTCCCTGCTTCACACAATGTATAGCCCCTGAGGACCTGGTTGTGTGTGTAAAATTCGAATTACATCACAAAGCTAAAAAAAAAACCAGTTTGAATGAAATGTTGTCCATAATAGACAGGATCAACCTAAACTAAATGTTGAGAGTATTTCTTTTTTTCCTTCGGGCTGATAAAGTGGGCTAAAATACGTGTAACCAGGCTTGTAAAAATATTTTATTTTGGAATTTTCAAATAAACGCAGTATAAATCGATGCGCCTTTGTACAAACCAAATTCCATCGAAAACTCTCTCTTTGATTTTTTTTTTTTTTTCGACTTTTTTTATTTATTCAAAATACTTTATACCATTAATTGTTCAAATGTTGTGGAAACAGAGTATTGCGCTTGATAAGTGATGAAATGAATGCATGTAATCAAGGCTTGTAAAAGTTTAAATTTCATAATAACACCTATGACTAATTTCACAGTACCACTTTCTTAATCTAAATTAGTTTCTAACCATAGTCCATAAAACTTAACTCTATAGTTTCGTCGATCGACTTTTTCTCAAAAAGTGCCTAACCCATCCACATGTTCGAAAACTGGATATGTGTCGGGCGAAATAAACTAATAACACGCATCAGTCATGCTTGGTAAAAAATGTAAAACCCTATAAATTGATGCCCCTTTTTGCTAATTCCTTATCCGTTTTCTAGTCTCCTTACCAATTCATAAATAAAACTCTCATTATTACTTTTTTATTTCCTTTCGACTTTTTCAAATACTTAATAAAAAAACGCTTTTCACCACAAATATTCCCGGCTCCAGTCCCTCTCCACGTTTTAATCAAAATGTCATAGCCTATTAGTTAGATCGAGTATTAAGCAACCAAGATTTCTTTCTACGGCAAACGTGCTAAAGGTCAGGCTTGCGGGTTGTTTTCTCTTTAATTTTTTCTCGAATCCCTTTAAATATAAATCCTTCTAGAAACTAACTCACTTTTTCAACATAAGAAACGACGGCAAATACGGCAGAACGGGCAACAAGTTTGGATTTTTTGCACGCGTTCCCGCGGTGGAAAAACAAACGCGATGCTTAATCTCTCTATATTTTCGGATACAATTTGGGATTTTTGGATCGCGTTTTAGAATGGAAATATTATAATAAATACCAACCCGCCCTCCAAATGTGGGCTTTTCGGGAAATCGTAATAAAAAAAAAACCAACACATTTTAAAAAAAAAAGTACTTAATGTATCCTTTTGCTGACGACGTTTAAAAAAAACCACATTAATTATTTAATTAATTTTGTGCGAACAGCTAGAGAACATGCCCTGTAACAATAACTGTTAGTTTTTTTTTAATAGTAAAAAAATGAAATAATAATAATAATAGCTAATTTTTTTTTTGGGGTTGTATATAATATAAAAGGATGTTATCAGGAAAGAAGTTATATAATTATAATTTAGTTAGTGCTCATTGCAACTTACTTGTTTCTAACTTGTACTGCTATTTGTAGAAATAGATTTATTTTCTGTCGTGCATGCTCGCAAGGAATATTTTCATGAAAAATATCAGTTAAGCAAATCGATTTAAGTTTTCTAGATGACCAATATGTAGTTAGGAATCATTTCTTTGTAGACTTTTAAAAATATCACAGAAGATAAGAGATTCAGGCTAAGAGTAAAAATCTAACCAAATTGCCTAATTCTATTTGCAGGACTATGTAAAACTCTTCACGTTACGTATATAATCAGTGAGTCATTAAATGAAAATTTATTTATAATAGCAGAATTGATTCGTTCTTATACATACTTTAACACACCTTACACACCTACGCACACCTTCCCTTGCTATTTTCAATTTTCTCTTTTGCCTACACTGAGAGTAGTCAACATTATTAATCGTTTTCTACCACGGGTGGAAGGAGCATTGGTGCTTCTACAAATACAAACAGGGAAGTATATAAATCGGTATTCATTGAAACTTTACTTAAGTTTCGTTTTTAGAACTAAACAAACACATACATACGCGCGGTGAGAGCTTCAATTTAAATCCTATAAACACTACACTTTTATTGTGGATTGGAACTTAAATTCCCTATGAGAGAGTAAATTTCTTTGTAATCTTCAACTAAAGAAATGTGGAAGAAACCCGCTATTATCGCTACTTCGTTAATAGGGCACTATGGTTTTGTTATATAATTTTGCTGTGTAAAACTCGCGCAGTGATTGGGTTAAAGCTGTCATCTATTAGACTACAGATGGACGAATGACGTCACGAATGGGCGGGGAAAACACGCGCGGCGCCCTGCTCCAAAAAAATCTTTTAAAACAGAGAACACTTTTCATAAAACTGTAAATATTCCGTAGGAAATTCAATGTAGATCAATTAATAACGAATTTTAAATCGGCTGTTCAAGCTTGGCTAGAACTTGGAGGAAAATATTATGGACTTTTAGCTCATTATGAACAGAATCCGAGAAATAAGAGCGGGATTATAGTCCGCCGTGAAGCGACTTGCAGTAAAAATAATTCAGATTGTGGAAGGAATAAAGGTTAGTTTCTAAATATCTGTTTTTTCGAAAACATTCGCTGAGTTGAGCTGTAGTTTATTTTAAAGCCGTTTAGTTATCACAACGATTTATTTGGGTTCACGAAAACACGGTGAGGCCTAACCTGTTACCTTCGCAGAGAGTAGAATATCAAAACTTTCAAAACCCAGCAAAGGTGCGAGCTGTTTGAACCACCTGAATTCCATGGATGAAAGACTTTTCAACAGTCCTATCTGAGGCTTTCGTTAACCCGAAATATGTAAATCGTTTTTGATAATACTACTGGACCCTCCTTCAGTGGTGTTATGAAGAGAAAATATTAATGCTACTAATTTGCAAATAGGTGCCATTTTCTCCCAAACCAAACAGGTCATGCATATAGGAATTCCCGAGAAACTCCAATTCTCGCTTTGATATTAATATTTTCCTCAAGTTATACTATTCTTACGCTTCTTAATTATACAAACGCTAAGCGGACTAAAGATTTAACGCAATAACCTTTTTTTTTTCGAAGATAATTAAGTACTCTACATCTACTATTAGGCAAAAAGAGCCGTGACATTTCTACACAGAAACTAAACGTGATATATGTTCAAGTTATCATTGTTTCTCTCTCTCGTGTTTCATTGGTACACAGCACCGGCATTCAAAGCATACAGCTATTTATGCCGCGCCTTCCCAAAAACAGAACTTCGCCACAAGAAGCTTAACATCAGAACTCAGGAGAGGGACAGTGGAAAGATCGTAATTAGTTAATAAATGAATAAATGTTTCTCAAGTCTGAGTCCCCCAACGGGAGTCGAACCAATGACCTTCCAGGGTACCGGTTGGATGCTCTAAACCCACTGAGCTATGGAAGACTCGTGGTGAGAAAGACCATGCAACTAGGTTGATATGTGACACATTTCCTGCTCAATAATGTAAAAGTGATAAATTTCAATAATATGTAAATTGGAATGGCGACTTGGATAAAGTTAATAAATGCTCCACAAGTCGAATTACTCAACAACAACAAAATCCAGAGTCAGAGAGTCGCCAAACGAGAATTGAACCTATAACCTTCCATGGTACCGGTTGGACGCTCTAACGTCTCTAACCCACTGAGCTATGGAAGACTCGTGGTGAGCAACGCCATGCAACTACAACAGGTTCATATCATGATGTCACATTATGAATCTAGTTGCATGGCCTTGTTCACCCGCACGAGTAATTCGACTTGAGAGCATTTATTCATTTATTCATTTATTCACTTTATCCAAGTCGCCATTTCACTTTACATATTATTTACATTTATCGCTTTGACATTATTAAGCCTTGTAGTACTGGCAGGACATGTGTCACATATCAAACTAGTTGCATGGTCCTTGCTCACCATGAGTCCTCCATAGCTCAGTGGTTAGAGCATCCAACCAGTACCTGGAAGGTCATGGCTTCGACTCCCGTTGAGGGACTCAGAATTGTTTCCTGAGTTATTCGACTTGGGAGCAGTTATTAATTTATTCACTTTATCCAAGTCGCTATTCCACTTTACATATTATTTACATTTATCACTTTGACATTATTGAGCCTAGTAACTGGCAGGGCATGTGTCACATATAAACCTACATAGTTGCATGGCCTTGCTCACCACAAGTCTTCCATAGTTCAGTGGTTAGAGCATCCAACCGGAAGGTTATGGGTTCTGGTTCTGGGTCCCCCGTTGAGGACTCAGAATATTTTTCCTGATGTAATAGGAGTGTTCACTGTTTATCAACATTTGTTTTGTTTATTCAAATTTGCCAACCATTAAACAAAAGAACTCTTTGTTTCAACAGCCAATAGTTCTCTGGTTGGCACATTAATAACAATAGGTGACGTAAACGAGAAACATCGCTATTCGACTTTAGAGCATTGAGTAACAACAAGTCGAACAAAAAGGTCATTATTGACTTCCTTTTCCGCCCCAATGATCACAAAAATGACCTGTTGCTCCACCCCAGTAGGAAAATGACTGCTTGTGCAAAACAGGATGCATAACGTAGTATTCTTGTAACTTTCTTTTCTTGACTAAATTTTGTAATCTGACAGTGCCTCTACATCTTCTGATCCAAAATTAATTCAGTGAGCACCGGCAAATTGCTGGAGAAATCTGAGAAAATAACCTGTGATGGACTGTCATACCATCCGGAGGAGTAGCAATACAGTGTAATAGTCCCATATCCATTAGTTTACGTGAGGCTCAAACCTAACATGTATAAATGAAAGTCAAAAGCGTCAAACTGAATTTGAAGGCCTTGGTGTTGTCGCGTGTAGTTATTAGAAACATTAAATGCCAACACCTGAATCCTATGGATGAAATACTTTTCAACAGTCTAGTTTAGCAAGTAAGGCATCCACGTAATGAATTGAAGAGCATTAAATGAACCGTTAAATTGTGTAAATAATTTCTGATGATACATATGTCCCTCAAATAAGAAAAGCACTACGGAATTCCAGAATATCTTCAAAATTAAAACATTTTACGTTCCTTTCACAAGCATGAAGCCAGAAGAAATAAATCAACAATGCAATACTTTGTCGAGGATAACGATGTACTTCACACATGAACAATTCGGCAATGAGATTAATTTAAGACAAAAATAACAGTTACATTTTTACAACGAAGCGTGATACAAGCTCGAGGTATGAACGTTTCATCGGTCCAGCACTTGGATTCGAAGCAGACGATATTGGATGGAGCTACAAGCTACTTTGGCGACGTTTCCCGAAACAGACCTTTGCTGATCCACAACAAGAAAAGAGACAACGTGCCTGGCCAAAAGAGAACTCAAGAGAAGGACAGTGGAAAATTTAATCATATTCGTACCGGGGGGATGGAATCCGACCGTTATCAACTTTTGTAATATTGAAGTAAAGAGGCGCCAAACGTTTCGAATTTACCTAAAATTTATCTGGGAACAATTTAGTATGACATATCATTGTTCACGGAACTTGCTGTTACCATGGAAACCATATTTTGACAGGCATGTTTTTCCAAAGAAAATTACTTTCTGGCAATACATTTTGCATTTATTGATAATTTTAGCATTATGTTATTGGTTTTTTCGTACTTTTGATTCATTTTTGGTGGTTTTCTGACGTTTTGGAAAAATCAAGAAATCAAAAATGGCGGTCCATGGCTATGGCTATTCGGACAGTCATGACGTAATTTCTACGTCATATCACGTCATCATCTCGTGTTTCATACTATAAAATAGATCTTTTTGGACGTAGTATATATCCTCCAAGCTTCGTTGTCGTAGCTTTAATAATAGGGAGTTTAAGCAAATCGCTACGGCTGGCGCTACTACGGCTACCGGAAGTCAATTTTCTCAAAAAATGAGACACTGCGCATGTCCACTCGGGTCCTGTCTAGCCGTAGCGTGAAATTTGACTACGTGAGTCGGAGGTTTTGCCGTATTGGCTAGTACGTCGCGTTTATTTCGCTTCTCCATCCTTTCCTATGGATATCTCAGCATTTTAAGAGGCTGTCCGCGTAAGAACGGATAAGGCAAATTTCGGCCCTTCACCGATTTTGCCGTAATATTTTCAGTGACAGTTAACCATTATATCCCATCAACAAATATCACATTTATTTGGATCAACAATTTCCTTCTTTTTCATTTCCTTTTTTTTTTTTTTTTTCATGTTTTTTTGTTTTTTTGCGAAGGAGCCATTTTCAACATACATATAAAAAAGGACCAAACCTAATCCGGATCCAAAAATAATGCAAATTAAGCTTTGAGGACCTCGTACAATTTAGCTTATACAATGTCGGGCGCTAGACACCAAAGCCCCAATTTAATCGTTCGCCAAACCCAGCCTGAGATGTACATTTTATATGTATAATTCAAGTTTCATCTTTCATGCAAACAGTTTAATAAAAAATAAAAGGTTTAATAATTAATGTATTTTTAAAAATTTTTATTTTCTAAATTTTAACTGAGTTATGAATTTTCTTTCTAAGATACCTTCTCCTCCTCTCCCTCTCGAAACTAACTTCCTCCGGAATTTGCCGAAAACGTGACATACCTCATAAGTTGAAAATGTATTGGTCTTCTTCTATTATTGTGGGACTCCTGACCCTAGGAGGTCGCAAAATTCTGTTATATTAACATCAAAAGTAGCTAACAGCCCTACCAATTCTAATATAATTATAGAATCAAAATTTGTGGGCACTTAAAGAAAAGCTGCGCCGCCGTACAGAGCCCTCTGTGAATTTCCCATTAATTATTCGCCATGGCGATCTGGAAAAACGCAAAGATAAATATAATATATATTTTTTTGAATTTGTTCTTGATTTCGTTAAGGGCGGTCCGAACGATAGACCAATTTTGTTCTTCTTTCTCAAGCTTGAAAACAAACGCTTGGAGATTAACACATAATATAACCGCTAAAGGGCAGAACATATGGCCTTGCAAATAAAATATTAATTTTCGTTGTTTTTCAGAAATTAGCTGTGATTTTTGTTTTCGGGACACACAATATTCGGCGGTATTTTCAATAAGTAAACAGCGTGATAAATATATATTATTTCCTTTCAATTGAATAACTATGCAAATTAGGCTGCATATTAAATTGTCGTGTATGCGATAGTGGGATTTCTTTAATGCTATTCCACAAAAACATACATTTCCTTGAGAGACTACTCTGAGAATATTTTCCAAGAGAAAGAATTTGACTTTTTTAATGTGGAGTATAAAATTTTTTTTTTTTTCAGTCCTCTATGAGTGAAAGCGTATTTGGGGTTCAGATTGGTGAAACTAATATTTTGATTTTTCCACGCAGTGTTTGTTTTGCTATATGCCCGCGGGACCACAGTTGTTTCATTTCATATTTCCCTGAATTTTCCAAATTTCTTGTCTGTACGATATGACTCGATTCAGTTGTATTCAGTTAGGTCTTTTTTTTTCCGTGCTATCTTTCCAAAGAACAAAAGCAAATTTTGTTTTCTTTACCTGAGGGAATAATTATATATTTAGCCATTATGTTGAAAGGCTGTTCCATTAGTTTATAGAAGCCATTTTCTATTTTATAAATAACGCAGTGTATTTGTTTTGCTATGATTCACGACTTGTTTCATTTCATTACATATTCTCACCAATTCCTACAGCTGATATCTAGTTCAATTAAAGCATTCATATTTCATTGTATGAATGAAATATCTCTCTTTGATTTAAAATTGTGTCAATTACAAACAATGTCCGCAAGAATTTTGTTTATTTCGAAGCAGGGTCCCTCGCACTCACCGATCGCTCCTCCGCCCACCTCCCCCTCCTACCGGCCTGCGGTCGTATCGCGAGGCTCTGTTGGTGCGTGCATTTATAAATATCGGCGCTCGACTCAAAGCGTGTCTCGATTCTCTCTCCGTCCGTCATCAACGAATCTATAATATCCTCAAATGATGAAGAAACGAAATAAGTGAGACTGTTTTCTGTTTTGCAATCTATAAACTGGAGTAACATATCGACTCGAGTCCTCAAGGCCTTGGACAAGTTACATTATTAAGCGACTCGAGCGCAGCGAGGGGTGTTCCATTACTATTATCCATCACTCTCGGCCGATATTCTCCCAGTAACGAACGCGCCCCTGAGCAAAGCTTGGTTAATAAAAGATTATTAAATATGACACATTATTGTGCTTTACAGTAGCAAATATGAGCTGTGGAAATTAGACCATAACAATGCACCACCGAGAAAACTTAAACCCCTGGGTCCCGATACTTATAGGGAAAATATTATAGGAAGACCAGTATACAATAAAGCATTCCTGATTGGCTGAATTTAGTTTATTTGTCTCCTCTCCCTTAACTTATCTACTGCCCTATAGTCGCTGTTTATAAAACTAATTATTAATCGTAAAAAACAGTATACCGACAAACAAACTTTTCACGTGGCCGACTGGTATGACATTAAAATTTAATCCGTGGACTGATTATTAATTTTATATTTTTTTTTTATATACATGTAAAGGAATGAGCCTGGATAGCGTGTCAGCACAATTGTGAGAAGGGAAATGATGTGTGAAATGTTTTGAGAATTAGAAAATTAAAACCTATGATATTGAATACAATACCAAATTGACCACTGAAAACTCGCTAATGAGAATAGAGAAAGATGAAATACAGATATGAGAATAGAATAGAATAGAAGTACGAAATAGAATAAGAAAAACGTTTAAATGTATCGTGGTCAAATGGACCATTAGCCAAACCTCCTTCGCATGAACTCTAGTTAGTTTTCCACTCAGACTATCAAGCCTGGGAAAATCCCCATATCTCAATTTGGGGACGAACAAAAAAAACCAAAAAATTCCCTTATTTCGCGTCGCGCCATTATAGGAGAATAAGTTTATTAATGATTATGTCGTGTGCCTGCCACACTGTGTATGTAACTGCTATCCCAGTATGGGCACGAGGGATATTGACAGGGTAGTAGGGGGCAGGGCTCGATCTCGCGCAGAAATCTTCCCAAGTATAAAATGTTCTGTGCCTGCGGGGCAGTATTGGTCCCCATGCTCGACTAAAGCTGGGTCCGCCGACAAACCACGCGAATGACAACACGCCGCTCTCCTGGCCAAGATTAGCTCCGGCTTTTCGGCATAACATCACCGTGAAATATTTCGATATATATGGCCAGCTCGCCAACATAAATGCGCCGAAAATAATCTCGAGTATGTCAGTACTCAGTAGAGCGAAACAGCAAGGATTCTCCTCGTCCCTACTACTAGAACTAAACACGGAGTCTGTAATATTTTTCGTGCAGAGAACCTACTGTAGGGAATATCAGACCATTTTTTGCGCCATATATACGGGACGGTTCTCACGGGATAGACTGAGAGGGGTTCTGACAAAAATATACAATCTGCTGAACGCACATTTCCCTAGGGGTGGCGAATGGTTCCTATCCAAAAATGACGAATCTGCGGCCAAATTTTTAAAAATAAAGCTCGTGTCTTCGGAATCTCCCTCGGCGCTTAAATAAAAAATAAAAAAAAGCAGTCCATTCCGAAATTCTCGGGTCTCGCTCAGACAATCAGGGACGATCATGCTTGGGTGAGGAGTCTCCGGAATAATTTTGAATCTCCTCGCTCGCAAATTGCAGCTTCTTGTAATACTATAGTGTTTCCTCGGAGTGTTTTGGATCCACAATATCTGCGGTCTCGGGCTCTTGTGTGGGGACTTGTTTGGTTGGAGCGCTAAGTTCTCGGGCTCGCGACTTTTTTAAAAAAATTGTTAAAAAAAAATAAAAACAAAAAAAAAAAAAAAAACAAAAAAAAAAAAAAAAAAAAAAAAACCAGGGTATCTGGCGTCTCTTGATTTCTGCCAAGTCCTCGTCTCGGGATTTTTTACCATTCGCCCACCTCCTAATGTTCCTCATTTAATATTTAATTTAATAAAAAGACAGTGAAATTGTAAAAAAGCAGAAGAACCTGTGTGTGCCTGCATCAGTGGAAAATGAAAATCGCTCACAAACGCGAGTTTTTTCCAAAATCTTTGTTTTTCTTTTTTTCTCTTTTTTTTCTTTTTTTCTTTTCTTTTTTTTTTTTGTTTTTTTTTTCTTTTTTTTTTTTTTTTTTTCCTGGTTTTTTATTTTTTTTTTTTTTTTTTGATATTTTTTTTTTTTTCTTTCTTTTTTTCTTTGTTTTTTTACATTTTCGTTTTTTTTTTTTTTTTTTTTTTGCCGCCCTTATTGATGTTGCAGCGACAGGAAAAATTACCTGACTGGACAACTGAATGTCATTTCGTATTAAGAATTTGAACACTTGTAAAAAGTTCTTATGTTACGCGAAAATGTTTTGTGGAATAGAGAACACCTAATAATAGAGTAAAGAAATATCCGCATCAACTGTGCAAACACACAACACAGCGAAATTTTAATAATGCAACAAAGCCTTAATTTGCATATATCAGCAGGAAATATTATCTGTTTAACCCTTTGTTTGATATAAATAAACCCAGATTTTTTTCCCGAAATACATACAAGGCTAAAAAAACAGACGAATAAATAATTTATTTACAGAGCAATTAGGTCCTGCCGTTTTTTAAAGCGGTTATTAATTGTAAAATTGTAATCCTCCAAGCGTGTGTGTCCACGGCTATTGTCAGAAAATTGGGTCTATCCGTTCGGGACCACTAAGCCTTAAAATCATTTTTGGAATTTTTCGAATCAAAATGGCGAATAAATTGGGAAATTTCGCAGAAGCATGCTGTAACGGTTGGCGCAGCTTTAGTTGCCCGCACCAAATTTTATTCCTAATAATTTAATTAGGATTGGTGTTAGTTACTTTTGAGTTATAACAGATTTATGACGAATCTAGGTCAAGGTTCCCCCCACATAAGAGAAAAATAATTTTAAAAAACTATAGTGTTAATGTTCACGTTTCGCAAATTCCGGGGGTTCTGAGAGCAAGGTAGTCTTAGAGAACAATTCATAACATCTAAGTCAATATTTAAATTTAAAAATTACCAATTAGGTTAAAAAAACCTTAATTAAAAACTATTGATGAATAAGATGAAACTTGAATATAAATATATATAAAATATTCAGGGCGGGGTTTTTTTGGAACAAATAAATTTGTGGGCTTTTGTGGTAGTCGCCCGGAACATTTCATAACGCCTAAATTGGTAGAGTCCCATCAAAGCTAATTTTGCATAATTTTGACGGATGTATATTATGGTTGAAAACTGATGGCCTCGCAAAAAAATGAAAAAGAATGGAAATTGATTCCAAATAAAATGTGATTATTTTGGTTTTTGATGGGATATAATGGTTAAACAATATCAACCTGAAAAAAATATTGCGCAAAATCAGGTGAAGGGCCGAAATTTGCCTTATCCGTTCTTACGCGGACAGCCTCTTAAGCGTTCCAACAGATTTTATATCCTTTGAAGTCAATTTCAGTCGAACATTTCGTTCAAGTTTGCCTCTCATTCGCTTGTAATTTACGAATAGGTTTGATGAAGGTGTCATCGGCATGGCGAAGAGAAATAATCGTATTAAGCGCCAAGTTGTTTTCGGTGAAAGCTTGCTTTGAGAGTTTAGTGGATACGATACGATTCGGTGAGTACTGGTATATTTCTGTTATTCACTCGAAATTCGTTGAGATATTCGTCATCTGAAGCTTACATTTCAATGCATCTATCAAAAAGATTAATTATCTTGTTCAGTCATTGTACAAAGTGTATGGCAGCTTTCCCAGCTTTCGTTCAGAAATAACCGATTGGTCCTAGAAAAACAAATGAAGCATCTACCTTTAAGCGAAGCCATTCAGTTGTGAGAAACAAATAAAAGAGACTTTCAACACTGTTTCAACTCTTTATTCGTATTTCACTTTTGCTTACACTTGAAATGTGGCAGACCGCCGGACGTACTCTCCCAGATCTCTTCGGTTACTGTAGCCGTAGTAGGGCCAGCCGTAGCGATTTGCTTAAACTCCCTAATCTTGGAGAAACGGAGGGGGAGTGGAATCCCCACCCCC
>MU827108.1:0-12503 GCA_029204205.1 Desmophyllum pertusum | reverse complement strand
ATCAAGAATCACCTGGAATAATTCTGCCTTCGCTTCTTAGTTTAAGTTACGTCACACATTCATTCTTTTGAAGGAGAGCAGTGGATTTATATTTTTTAAACATTTCAGCTTTGACTTGTAAGCAAACATCTATTTAACAATTATTGTCCTGCGAAATCACTGGCCGTAGGCCGAGTTGGCTAAAATCTGACAATATTCCGCAAGACTGAGCATTCATTATTCAACAAATTGTCAACGAGTCGCAAAATAAAAGCATCAAAATGTCGTAAAAGTCCTCTCAGCAGCGACTTCCAATATGTCGGACGAGTCTACTTGAGTGCACTTCCAATATGGCAAACTACATATACCGCAGGATATCCGTCATGTACGGATGACAGATAACAAGGACTTCTTGACCATATATGGGCATCGTGACAATTGATTGAATAACATATCTGGATATTAAAAATACCTAAACCGCGGCATGTAAATCAATAATAAATGAAGAATTTAACTTGTTACAGCATTTGATTTTAATAATAAACTTACTTTTGCAATTTCTTTTACCGTCCCCTACATAGTCTGGCAAACATCTACAAGTGTAGGAACCAGGAACATTGACACACTGGACTTTAGCATGACAGGAAAATGAACCCAGGCACTCGTTTACATCTGTTTCAATAAAGAGTATACAGTTATTCATTCTCACGCAATCGTGTTCAATTTGCAAGGGAATTTAAAAAGAAAATGATGTGGTATTAGTACATTCATGAAAGCCAAAGACAGAAATTGCAGTCCTCTATTTGGACACCTTTCATAAGGGGAAACTGAGCCTGGTCTCAGTCACACATCACACATGAGCCCTACATTCTTTATCCTCCATAATACGTTTTGGTCATATAACGCGCGCTACGATTAGTCAGTTCGAGTTATTATTTACCTACCGTAAAAGTTCTATTTAGCCCCCCCCACCCCCCCCCCCCCCCCCCCCCTCTATTAAGCCCCCCTTGGAAGTCAGATTTTGTAACACATGTAAGCCCGTCAGGCAATATTTTCTGGTGTTTAAGTCACTTGTATTGAGATGTGGTCGTTAAATTGCAAAACTATCGTTTTGTTAAGGTATAAATGATGTTGCATTTGTAAGACGGTGATACATAAACCATTTCTTGTTATGTTTTAGTTAGTGGTGTTATAGTAAAGTTTGAAAAATTAATGTAAATTTTCTCGAAAATTTATGAAATAAGCCCTCTCTCCTCCTCTCTATTAAGCCCCACCCACCCCCTTCTTGAGCGCCTAAAATTAAATAAAGCCCCCGGGGGCTTCATACAGCTTTTACGGTAATATAACATGGTTTTCTACGTCTATAAGAAAATGAGGCACTTTTGAGGTCTACGGAAGGCAGCTATTGAATGCAAGAGGGCGAAGGCGTGCACTGTAGATACATGTATATAGCACTTTTCATTTCATCTATCCTCTTTCTAACTTTGTAACGTTGAACAAACTTTGTAATAAGTGTTCAGCTCCATAATATTATATAACTTGGGAGTAATTAATGCCTACAAACCTGTGCAGTTTTTTCCATCCAGTACGAATATCCAACAGAGGCAGCGACACGAGTAAGAACCATCACTGTTCACACAAGTGGCGTTCACTGGACAATCGTAAGAGAAATCCTTGCATTCATTGTAATCTGTATCAAGAAATACATACATCATGTTAAAATGAATATTTTGGGGACTGAAAATGAGACTTTTAACTTTCGTTTCATACTCAGTGTCACCAAAGGGCTCAAGAGTTGAAGTTGTAGGATAATACTTTGACCGTAAACTGATTGAAGCGATAGTCAGGTGGTCAAAAATCATCTAATATATTATGATGCAAAATAATTAACTGGTTTACATGGACCAATTAAACATTTCGCTAAGTGATATTGAAATAACGCAAAAACTAGTAGCTGCGAGCAAGCTTGCTTGCAGGCTAACGCAAAACACGCTAAATGTTCTTCTCCATTCGTCATGCAATCAGGTATTCCTCAAACAAGGAAAAGATTGCGAATAGATCCAAGTGAGCGCTTACCCGTTGTAGGCTGTTTAGCTAAATGACCTCTACATATTCCAGAAAGTACATTCAGACCGGGTATGTACAGTATGTGTGTGTGCGGGGAAGGAGGGGGGAGGGGGGTCTGCACCCTTGGACCAACCTTTCTTGGCAGGTGAATCTGTGGCAGTCTGTGGCAATTGACGTCGTTCCATTCGTACTCTATAATCTCGAAGGAACCCAAGAGTATGAACACAATCCTCATTTTTAAAAGTTGTTTGGTTGTTTTTTTTTGCCCAGTAATGGAAGTCAAACGGTGTTCCATCGCTCCACAGGAATGTCCCTTCAGTCTTGATATCAGAGAGCCCCAACCAAGAGTGTTTCCACACCGTGTAGACTTTGTATATATACATTTTCCTCCTGGCTAATGAATGCTGGGAAGACTGGCTCCCAGTGTAGCGCATGTTCCCTGACTGCTACTCCATGAATCACAGGAAGACACTTTTCTGTAGCAATATCCTTTAAAATACGTCCAGTCATCCTGACAAACATCTGTTGGAACAAAGAGTCAATAAACATGGGAGCCTCACGGCGCTCACTGAACTATGGTTTCACTAGCATGAATAACCTATTGAGACTCCCAGGGACGGGATAACAGTCTATTGAAGATTTATCCAGATGCTAACCTGCGAGCAAGCTTCACGTTTGGGCCCCATAAGCAAGAAGCGAAAGCTTTCTCACCAGCTCGCGCATGATTGAATCACGCGCGAACTCGCGTGTGATTTTGGTGGCTTTCGTCGCTCGCATAGGGGGCCAAAATGTGAGCGTGCTTGCAGGCTATCTGCAATGCCAGCATTTCATAAGGATGCCCCAATAATAGTTTCCTACATGCACCATGGCAGAGCTTTGGCGTGAAAGACTATCGACCCTCAATCTCATGTCCAACGTGTAATGATTCTTGAAATACAACCGAGTCTTTACAGTTGTAATCAAACTGACCCTCGAATGGGAACTCGCCGAAGGTTAAATTCCTGTTTAGCCACGCATTTGGATAAACGTGGATAGATTTCCTTTCCATCTCTGTTATAGAACTGATGCAAGAAGGTTTCATAAAATTAATTCCATAAATACAGTCATTCTTCAGATGTCTAACTAACGTAACAATTATTGAAAAGGGCTGAAAAATATTGCCTACCTGACAAATACTGCATAAGACACAGTCAGTGGATCAAAACGTTTTACAAACAGTTCCTTGACGCAAATTCGGAATCCAGAGTGGTGATAGACTAAGGGTGAAAACAGACAACAATGAGGTTATGTAGTGAAATTTAAGAGCGCGACAGGAAAACAACCTTTTTTATCATGCTGCATCTTTATGGAATAGTCGAAATAGTTATGGTGCAAATACGTTTTTACTTTTAAAAGAAAATTAAGGAAAAACTCTTACCGTAGAAGCTCTATTTAGCCCCCCCCCCCCCTCTCAATTAAGCCCCCCTCTCTAATAAGCCCCCCCCCTTTGGAAGTCAGATTTGTAATAAGGCCCCCTCTCTCTATTAAAACCCCCCCCCACACCTTCCGTCAGCGCTGATGTTCTAAATGTACTTTTTCAGCACTTTGTTATTGAAACGTGGTCTTTAAATTTCCAAACATATATTGTTGAGTTCGCGGTATCAATGACGTGCATTTTGTAAGGACGGGTCATACATAGCGCCCAGTTCTTAGTTTCTGTTTTAAAGAAGAGAATTTTCTCGAAACTTTATGATTGTGAAATAAGCCCCCTCTCTATTAAGCCCCCCTCTCTATTAAGCCCCCCTCTCTAATAAGCCCCCCCCCCCCTCTTGAGGCCTAAAATTAAATAAGCCCCCGCGGGGGCTAATAGAGCGTTTAAGGTAATTGATTTTTAATCTACTCAGTAGTACCCGGGCCCTATGTTCCTGATGGAACGAAGAGGAATGATAATGAGTAGTATTCGCTAATTTATTGTTTTTATGTTTTAAGTAGGACATCATATCCTTGGGACCATACATAGTTTAGTTACAGACAAACGAAACAAGTCAATTTCGGCTCAATCCAATACCTCAATCCAGCTTACGATTCCGTTGCACTCTGGGGCTGCGTTTCCTCCACTGCTGGAATGTTTGGCTGTTAACACCACTGTTGGGGATTTGCGGTAGCTCCGAATAAAACTAACATCCTGTTAATAATAAGATAAATAGACAATAAATAATGGTAATAGGGTCGAATTCGGTGGACTTTAATAAATGATCTGCCGCAGTAGGAGTATATTATATTATATTAAACAACGAGTATGAGCACGAATCAAATTGGACGACACGAAGTTCATACACTCGTTTTCTTTTGTCAGAATCTTTTTTATAATAATATTGAGGCTGAGATTGGCGAAATGTTAAGAATATCCTAAGAATATACCCAAGGCTTAGATTTAGTTAGGGTTTTTGATAGAAAATACATGTAAAATACAATAAAATCACATATTAATGTTTTTAATTGAACTTTATTACATCATGAAAAGTATGGTAAATATGCACCATGTACTTCTTTCCTTTTGTTAAATCAAAGGTTTTCCTGGTCACATCCATATTATACTCTGTAATCTAAGAATCTATTAAGAATATTTTCAGCCTAAAATTGGCACAAAAAATAAGAATATTCAGCCTGGGCATGAAAAATATACATTCTTACAAAAAAAAGAGTGTAAAGATATCTATAAGAAAATTCACGATGAAGTTTAGACAAGCAAAGCCTGCTAACTATTAATCATCGGTATGACAAAATTTGCATATTTTTAACTATTGAATATTTTAACAGCTGCTTTCACCGAGCCCAATGAACATTACGAATATAAAACCACTCAATTAAATGCATACCTGGCAAACGCGAAGTTATGATTCATAGAAGGCAAAACTTTATTTTTAAAGTTGACGTCACTGTGTTCTGAAAACAATGGTCTATGGAGGGACTCGAACGCCAGCCAGTTCTATAATAACATCAAAAAGTGCGATTTAAAAATTGAAAATACAGTAACAGCTTATTTATATTTTTAACCTCATAGATAATACAATCAAATCTCTTGGACTCTTCATGTAGATCTCTGGGAGAAATCAATTCAGCTAAAAAACCATACCCTTTAAGCCTGGAAATAAGCAGCATAAACCATAAGCATAAGCAAGCGTAGTGTGAACCGGCGGGGTAAAATAAGCATAAGCATAAGAAAAAGGAAACATTTCCTTTTTCTTATGATATATGTCGCGTTATCGCAAGTGTGAACCGGACGACATATTAAGCATAAGCATAAGCATAATGAAACAGCAGTATTTGATATCAGCGGGAAATTCAAGTGAAAATGGACTCCAGCTTATTGGAAATTAATATGAACTGCGCCTTTTTAAGCCGAAGTTTTAACGTACAAATAAATTTTGCTTGTCACAGGCGATGATGCCAAGAAACTCTTCACAAATCTGAGAAATAAATACAGCCGTGATAAAACGAAAATTGAGAGCAAAAACGCATCCAGGCGCTCGGGATTACCGACGAAGAAAAAGAAGCAGTAAAAGGAACATTGGAAATGTATCCCTTTTTGCACTGGTTAGAAGCATATGTCCAAACCGCAAAATACTGCATGTGTCAAACTATGCAACTCGTCCCATACTCCCGCAATCATAAGTCTGAAGCCTAATGCGCTTGCGTATGTTGCCTTTTCTTATGCTTATATCACAAGTTTGAACATCCATATTGCTTATGCTTATGTTTATGTCACAAGTGTGAACCAGGCTTTACCCATCGCCCACCCTGGTCACCCTGAGGAATTTGACAGCCCACATGGCTTAATTCGGCCTCATTCACTGGCTAAAAAATACAAATATTTCTCTGTGTCTTGAGTTCTTTGTATTGGATTTTAAACTTGAGCAGTATACAGCCCAGAGCGGCTTCTTTTTTGGCCTGACCGTGGTGAATTTGAACGGCTTGCTTGTCCCCATCGTGGGAAATTTGTCATTTTTTAAAAAAATGCTAATGCATGGAGGTTGGCCCGAGGGGGGAGGGGACAAAAAAGGCACTGCTGGAATTGACTGACATATTATGTCAAGAATAATCAAAGGTAAAGATATAAGGACTAAATTAGATCAGATTTGAATCAAATCTTACCACTGAGATGTCATCATGAACTCCTGCAAAGTTTTGAAGTTCCCGAAGACAGATCTTAAAGGAACTCGCTGAGACATCTTCGAGCCACACACTGGTAGCATCGTGTTTTAGATGTGACCTGTGGTGTTCAGCTGTTGCAAATATTGTCGGTGATTTAGAGTACTTTCCCTAAAAAATTTCCAAAGGTAAGGGTAATAAGTTCTAAATACACGTGGGTACATGTAGATTCTGGTCAAATATGATGATCAAACACTTCACCCACCTTAGGAAGGGTGACCGTTTGACAGCTAGTCCCAGTCCACCATCGAGAAAACATTTCCTCGCCTGCTACTCCTCCAGACTGAGCACCTTGATAGGCAACCCAATCAACTGTGGCAAAGCATATCTGGTGGGGTAGTCATTCCTACCAGCTCGAGTAACACAGGCTGTAAACTGAGTAGTGTTAACACTTTCCACCCACGGCGTAGTTGCTTCATGTACGAAGGCAGCATCAGAGTAATTCATGTGGTTAACAGTAAGTTGTATGTATATCTTCTTATGAGGGTAAAATATGAACGCGTTCAAAACTTGATGATTTCACACTGATCCTCTGCCCAGGAGAGAATGTTTTGGAACTTATGTCTTCCTTTCTGAAGCAGGCAACCTGTAAGTAGACAATAGCTATCAAATCCATTTTTGGTAATGCTATGTGTGCGAAAGTAAGAAACAATACAAGAAGTACAGTTTTGACATTGTGAACCATGAAAATTGTACCCGTTTTTAATTTGTCTGTCTGTCTGTCTGTCTGTCTGTCCTGTCTGGTCTGTCTGTCTGTCTGCTCTGTCTGTCTGTCTGTCTGTCTGTCTAGACTGTGGTGTCTACGTACATGTACATGCCTGACTCAATATGATCAAACCAGAAACAGATAAAATCTCCTCGATGTTCTTATGCTAAAAACAAGTTCACTGAGTGGGATGCATGGTGACCTTTTTTAGCATCATTACAGAAAGATAGAAGCTCTAGACTACAATACCTCTCCAAAGTATTTATCCTAATTCATCAATCTCAGTAGCATAAAAAATAATTATTGAGAGACGTATACCCTTCTCACAATCGGACATTTCATAATCTGGAACTGCTGAAAATACTGAGCACTCGATATTGAGTTTCTCTTCTCCAGGTCTACCCAGGGTGATCACCAAGCTACAGTGCTAAATGTAACTAGAAAAGTGATTAGTTTCTAATAAAACGGTGGTGCTGCTGTCGGCGGGCAAGTGAAGCACTACATGTATGTTGATTATCAACTCGGAGTTGATAAAGGTAAATTAACCGCTCCATAAAAATTCGCTTTTACGGTGGTTAATTTACCTTTATCAACTCCAAGTTGATAATCAACATAGTAGTACCATGTAAACTAGGTCTGTTACATATCAGGTTTTTCTGGACAACAGCAACAAAAGTTAAGTGTTTATCAATGAAACTTAAAATCGTATTAAATTTTCAAATACATTTATGTTACCTGTACAGCTTCCAGGATGATACTTTGTATAATTTCCACGTGTTCTACAGATTTCTTGCTTTAGCAAGCACAAGTTGTTTGAATGTGCGACCGTTAGAAGCGCAGACCTGTTCTTCGTATGATGGGCAGCTGTTTTCACAAACACAGGTAAACTGGTCTGGAGATGAGGCCATGCCAGTGACTGTAGTACTTGCAGCTTGCATTTGTACAAGGATCAAGATCTGAAAATGGATAATTATAACATTTTCAACTGATGTAATTCATGCAATTCTATAATATTATAGAAACATAGTTTATTTAAAATATTATTAGTTAATTACCTCCAATAACCAAGTAGTCTACAATAATATTGCTTCTCTGACCATCGTAGCCTGCATTATCTCTGATGCACAGTCGAAAGTGGGAGTTTGTCACTTCCTTCAGAAAGATAGTTAAATATAGTAAGACACGGATTAAAGTGGCTCCCTATATATAATATTCAAGAACATGAATACATCTAAAGGATGATGGATTTGAGGACCAACTATCTGTTTTATCGATTAGGGTTTATGTGAAAGGCATTCACCACAAACATTATCAACCACACCAAGGCTTACTTTTTTGTTTCGTTTCCTCAGAAACGAAAACGGTATTGTTTTTGATCCGATGTGAACTATTTACACAGTGGGGCTACTGTCCAATCAGAATAACCCTCGTAGCTTGCAATGTAAACATGTTCTAGCCAAGACAAACAAACTGGCGAAACACATGTTGTTCAAGTATCGATAACTGGATCGCCACGGAGACAATAAGAAATTCAAAATGTATTACAAATAGAAATATTTGATGACTGAAATGCTTCAAAGTTCCATTAAAGCGATGTATTGGCGAAAAATACAAAGATATCTGTTTCCGTGTTTAATTGTAATGTAAATATTCTAGCTGTATTTTCAACTTTGTTATTGACTTAATATCTTGGCTATTTCTAAAACAGGGAACCAAGAATGGGGAAACGGGGAACGAGGAACGGAAAGTTGAGGGAAAGATGTTTACGGGTTAATTGCTCGGGCCGCACCGAGCTTAATTCGGATGTTTTTCGGGCCGCTCTCGGCTGGAATCGGTCGTCTTCAACGTCCCATACGAAAAATAACGTTTAGCCAACGAGTACATGTATGAGCTGACGCAAGTTTTCACTAGGTAATTTCAAAAAGTTTAAAGACTAGGGGAGGCAACTGCTAGGACTTTGATTGTCGATTGTGAGCCAATTCCACATTCGCGACGTGAAGCCGTGGACCCATAATACTCCACCCTTGCCCCAGGATATTCTCAGCAAGTACTAAAACCCAGGTCTCCCCAAAGTTTCCCGACCTTCCAATCGTTCCGGAAACGAAAAACACTATTTCTTTTTGAAATAGCTCCTTGTTGGTTATATCATCAGAACTTTTTTTAGATAACAGATTTTTGCCAATTTCATCTTTTTGTAGTCATTTCTCGTGTTGTCTTCAAACTTCACAGTTTTATGAAAATAGCTTCAAAGAACATTTTTCATGACTTCAAAGAACATTTTTTAATGGGAAAATGAAAAATTTGTTTAGTAAATATCATGGAAATCAATATTTTTTGGAATAAAGAAAAAATCCTTAGATATAATTTTTTTTAAAACAAGTTTTTAAAAGTAAACATCTGAGTGTGTCTTTCAGTGTACAAACTTTCAAGATTTTTTACCGAAGGAAACACAAGAAAATTCACTGTTAATTTTGCTTTGTTTGGTCATGCTGATGTATATAAAATATCGGGTACTTTTTCTTTGAGCACGTGCAGATTACTAAAGCTTTTGTCAAACAACTCACGCCATGGTCATAAAAACTATACGGAGCCACCTTAAAAGACTATATTCCTTCAAAATTACATTTGAATACTACATTCATAAATAAGAACATCTTACTTTCAGTCCCAGCTCAGCCTCACCTCAAAAACTAGACGTTGTTACAATGTACATGATTGTGCTTCCAATTTCCCGGTTGCATCCATAACTCGATAATAAACCACTTTTTAATAAAAACTAGTTTGAAGAAATGTATCTCACCTCAGGCCAACTGCTTAAAGGACCTTTACTTGGCACGCTTTGTTGGCATTGTTGCTACCACCATTAAGAACGGTTGTGAGTACCACAGGTGGTGCCATAAAATGGGTTTACAAAGCTGACATTCTGCAAAGAAAGTACCAACGTTTATTTTTGTGAGCAGGTCTATTGTAGGTTTAATTTCAAAGTTGAAATTATAAAAAATTCAACAAATTTTCACCGAGATAATTTCAACCACCGTGCAATCACCTTTAATTTGTAACTGCGTGAGCCAAAAAACTCTCTTTTTTGCCTTTTAGGAAATCAATAATTCCGAATCGGTCTGCACTCCTACTTTGTATACCGTAGAATTACGAAAGTAATGGCCTGCCAAAAGTAACCCTTCCCTGAAGTAACTTACATTAATTGTTTTACCCTTCTATTAAACCCCGAAAGAAACAGCCCCCGAAAGTAACGATCCTCCCAGAAAAGTAGCGGCCCTTCAAATATGTTACAACTAAAAAACAATAAAATATATTGTATTAATGTAATGTTTCAGGCAGTGAATTGAATACTGTAATAATTATTGAAAAAAATAGTCCCCTACTTATTTACAGCGAAAACAAAACAGTTGGTCTCCTATTTTCATGAACATACAATGAAATAACTGCAGTAGAACTTGAAATACTTTTGACTCTAATACTCTAATACTACACCAAATTCATTCCAAATCAGTAATTATCTCTATGTGCATGAACTTATGAACTTACAATAACATAACTGGACTGACGCGAAAAATAATGTTTTGCGTCCTCTTTATGTAAAACGGCTGCTGCAGGGCTGCAAATAAACAGTTGGTCATCGCGACAATGGCCGACCAAAATTTGCCAATGTCCGATGAAATCCCAACTGTGGTCGGACACAATGTCCACTCAGACAATTTTTTTTTGCCTTCCAACGCTAATTAACGACGTTTGCGTCCATTGCTAGAGCGCATCCTTACTGCGCATGCTATTCATGCCGCACGTGTGCCACGTCATGCATCCAGCGCGCGCGCTGAGAATGGAACTGGAAAAATATAGAGGTGGAGGCCGCTTCAATAACTAGGCGAGGGTTTTACTCTCTTGGATGCACGGTGACCCTGCTTTTCTTTTCATAGATCACTTCCTTTACTGATTCTCTCCATTTAACAAAAAACAAACAAATTCTGAACGTGAGAAGTTTTGATTATTTCGCATTTTTTACTCATTTGCGATCAAATTGTTCTATGAATGCGGGTGTGCATGATTTACAAAGTATCCTTCTGTAAAGCTAATTTTACCTAAAGGATTGACATGCAACTGCAAAAAATTACTTAATAGGCCCTATTTGCGTTTGAAATCAACACATCGATCTTATCTCGAATTCTACATTTTCCTTTTTTTTTGCTGATAACATTGAAGCCGATATCGACTTCACATGACCAAAGCTTCTAGAAAACACTACAGTCTTCAATGCGCTTTATCTCCGAAATGAGCACGGTGACCCCCCAATTTTGTTGCCTTTCTGACACGAGTTGGTCATTATTTAACTGCAGCAATAGTTTAAAAAAATCTCAACGTGGGAAGAATTGGGCGCGAACGTCCTTAATGCATTAAAACACGTTTTGTTCTAAACACAAACTAGTTTTACACTGCATTGGCAATGCGTTAGCATTAGCAGGTTCGCTTATCAAGCAGTACTGTAATCTGATGTCCGACCTCATTTTGTTTTGTCCGACCAAAATGGTGACTTAGTCGGACATAATGTCCTTTCAAGAAAAAAAAATTACTATTTGCAAGCCCTGTGCTGAATTACAAAATAATGTTTTTTAACCATCCAAAAGTAGTGGCTATCCGAAAGTAGCAGCCCCTTTGGCCAGCTAAATCCGAAAGTATCGGGGGCCGTTACTTTCGGAATTATACGGTAATCCTACTCCACGTACCTTACACAGGGCGTGATTGTTGTCCTGATGCAGTTGGTCTATCTCTTTTTCTAGAAAACACAATCTCTGATGACTCCTTAGCTTCCCACCGCCATTGGGTAAATGCTCGTATGCCATCCCAGTTCTGCTCCAGACGAACGAAATTACCATGCTACATAAAAAGACCCCCCCCCACCAAAATACTATTAAATAACCTGAACAAACACATAATCTTTTAAAAGTACAGCGTAATTCCCTCTGTGGATGGAAAACCATATAATTATCATCAAAGGTTGCTAGATTGAAATGTTCATCTAATTCAGTCACATACTGCTTTTACGATACCCATGCAGCCTGATAAAAACATAACATACTCGCGCTTCAAGGGGAAAGACAAACCGGAAAAAAAAAACATTAACAACGAGGTACCCCGTTGCCCGCCAATACATGACGTACCCCCCCCCCCCCCCCCCCCCCCCCCCGACCATAGAGCTTGCCTAGTGGGGTCCATCAAATAGTCCTGGACTCGTCCCGTAAACCAAACTTCCAAAACTGACCTTCTCTCTGAAACCCGTCTTGTCCTATACCAAACACTCATAGGCCATCCTCGCTTTTGCTCCACAGTACCATGTTGGACATGTCACTTGGGACATGAGGCACCCGCTCGTGAAAAGGCCCTAGCAGTTAAAAAGGGACCACTGTGACTTATTTATTTATTCAGCTATGTGTGATATGCACATTACCGTAGTCCCCCCTTTGTGAACGCCTACCCCCTCCTGCCCAGTTGTCAGACTAACCTAACCTCCCGAGGGCGCTTCAGCGCGGATCAGGGAGAGGAGACG